>CM035420.1:188743879-189001379 GCA_020310875.1 Ceratopteris richardii
TTACTCATAGCTGCAGTTCTTCCAAGGACAAAAACCAAGGGTTCAACCAGCTAAACGGATGCGTGGATCTCTTTTTGATGTCCCAATTCCTCACAAGTCCACCATGGAAACCTCCCTTAGAGAAGAGGAACAGGTGGCGCCTTTCATTATCTGTCTCCAACGATCGCAGTTAGAGCGCATTACACAGCCCCTCCGTTACCCACGGATGTTGAGTTTGCCTCCATGAATGAATTGGCAGAAGATACCTCCTTTGACTTTGAGACCTTCTTGCAAACAATGCAACTATCCAATGGTGAATTCTTTTCAAAAAATGAAGGTCCCGGATCATCATCCCATAGAGGACGCCCACATCACGAAGAACGAAGAGTACATTGGGAGGATAAAGCACAACACACTCACGTTGAAGATACACATGAACAAGAGGAGGCACCGGGGCATGAATGAGAGGAGAGTGAAGAGGAAGCCCCTGCATACACTGCTCAACTTCGGCGGCTATACGAAACTATCAAACAAGTACAAAAAAGGCATAAGTTGTCAGAAGAGGCAAACAGAGCAATGGTCAATCAGATGCCACAAGCAAAAAATGTGGACCCTCACTTCATCGAATCTTTGAATCTTCTGGCAGACACATGCAAAATTGTATAAGCTATGCGGACTATGATACATCGCACTCCCCCTCAATACGACCAATGAAGTCTGGATACGCGACCGCGAAGGGGTAAGATGATTCATATTGAAGTTTCCTCCTCACTCCCTACCACAGCTCAAGAAGACATTCACATGACCAGTCCCACTGACACTAGTGCCCCAGATGAAAGCACACAAACACTAGCTCCACCATCATCGCTCATCCATCCCAGTGAAACCCTCAACACGAACATTCCCAAACAACCAGTCTCCACAATTCATGAACCTACATCACACATCACCCTTTCTCCCGCCCTATCTTTTCCTACATCCACCATTTCTAGCCAATTTTCCGAACCTCAAATAGGTCATCCCGCCACTGCTCAAACCGTAATAGGTCACCCTTCTTATCTACCAGCTCTGGGACACCCACATGTCTCTACCCAATCATCGACACCACCATTTCCCCTCATTACAACATCCCCTCTTTCCCACCCCCAACCCACAATGCCCCCCTTAACCTCATCCGCACCGACACAAACCACCCTGCCTCAATTTTGGGCAAACCTTGTAAATATGATGTGACAACTAGATGATTATAATAGGAATCCCCTTTCCCAACCCACCTCTCCCACGTTCACGGCCACCATTGACACAACACCCACCATTCCAGTATTCACGATTCACACTTCACACACAATCACGTCCGACCCCATGGACATTTCACCCTCCACAGAACCACCCACCACCAGTTTTATCTCTACATCACCACTTTTTACTTCACTCACATCACCACTTACACCCACTGTAAGCACAACATCCACCTTTCCCTTTCCCATTTCCCGACCCCTTGCATCTTCCACCTCTACCTCTACATCCTCTTCATTTAGTCATGCATTAGACACCATGTTCGAAGCGGCCATGGAGCTGAAGCAGGAATATCAGTTATTGGAAGAAAACAACAAAGAATTGTGCAATCTGTCTGCCCACCTCCAAGCACGTGTCGATGCGTTGGAGTTGAGTAATACTGCATTACAACAAGAATTTACCGCCCTCCAGCAATCTTATGTGGAGATTGAAGCCAAATATACAGAGGCAGGTAAAGTGACTGAAGGGAAACTTAGAGATCAACTAGCCCACAACGCTAGATTACAAAGAAACATGGCATTACGTCGATGACACCTAGCAGCGGCCTAAGAAGAGAATAGAAGATTACAACAGCAAAATCAAGATAATCTCGAAGTAGCCATCAAAAACACTCCAGGGGCACTCATGGATCCTGCTAGCTTCCAGGCTATCCCCTCAAAAAATATCCAGCAGATATTGGAAAGTTATGCAAACCTCTTAGAAGCACATGACCAGCTTGCCGACCAAGTCAAGGAACTATAAAGACAACCAGTGCCCACACCTCATATGACAGAACCGAGAGATGTGGTCAATGCCGCTACTTCACCACAGCCACAATCCTCAACCAATACCGAGGTACTTGAGCTAAGGCAAGAAGTCACAGAGTTAAAAATGAAATTATTGCAATATGAACGGCCACCATCTCCACCAGATCAACTGTCAGAGGAAGAGGCCGTTACCATTCCAGTTGAAGAAACATTTGAAGACAATTACGAACCTCAACCTCTTCCAGGAGGCAGAGTCACTGATGAAGTACAAGACACCTACGAGGAACCCCCTCCTGCATAGATGAAACAAGTAGAAGAGATGGGCCCAACTCATGAAGAGTGCATATCCACTCAGATGCTGGCCATGAAAACTATTGAGGAGGCAATACTTCAATCAAAATATTTCAGGCACTTGGCTCCTAGGCAATTGATAACCAGTTTGGAGTTACAGTACAAGCCCTACGTTGTATTGTTGGCCAACTACAATGCTAAAATCAAATGCAAAACCAATAAGTACCCTTCCTTTGCCACACAATTCCAAACAGAGGACATCCCGGAAGAAGCCAAGCAAGGGGAAATCTTCCAACCTATCCAGCGGCAAAAGTTATTGGAGACTTATCCAGAGATGCACCGAACATGGGACCATGCCCCCATGCACTTAAAGTATAATCCTTGCTTTGGACCGGTGCAACGAAGACGAATGGAAAGCCTTTGCCGTCAAAGTTCATAATAATGCTAATTGCAAACAATGGCTCAACTACCCATCCATTGCACCACCAACAGGCACACCAACCGTAGTCTACATGATGGCTACTATCAGACACTGGATGCCACAACTACAACCCATGACAGATGTGGTTGCTCAAATGATGCTAAAGATCCTGGACATGATGCAAATAGTACTGAAGACCTTCCGCAATGTACGTAACATCCAGCCTCCGATCCTGGGCTTTATAAATGGTAATTACGACTTACTCTACGATATGAGCACAACCCCTAGTATTCGGGTTGCTTATGCTTGGCATGCAAGGATCAGATATCTCCCTGCCTGCTATTAACAAACATTTGATGATATGTTTACCACTGGGTTCTGGGAATCTCACTCTGAAGTGTTCGCGCCATGACCAACCCATCTTCTACAACTATTTGTATGCAAACAGACTATGCATTCGGAGCTATATACAACACCACAACCTAACATTCCGGGCACGGTTAATTGGGATGCTCTTCAAAGAGATCTAGTCAGGGGACTAAGGATCAGAGAATAGGAGCTAGCTATAGACATAGTCCAACACTACATTGATCACCCCGTAGAGCAAAGGTCTATCAGAGAGGACATACGCTGGGGAGGGGGAGAGTGTTGGCATCATACGGGAAGAAGCAAGTATGGGCATACATGCAGATCTAGCACTGAGGCAATCAACCCATCAATTTTTTTCAAATCCTTACATTATTTTAAAAGTGATTCTCATCACTCACCTTTTCGTAGCTCCATTTTGTGCAAGCCTAGGAGTCCTCGAGCTTGAGGAGCTTTAGTAGTATTTGCCTACCAAGTTTCATAATTTTCAGAGCTCGTTTGAGCCTCCAAAATAGCTTAGGGACCTAATTTTTAACTAGGCCGGACACTACGTTTGAACAGGACCAAAGCTAGTCAAAAACTATAAATAGAGCTAGAGAGCTCATTTTTGAGGCTAGCTTGTTGTAGAATTGAACTTGTATGAGAACTCTTTTGCAATGGAAGTTATTCCATTGTGTCTCTCTTTGTTCTTGCCTTTTGTGTGCGTGTGTGTATGTATGTGCATGTTTGTGTGCTTCTCACTCACACACTTGTGCAACCATGAGGGATACCAATTTGGTGTGCACAATTTCATAGGTAAAACTTGCCTCTAAGAGTTTATCAGTTAGCTCTTTTGTTTTTGCTGAATAAACTTCATTATAAGTGTGCGCACTTTGTTTAGAGGCTTTTGCATTAGGTGTTGAGAATAAGAGTGCAAGCTTATGTGCATATGGCTTGGATAAATATCAAAATATGAGTCAAGGGCTGTAGTAAAAAACCAGAGGCACCAACTTATCCATATGGAGTGTATTGGAGCACAAAAGAAACACAAAGGACAAGAAGTAGAAGGCCATAAGAAGAGAGAAGATGCAAGGGTAGATGAAGAGACACACATAACCATGCAATTTTTTCCCTATTCAGAAGTTTTTGGGTGTGGTTTTTTGTGGACATGTCAAGGAGATAGTATAAAAGCAGATCTTGATCATCTCCACAAGAAATCATATCATAATTTCCCCAAATAGTGTGCTACAAGTTACATAGACATTCTAGAAGTATATCCTTTTATACACACGCATCTTGTAAAATCTATTTCTCTCTATGTATATCTCCATTTAATGCATATGAGATCCTCTTGGAAATCATACTTCTTTTTATTTCTTTGGTTTGATTTTGTCTACTAAATTCTTCTCAATAGTAAATAGCAACCATTCTTTTGAACCTCTATTTTACTTAACTGGATTTGACAAGTAGTTTGTCTTTAGGTATTTAGTTTCCTGATCATTTGAACTCAATTGGAGTGATTTATGGTTTTCTAGAAAGCTAATAGTGTTAAATTTTATTAGAGAAAGTCTCAAAGTCACCAGATATCTAAATTTTGACCAAACCATGTGCTAGAAAGAACATGTCTGACATGAAAATTTTTGGAAGATCTTTGCTAACTTTCATTGTGCATATTGGAGTCAAATTTCTCCATATTTGGTATCCGAACTAAAGGAGTTCTACTATAAGACCAGTATTTCTTTAGAGGAGGAAGAGCACACCAAAAGAAGGTTTGATAAATCAAGGGGGAGCTTTGAAAACAAGTGCTACAAACAAAGAGGTAACTCTACAAACCCTCATCTTTTGAGATGATAGCTTTAGGTCAAAAGGTAGAACAACAAGACAAGGATAACTATCAATCTTGGAAGTTCAACATAATTAACTACCTCATGGTCAAAGGCCTTTGGGGAATATTTAATGGAGAAGAGCCACAACCACAAGTAGATCTCCAAGATCCAAGCACCAATGATCAAGAAAAGAGGCAATTGAAGGAATGGGAGGAAAGGAACAAAAAAGTGATGTTCCTCATATCACAAGCCATATCCAACAGAATAATAGGACATAATAAAAAGTTAGAAAAATCAAAGGAGGTATGGGAGGCTTTGGATAAGGTCTATGCCACCTCTACAAGGTCAAGGAAGATGCAACTCAAGAATGAGTTGAACATACTCAAGAAGGCCTCAAGTCAAAGCATCACCGATTACACTCTCAAGATCAAGGATTTTAGGGATCAATTGGCATCACTAGGATCCACCATTGAAGAAGAGAAATTGTGAAAATAGCTCTCAATGGACTGAGAGTTGAAGAAAAGTGGGGTCCCTCATTACTACCATCCTTTATAGAGAGGATCATTCCACACTTTGTGGGGGAGGAAGCTCAATATGGAGATAGCTCAAATTCAAAGGACAACCATAATAAAATTTTGTATGCGAATAGAGGCAAAGGAAGAGGAGGTAGAGTAATGAGGGATAACAACCAAGGCAGTCATCAAGCCAAGGAAGAACAAATAGAATGATCAAGTGAAGGCAACACTCAAAAAGCAGGAAGAGTTAGAGGCAAAGGAAGAGATAGAGAAGGAAACAACAATCACAAAGGTATGATTTTCTATAACTATGGAAAACCTAATCCCATAGCCTCTAAGTGTAGGTATAGGAGTGATAAATATAATCAAAGGAAGAAAAAAAAACCATGAAATTACATCGACAACAAATGGAAGGAATGACCAAATGCTACCTATGAGACATGGCTACACCAAAGGAGAGGAGATTGGCACACATTGGTATATAGATTTAGGGTGCAACAATCACATGTCTTTTCAAGAGCATGCATTCACCAAATTAAAAGTTCCAAAGGTAGAGGATTTGTTGAAACAAGTGACAACATCAAGCATCTCATTGCACATATGGTAAATGTTAAATTGGGAAGTGAAAATGCAGCCAATGTACTATCGAAGGTATTGCATGTTCCTTCAATGATTGAAAAAATGATCTCGTTGGGTCTAATGGTAGAGGAGGGATTGAAAGTCACCTTCAATGAAAAAGGATGCTTCACTAGAAATACCAATGAAGGCAACGAGCTTGTAGCTCAAGGAAGAAGAGAAGGAAGGTTGTTCACGTTGGACATTTTACCTCAAACATGCAAGGTAATTTATGTTATGTATGGAAATAAGAAGATTGGTGAGCTTAATCTTTTGCATAAAAAGATAGGGCATATCAACGTGCACAAGTTGAAGAATATGGGAAAGTTTGAAGTGGTAAGAGGCTTACAAAGATTTTAAGCAAATGATCCACATGAGTTTTGTGAGGCTTACCAACTTGGAATACAAATTAGGCAGCCATTCAAAAGAAGGCATAAAGAGCCCCAAATGTCTTGGATTTGATACATACTAATGTATGGGGACCCTTCAAGGAAGTCTCTATAGGTGGATTGAGGTATTTTTTAACTTTTACTAATGATCATTCAAGAAACATTTGGATCTAATGGATAAAAGAAACATCAAATGTGTTCAACATGTTCTAAAATTTTATATCGAAATTTGAGAAGGAACTAGTGAGAAGCATTAAAGAAATAAGGTATGATGCTGGGGGAGAGTCTTCTAAAAGATATTCTCTAAGTACTTCATGAATAATGGCATCAAAAGAAAATTTTCATGCAAGTATAGACCACAACAAAATGGGTTAGCTGAAAGAAAGAATAGGAAAATTATAAAGGTAGCTAGGTATGTGATAAATGAAATGATTATGCCATTACCTTATTGGAATGAGGCTATAAATACATCCATATATCCTACAAATAGGTTTCAACAAGTGAATTACATGAAGTGAACCTTGATGAAGTCTATTTTGGTAAGAAACCTGACCTATAACATCTCAAGGTGATCAAGTGCATATGCTATGTCCACATACCACAAGAGGTAAGAGGTAAGATGGATCCTAGATCAAAAAAATGCATCTTTAATGGCTATTCTTTGGCGAAAAAGGTTATAAATGCTATAATCCCGATACCAAGAAACTACGAGTCTCTAGGGATATGATCTTTGATGAATTAAGACCATGGTACGGAGATAAAAGTAAAGAAAAATGCTTGAACATGATGTAGATGACTACACAATTCATCCAAATGTTCATGTGTAGCAAGAATCCACTTATATTTATGGTATAGAGTCTTCAACATCTTCATCAATTGTCAAAGGATGCAAGGAAAGATCTAGAAGTCATTCTTTGTCCCCTATCTCAAGGCAAAGCAGGGGATTCAAGGTGAAGAAGGACCTAATGACAACCCACCTAATGAAGGTGAAGATGATTATGAAGAGGTGGTTACAACCCAAGTAAAGATATCAAGGATGAGGAAACAATTCTCAAAAGGAAATGAAAGAAGATATTTTCATGACCAAACATTTTGCTTATATTATGGAGGTTGTTCAAGACAAGGATCTTGATACATACAAAGAAGCTTCAACCAAAGAAAAATGGAGAAAAGCTATGGATAGAGACATAAACGCATTGAAAGGAGAATGAAATTTGGGATCTTGTACCTAAGAAGGAATAAATGAAGATTTTACAAAAAATTGGGTCTACAAAACAAAAAGAAATTTAGATGAAAGCTTGTAAAGGTACAAGGCAAGGTTAGTAGAAATGGGTTTCACTCAAACACATGGTGTAGGTTATGAAGACACATTTAGTCTTGTGGAAAATAAGGTTCCTATTAGGACTTTATTTGGTATTTGAGCTTCCAAAAGATGGCCTATATATTATCTTGACATCAAAAACACATTCTTGAATGGTGAACATCAAGAGAAGGTGTATATGGCAACAACATGGTATGACGATGCAAAGCATCCTAATTTTGTATGTAGGTTTAAGAAGGGTTTATATGGAATTCAGCAAGCCCAAAGATCTTGGAATCAAAGGTTGGTGGATTAATGACAAATTTTGGATAACGTCCAAGTGTTGCAAACCCATCTCTATACATGAAGAAAAAAGAAAACAAGATTGTCTTTATATGCATCTTTATAGATGACCTAATTGTTACATAAAATGATATTGCAAGTATAAAAGGATGCTTGGAAATGAGTTCAAAATTCCAAGTTTAGGAGAGCTAAAGTATTTCCCTAGTCAAGAAGCTATTTGTGCAAAAGATGTCATCTATGCGCATCAAAGAAAGTACTTGTTGGATGCTCTACATAGGCATGACATGGATGATTGCAAAGAGGTGAAACAACGGATGGATCCTAATGCAAAAGTGAGTGCCAAAGGTGGTAAGAAACTATAGGACTTGACATTATACAAAAGTATGTTTGGATCATTGATATATGTAACCATAACATGGCTTGATCTAAGCTATCTTGTAGGAATGCTAGCTCAATTTATGCATGTTGCCACAAATGAGCATCTTAATGCATCCAATGAAGTTCTTAGGTATGAGAAGCATACCATAAAATATGGATTTCTATATAATTATGAAGAGGATCATAATATAAGTGCATGGAGTGATGCTGATTGGGCTAGATAAATTGATGATAGAAGTTCTACTTCAGTATTTGTATTCATGCCAGGTACAAAATCTAGATCTTGGATGTCAAAGAAACAATCGAGAGTTGCATTGACCTCTACAAAAGTTTTTTATACCACATTAGGTCTTACTAGTTGTGAATCCATGTGGTTAAAGAAGCTCTTTAATGATCTTGATGTGCATGTGAAGACAATTCGCATCTATGGAGATAATATTTATAGTATTTATTTTGAAAAAAAATCTATGTATCATGCTAGAAGCAAGCACATAGAAGTGCACTATCATTTTGTGAGAGAGAAAGTTTTAAGTAAAGATGTAAGTCTTCATTTTGTGCCAACTAAAGAGAACATTTCATACATTTTTATCAAAGGGTTGGATGCTTCAAAGCTTTTTAAGTTCAAAGAAAGGTTAGGTCTTGAAGATATGGACACTATTCTCATAATCTTGAGGGGGAGCGTTGATAGTAAAAGTGTGTTGGTGCATTTTTGCCAAGCCTAGTGCTTGATTAAATCATTTATGTAATGACATTCTTTGTACTCTCAATGAGAGATGTCATAAAAACTATCTCTTGTAAAAGTAGAAAAGTGAAATCTCCAAAAGTAAAAGGGAGAAGAGAATCTCGTGACCTTGTTAGGTGCAAATATGGAACTAAAGTAGGAGAAGTCAATTAGATGAGATTCCCCTATGATAGATGAACTTTTAGGTGGAATCGCACCAAGTTTGAATTCAAATTTCTCTATAAAAATACATGAAGAAAGTCGCGGATTAGAGAAAACCCTGTGCTACAATTAGAGGAGATTCTAGTCAAGATTTGGATCATTGTTGAAGCACACATTGTGCTCCTTCTTCCCATGTTTCATACCCAATCAATTCTTGTACCATATGTGCAATATAGATTGATTTCTTAGATCATCTTTGGAGTCTACTTCAACTCATGTCTCAGATTTACATTGTTTTTTAGTCAACTTTGATTCCTCTCTATGTATGCGCTCTTCTGAAGTGACTTCAATTGGTATAGGTAAATTGATAAGTACATTTACTTCATCTCAATTTTCATCACATTTGGATCTTTAAACTAAGAGCTATATCAATTTGAAGTGACCTATGTATGCAGGCACATTATTCCTGAAAAGTCGGGATGGCACCACAATGTTCCTAAATTGATTTCTCTCAATATAGTGCGTTAAAATTCATCAAATTTGTTTCTTTACATTCATTATATATTCAATTAAATGTGTGAAAAGTTTGTGTGGTCAATTCTCAGCACATTATGAGCTCTGAATAAAATTCCAGAGTGCTTTCCATCCCAAAATAGCAGGTTCTTGATCATCTATTTTGTGTCAAGTCATCTGTTTTGATGAATCAATTTGAGATTATCTTCCAAAGTACTAAGGAGATATTCATGAATTATTAGCAAGCTCAAAGTGTCTACTTAGCTTCCCTGAAGTGATCTTGGCAGGTGTATAGCAAGTTTTTGCAACAACAAACTAACCTTTGGAGTGTATCCACCATCTCTTCTCACAGTGGTATCAGACCATAGTTAAATCAATATGGGAGATGGTTTTCCTTCTACCATTGACAAATTGGATAGGAAAAACTACCCAGCGTGGTCTTTGAGGATGGAAGCCTACCTTCACGGGAGAAATCTCTTTGCATACTTATCTGAAGATGAAGCATGCCAACAATGAGAAGCAAAGGGCTACCATCACTTGAAGAGCAAGAGAGACTTACAACTTGGTGTTCAAAGGATGCATTAGCTAGGTCCTATATTCTAAACTCAATCCCTGATTTTCTTTTACCTCATGTAAAAGGATGCAAGACCTCAAGGGATACCTGGAATGCACGTGCTACCTTCTTCTCTTCAAATACTAGAGCAAGGAAGAATCAATTATGGATGGAGTTTACTACATTCAAGAAAAGCCCCAAGAAAAGTGTGACTGATTATGTCACAAAGATGAAGGATATCTCTAATCATATAGGAAGCATTGGAGAGGTGATTGAAGAAGAGCAAATCATAAGGCAAATCATCAATGGCATTAAAGTTGATAACAAGTGGGAATCGTTCACAACTGCCATGGATCTATACATGGACATGCAAGTGCCATACCTCAATACTCTGATGGGCCAACTCTTCACACATGAAGCAAAGCTAAACAAAAATGGTGAATCCTCAAGAGGTAATCAATCTTCTGCCCTATAATCTAATAAAGCTAAAGCTAAGGATAAGTCAAAGTTCAAGAAGAATGAAGATGAAGGAAAAAAAAGTAGGGGGAGACCCCAAACATCTCAACCTTGCAACATATGTGGTTACTCTAATCAAATTACTAAAGAGTGTTACATGAATCCCAGAAATTCCAAAGGAAGAGGATTCAATAGAGGTGGCTATGGATCAAATAGAGGTAGATACAATGGAGGATATAGCAACAACTATCACAACAACAATAACAACTATCAAAATGGATATAGAGGAAGGAAGGACTACAATAATTACACTAAGGATCAAAGTCAAATAGGTAAATGTCTCAAGAGACTCAGATCAGATAGTGGTGGAGAATACTTCTCAAATGAATTTGATACTTTCCTTCAAGAAAGAGGCATCAAAAGAGAGGTAACAACTAGGTACACTCCTGAACTCAATGGAGTAGTAAAAAGGAGAAACATGAACATAGTTGAAGTAGCTAGATCTATGATAAATGAGAAGAACCTACCTAATTACCTTTGGGTAGAGGCTGTATCAATAGCTACATACCTTGTAAAGAGACTCCCATCTAAATCCTTAGATGATATGACTCCATATGAAGTATCGCATGGAAGAAGACCAAGCCTAGACCATTGCAAGATCTTTGGATGTCTAGCCTATGCTCATATTCCTTCTCAAGTAAGAGGGAAATTGGATACCAAAGCATAGAAGTGTGTTTTTATTGGATATGATCAGAATCAAAAGGGTTACAGATTGTACAATCCCACTAACAAAGGTTTCCTAGTTAGTAGGGATGTAGTATTTGATGAACATAAATCTTGGTTTGATGATGACAAGAAGGTCATGAAGCTACCATATGACTTGGAATAGGACTTTCCATCTCTTCTAGGAGCCAAAGCACCATGAAGATAGTGATTCTGAAGATGACATGAAAGAGTTGGAGAAATTGAAGCTATGGAAGAACAAATCAAACGCTAAAATGGAAGAACTAAATCAAGGACCAGAAAGCTCTCTACAACCAATCAGAAGGTCAATGAGAGAAAAGAAGAAACCAGGAAGATATGGATTCGATACATCCTTGGTTACAAAGCACTCAATGTACATGGAAAAGGATCTCAACCATGAAGAACCTACATCTTATGAAGAAGCTCAAAGCAAAAAGGAGTGGAGAGAAGCAATGGATGAAGAAATGGAAGCTCTCATGGACAATGACACATGGGAACTTGTTCCTAGCAAACCATCAATGAAGGTAAATGGATCACGGTGGATTTGTAAAGTTAAGAAGAATCTAGATGGTAGTATCAATAGACATAAGGCAAGGTTAGTAGCCAAAGGGTTTGCTGAAACCCATGGGGTAGACTATGAAGAGACCTTCTCACCTGTAGCTAAAATGCCTACCATTAGAATACTTGTTAGCATTGCTACATCTAGGAATTGGAAGCTCTATCAACTAGATGTAAAGAAATGCATTTCTAAATGGATGGATTTCAGAAGAAGTCTATATGGCACAACCACCTGGCTATGAAGATGCACATCACCCCAATTACATGTGCAAATTAAAGAAGGCTGTGTATGGATTGAAACAAGCTCCAAGAGCTTGGAATCACAGGTTGGTAACCTATTTGCAAGATCAAGGTTTCAAGGCTAGCAAAGTAGATACATCTTTATTCATAAAAAGGAATGGATAGGAAGTTATATATCTCTGTGTATATGTTGATGATATAATAATTACAGGGAATGACATCAATGGAATCAAGCAGGTAAAGGCTGGAATGAAGGATGAATTCAAGATCAGTGATCTTGGACCTCTCAACATCACTCAAAGGAAGTATGTACTTGACATGCTTTCTAAATTCAAAATGGAAAACACTAAGTGTAAAGATACACCCATGGAGATGGACCATAAGCTAAGTGCTTATGAAGAAGAATTCATTGAGGACATCACAAGCTATCAAAGCTTGGTAGGAAGCTTGAACTATGCAACTCTCACAAGGGTGGACATATGCTATATTGTTAGCATACTCAGTCAATTCATGCATAAGCCAAGGAAGCCACATATGGAAGCAGCCAAGAGAGTGCTCAAATAGTTGAAAGGCACGAGTAATGAAGAACTTTTTTACCCTTTCACCTCAGAAATTGATCTCAAACTCTACTCAGATTCAGATTGGGCTAGATCTAAGGATGATAGGAAGAGTACATCAAATATTTTTCTTTTGTAGATTCAAAGTTAATCTCATGGTCTTCAAAGAAGCAACCAACTATTGCTCTATCATCTACTGAAGCTGAATACAGAGGATTGGCCAATGCAACACAAGAAGCAATGTGGTTGAAGTGTTTAGACTCAGAGTTGGTATTACATACCTCAACTCCTCTGATCTTTGGTGATAATACTAGTTCACTTCACTTAGCAACTAATCATGTTTACCATGCTAGATCCAAGCATATTGAATTCCACTATCATATGTAAGAGAAAAAGTATTGAGCAAGGACATTCAATTGTCCTATGTGTTGGAACTGAAGGACTCACTAGGCAAGGAAGCTTAAGAAGGGAGTCAGAGAGAAGAGAAGGCACAAGCAGACAAGGGAGTCAACGACGATCTGGCAAGTAGGCCAATAATTTTCTTCATGAAGAAGCAAGTACGAGCATTCACGCAGATCTAGCACTAAGGCAACCCTTTAATTTTTCAAAACCCTTACACCAATTAAAAGTGATTCTCATCACTAACAACCCCTGTAAATACCATGTTCACCTTTTGTAGCTCCATTTTGTGCAAGCCGAGGAGTCCTCGAGCTTGAGGAGCCTTAGAAGTAGTTGCTTACCAATTTTCGTATTTTTTAGATCTCGTTTGAGCCCTCAAATAAGCCCTGGAACCTAATTTTTAACTAGGCCGGACACTAGGTCTGGACAGGGCCAAAACCTAGTCAAAAACTATAAATAGAGCTAGAGAGCTCATTTTTGAGGTTAGATTGTAATTTAAATGAACTTGTAAGAGATTTTTTGAGAGTAATCTAAAGAACTCCATTGCTTCTCACCCTTTGCCTTACCTTGTGTGCGCGTGTGTGTATGTGTGTGCATGTTAGTGTGCTTCTCACTCACGCACTTGTGCCTTCACTTGCTTGAGGTCTTCATACCATCCTCACGTCTTCCCGAATTGACAATGAAGGAGGTGCTACTCGTCACTGAGCTACACCAAATTTTGGCGCCGTTGCCGGGGATCGAGCCTTGAGGACGAGCGTGTGATGGTAAGACGTAGAGTTGACGCGTTGGAGTTGTAGGTATTTTCTTCACTTTCATCTATTTTCTTGTTTTTTCTTCACCATCTTCATCACCATCATTACCATCACCATCTCCCACCTCCATCTCCATCATCGCGAAAATTTTCAGTTTTGATCATATCACCATCTCCACCTCATTTCCTTCATTCTACTTGTGAGAGAGAGCGAGAGAGCGATATTGCTTGCACTGTTTTTGCATGTTTCTTGAGCATTTTGTAGGTTCTTGCTGAATCATCATCCCCAGCACTCTGCGCAGGTACGAAACTCGTCGAAACTGTCTCTGTGTCGCCGGCCTCTGTCGATCGCGATCGACAGAAAAAACGCCCATTTGGTAAAACAAAGTGCACCACTAAGACCAGCACAAAGAGCACATTCTAAATCACTAAAAACAGTTGAAAAATTCCGTGTTTCTCTGTCAATCGCGACCGACACCATCGATTGCGATTGACAGCCACGACCGACAGACCTTGTCAATCGCGACCGACAGACCTGTCGATTGCGACCGATTGACTGCCACGTAGGACCCTGTCAATCGCGACCGACAGACCCTGTCAATCGCGACCGACAGACCCTGTCGATCGCGATTGACACCGTCGATCGCGACCGACAGAATTTCCACGATTGATTGACTTATACGCGTAGCCACGTGTCCATCGCGACGGACACATCCCCGATTGACTGAAATCACGGCGAAAAACCCGGAAAAAGTGTCGATCGTGATTGACACCATCGATCGCGATTGACAGGACTCACGACCGACTCTGTCGATCGCGATTGACACTGTCAATCGCGACTGACGTGTCGATCGCGACCGACAGGCCCCGACGGACACCTCTGTCAATCGCGATTGACAGACCTGTCGATCGCGATTGACAGGCTTTTCGGCCAAAAAATTAGGGTTTTTAATTCTAAGCTTTGGGGATAGTTTTTGGGCATATTGGTCTAGCAATTAGTGAGTTGTGAGGTCCCTACACATGTGCTTTTGAGAAAAATCCTGTGATCTGTTAGCTTGTTTGAACCCTGTTTTAGCAGTAGAACCCTGAACTGACATAACTCTCTCATAGGAAATCCGTTTGCTGTGATTCTTGTTTTGTTGGAAAGCTCGTGGGGAGCACAACCAAAACATTGAGTGGTTATAGTTAAATTAAGATCAGGATTATTAGACAGGGTATTTTGAAGTTGACCATACCCAGGGGGAACAAAATTTAGGGATCTCTAGAATTGTTTTCCAAAAAATCACAGTGCAAATTGGTCTTGAGCTAACTTTGGAACTCTTACAGATCTATTGAGAGCATCGAAGGGCATTCTAAGCAAGAGTAAGTGCAAGCTTGGGAACACGCTTCCTGGGCACTCAAGGGCAACCAAGAAGGAAACAAAAGGTTGGAAATTCTCAACTCCCTTTGTCAATTCCTAGCTTAGGCTAAGAACGACTAGTGATAGGAGTAAGCCAGGGCGGCGATAGGCATCTATCAAGTTGAAGACTACCTAAATACTCAAAGTTCAAGATAACTACATAATCTTTGTACGATTGAGAATCCTAAAGGAAAAGAATTTAACGTGGAACGATCAACTTAAAGTACGAAAAATACTCAAGTATTCCTGACGACGCAATATCAAACAAGATCATAAACATGATAATACACTAAAAACGAATCAAGTGACTGATACCAATTGATCGGCAACGAGGTTGTACTCTGGGCAAAAATCGGGCTACTTAACTAGGCATATGAACCTTAGATCAGGACGACCTCTAGTAAGGGATAGACAAAGCCTTAGGTCTTCAGAAGCTAGCGTCAATCATACTGCGAGGTCTTGGGCCGAGCAGTTGATTCACCACTCGCATTACCCTAGCTCTGATACCAGTGAATCAGAGATGTCTCAAGGCATGGACAGACCTACGGGAAGTTCAGGAGTGCCATACTTGCACAGAGTAGAAGGCCCTTACAAAACATAGTTGGAATACCTTAGGACCAACCGATTAGGTGCTAGCATCTACGAGGACGGTCTAGGAAGATCTGTGGTCCAGATTAAAAACCCTGACCAATCCATTGGACTAGAGCACCCCGCTGTCAAGTTTGAAAACGGAGCATACTTGGACAAAGAAGGAACTATATACGTAGTCACCAGTCACCCAGATAGGACAGACGAATTCGGAAATGTGATCTCAGAAGCGGATTTAGGTGACTTGGAGCAAGGAAACATGGGTGTAGAACCTAGGACCCCTCGTGAAAAATCAGTGCTAAGAAGGATTATCACTCCCGAGTGGATCCCACAAGACAATAAGAGTATAGATCTGCTGCTAAACTGAGAAACTGATGAAGCCTTTTGGAGGTATAAATCAGACAAGCCAATTGATATAGGGACAATCATGATCTATGAGTTTAAGGATCCAGATAGCCCAGGTAGAGTGACCTACTTAGATCGTTCTTCGGAAAGGATCTTTGTGGTTACAGAAAATGATAGGCACGCTTACACTTGGAAGGGTGAATTTATTTTCCCCCAACCAAGATCGAATGTTTCCTATGGTCACCCTGGTGCTGGAACATCCCAAGCTCATGGAGCCCAAAGAGACGGACATAGAGATAGACGTGAGGTAAGCTTTGCCAACTCAGGGGGCAGAGAAAGAACGAGGACGGAAACAAATAGAGTAGAGCCTGAGGTACTTAGAGCCCCAGGACATCGAAGAAATGCCGATGAGTTCCCTCTACCACGACCTAGAGAGCACACAAGGACTTTGAGACCAACCCAGCTAGTTAAGTCCATGAAGAACTACTTCGATGGAACGGGAGATCCATACGATCATGTGGCTGAGTTTAGGCAAGTCTTGAGAGCTGAACAAGTGGAGGATTTATTCACGCAGTATAATGCCTTTGGTCTAACCCTTAGGAACACAGCCCTTACATGGTTTCAACCATTGAATGAGAGACAGTTCAGGAGCATAGACCAACTCCTAGAGGCTTTCATTATTGAATTCTCTAAGAGTGGCATAAGGCATAATACCTCCTCATTGATTCACAGCTTCAAGAAAACCCCTCAAGAGACCGTGAGACTTGCAGGAAGAAGATTCAGGCAATACTTAGAGAGATGCCCTACCCCTGAGTTACCCACGCCAGCTAAGCAAGTGGCTTTATTCCTGGATGGATTGCTAAGTACCAAATTGAGATCCTATGTGTACTTGAAGGACCCTAGGACCATAGAAGAGTGTGTACGCATGTGCATTGACATCGAGGATAACCTAGGGGAGGAGTTAGAGCTTTCTAAGATATACAAAGATTCAGATAGTGCCTCTAGCCTCTCTTCCACGCAATCCACATCAATTGAGGAACTTGCAGAGAAAGTGGCTCAGAAATTAGGTGTCTCTAGCAAACAAATCCCAAGGTTTGTCCCTATGAAAAGAAGCTATACTTGTGGGGGTGACCATATGGCGAACTTGTGTCCCATCATGGCTCAACCCCAAGTGAATCCTAGTAGCGAGTACTGCACCATAGAACGAAGGTACACCAATCACACCGCGCAAGATTGCCCATACAACAAGCAGGCGGTTAGGCAACCCTACCCTCAGCAGGGAAGATACCAGAATCAGTACCCACCACAGCAATATGCTAGGCCTCAACAAACCTACCAACCACAATACCAAAACCAACAAAGGCCTCAGCCTGTGTTAGCCCAACAACCTCCAGCTCCATCCAACGTGATCCCAGTAAAATATGTAGCTGCAGAAGAGAACCTGAATAGAGCTATAGTCCCTGTAACACCATTGCTTTCTGAAAGTGACCCGAGTGACCATAGCTTTGATTCTACACATATCGATAGTCCCCAGGCCTACTACATGCAGTCTCCGGAACATGGGGAGTCCTACTATAGTGAAGAGCCAAATGAACCTAGTTGGGAGTCAGATTACACAAACGTCATGTACGCAAACCCCAATCCTAGACCTCAACCTAGGCAGGTAAGACCCCCATTCCCTAGAGGACCATGCTACAGATGTCAGGGAGATCACCTCATTTGTGATTGTCCCTTACCTCCACCTACACAACCCCAGTCAGTGACGATCCAGGGCTTTTGCCAAGGATGTGGAAAGGAGCATCTCTTACGAGACTGCCCAAAGAACCCCAATAATATGCCAAAAATCACTCCTATCAACGTTGTTGGGTTAGTGGTAGACTCCACAGGGAGCGTGACTTCCACTGCACCAGTACAAGTAATCACTAGAGCCCAAGCACTGCAGCAAAACCAGGGTGTAGGTCAGGAAAAAAGCCCAGAAGTTAGTGAAACAGAGAGCACGACAAAGAAGAGGACTAGAGCTTGGAGAGATAGTCGTGAAAGAATGAAAAGACAATGGGCAAAAAAGATGAGTGAACTCGAGGAAAGCCTCAGAGAAACAAAGGCCAGGATAACTGAGCTCACATCTCAAACTCCCTCTCACACTACCCCACCTCCACCATTCCCAAATCCATCCGAACCGTCACCTTCCAGCCCACCTCATACGACTCCACCACCCCCTAGAGTAGGATCAGTCCTAGCAGATCCCACTCCCGAGGACCTTAATATGATGCTTAAGGCATATCAGGCCAGAATCCAAGAAGGGCCAAACGTGACTGATCATGCAAAATGCTATCCTAGAGTAGAACTAGAGCTAGAACGAACCAAGATTTGTGCTAAGATGGTGGAATTGGCTCAGACCATGTTTGAAGCCAGTCGCCTCTTTAACATCTCTAGTTCAGCCAAGACACAGCTACACTTTGATGGATTGCTAGAAAGAATAGAGAAGCTGATTGCACAATCAGAAAAGGAACCCGCCTCTCAACATAAGGACAGGGCAAGTGAAAGAGTAAGCATTCCTGCCCAAGAAGCCTATGTGCCTGAAGCCTATGTGCCTAACTCTACGGAGCCAGACACATCATCTTCTATGAATCGACTCACACCAGAATTCCTACGAGAGATTCAAGAAGACAAATGGGCTAAAGTCCCTCCTCCTATTGAACTTGTGGATGATGCACATGACCAATTCCCACAAGATATCCCATCCATTTATGAGGAGCAGGAGAGCACCCAATCTCAGGAAAGATTAGACTTTGAGTCTAACTCTCTACAAGAATTACCCCACTTCACAGGCCCATGGGAAACTAAGTCTACTTGTATGAGAACACCCACGGTCATGGTACGAAATGAGGACTCAGTCATACCTAGGAACACAGAGGTAGTGAAAAACACTAAGGTTCAGTGCAACCTCACCTTAGAAGAGCTACTCAAAGTAAGGCCAGAGCTATGGAAGCATGTAGCCAAGCAAGTACCAGAGATAGCAAAACCTCATTCCCAGGTAGGATCCCAGAGAACAGTGCCCGAAATACCCTTGGACAAGATAGGAGATATGAGTGAAGGTGAAGAAGGAAACACCTATCTTCCAATCACCCATCAAGGATACACCACCAAGGCCATTCTAGACTCAGGTGCAGGTGTTGCAATTGCGATCACTTCCCTGTGGAAGTGTTGGGGCAAGCCAACACTCAGGCCCATGAGGATGAAATTGCAGATGGCCGATGGTCACATAGAGAGACCCCTAGGGTTGTTAGAAGGAATAACTCTCACTACATGTGGTGTTGAGTTTGAGCATACATTCGCTATATGTGACTTTAGCAAAAATCATGCCTATGAGATGATTTTGGGAAGACCGTTTATGCGACAGTTGCAAGTGGTACAGGATTGGGGAACCAATTCCTTGTATTTGCAACACCTAGGTGTCACGACCAAAGTGAATCTTAAAGATTACTCTCATAGAGATGTCCCTCGTATCCAATGGAATCCCATCCATAAAGCTAAAGATGATACAGAATCGGTGCATTCCATAGGATCAGGATCCTCATGGATGCATGAAGATACCCAGTTATGGATGTGCAAAGTAGCAGTAGAAGAAGAAAAGAGAGAGAAAGCCAGAGAGGTAGGTGCAAAAGAAACACATAGATCAATTCAAGACCCAGCCTATGCACCTGTAGTCTTTCCTGACGAAGAATTTGAACCCCATGGCTGGGCAAAAATCTTAGCAACAATGGATGTAGCCATCAATGAAGAACAATGGACACCCCATTGTGATGAGGATGGCTATGACATTTCAGTTTTCTCCATAGAGCCAATTATGGGAGAGGCAGTGTTAGAAGAGTGTGAACCTAGCCCTGATGCATTTGAGGATGCAAGTGACTCTAATCTAGAGTCAATCATTATGGACCCACCTTTTGCATCAGATGAAGAATACTTCTACGAAGTAGAATTTCAACCCCAGGGGTATGGAGAGCTTACAAGTGACGTAAGGCTAGCCACACAAGTGACCCTGAAGGAAGAAGGAAAGAAAAGAAGGAAGAAAGAAGTCACACCAGAAGAGGAAGAATCTTTGTTTGAGGTCCCGGAAAATTTTAAGAAGTATGACATAGACGACAGGAGAATCATGATAAGAATGCCTAAACGAGAGGCAGAGTCAGGAGAGGCCTATGATAACAAAGAAACCACCAAGAAAATAGTAGTGGCCCTAGAAGAAGGAGAGGAGAGATGCACGTACATAGGCCATGACCTAACAGAGGAAGAAGAGCATGCGTTAATAGCCTTGCTAAGAGAATACAGAGATGTATTCGCTTGGAGTTACAAGGATTTGAAGGGTGTGGACCCTGACATATGCTCACACACTATCCCCATGACCTCAGACGCCAAACCCTCTAAGTAAAAGCCATATACATATAACGATAATTATGCTGCTAAGATCAAGGAGGAGATAGATAGACTGGTTGAAGCTGGATTCATCTACGAAATTGAGCACATTGAGTGGGTATCCCCCATCGTAGTGGTGCCCAAGAAAAATGGAAAGCTGCGTGTATGCATTAACTTAAAAAAGGTCAATGCCGCCACAATTCGAGATAACTATCCGCTTCCTATCACAGAACATCTCTTAGAAAGAGTAGCAGGCAAGGAAGTGTAGAGCTTCCTTGATGGATTTTCGGGCTACAATCAAGTAGCCATTGCTCTAGAGGATCAACATAAGACAGCATTTGCCACTGAATGGGGCATATTTGCCTTTAGAGTAATGCCATTTGGGCTGACCAATGCACCAGCTACCTTCCAGAGGCTGATGTGCCATGTATTTAAAGAGTTCCTGAGGAAGAACTTAGAAGTCTATGTTGATGATCTTTGTGCCCATTCCAACATTAGGCAAACCCATATTCCTGAACTCAGACAAATCTTTGACAAATGTAGAGAATATCAAGTCTACTTGAACCCAGAAAAGTGCGTTTTCATGGTCAGGCAAGGCAAGATTCTAGGACACATAGTGTCAAAGAATGGCATATCCACTGATGAAGAGAAAGTGAGAGCCATCACAGAACTACCTAGGCCAAAGAATTTCAAGGAAGTACAAGCTTTCATGGGGCATTGTGGTTACTACCGCCGGTTCATTCACATGTATGCCGTCATTGCAAAGCCCATGTACGGACTTCTGACTAACTTTGAGTGGACTGATGAATGTGAGAACTCCTTCCAGGAGCTTAAACGAAGATTATGTTCAGCACCAATCTTGACCACACCAGATTGGAACAAGCCATTTCATGTTCATGTGGATGCATCCAATTATGCTATTGGGTGTGTACTCGCGCAACCTACTGGTGAAGGTAATATGGATCTTCCAATTGCCTATGCTAGTAGACAATTGAATGCAGCTGAACGAAATTATACCACTAGAGAGAGAGAAGGATTAGGCATGGTATATGCGGTTAAAAAGTTTAGACATTACTTGCTTGCAAATAAGTTTAAATTTTTTACTGACCATCAGGCACTGCTATATCTTGTGAACAAGCCATGTAATACAGGTAGATTAGTAAGATGGTTTCTCTTACTAATGGAATATGACTTCGAGGTTGTGGTAAGGAAAGGTAGGACCCACTTGAGAGCAGACCATCTCTCTAGACTCACATCTGGAGAAGCCCCACAAGGAGTGTCGGATGACCTTCCTGATGCTTACTTGTTTAATTTGGAAGTGGTGCCATAGTGGGCTAAACCACTAGTGCCAGTATTGACATACGGGCCTAACCATCCAGTAGTAAACACACAAAATAGAGAGGTTGTGAAAGCCCAAAAGTACCACATCATGGCAGGAAGCATGTACAAGCACACAGATCAAGGAATCTTGGCCTGTTGTGTGGAAGAAGATGAGTACGCTAAATCGTTGCAATTAGCACATGTAGGTGCATTAGAGCAACACTATTCAAGGCAACGAACCCTACAAACACTATGGAGACTCGGAGTGCATTGGCCGACTATGGAAGCTGATGTCCAAAAGTTGTGCAAGGAATGCCCAATCTGTTGCACTAAACCACCTGTGGAACATGCCACTCTTTATCAAGTGTCCATAGTGCCAGACTGGAGTGAACCACTAGTTTCCTTCCTGAGGACGAAAACTTTCCCTCTGGATATGACCTTGGCTAGGAAAAGGAGTTTAGAACAAGAAGCCCAAGATTACTCACTCATTGGTAATAATCTATATAAGCGTGGTAAAGATGGTTACCCGAGGCTATGTGTCCATGAAAGTGAATATCTCAAGATCTTGGAAACTGCTCACCAAGGTGTAGCAGGAGGACACTTTGGACCAGATCAGGTGATCAAGGCAATACTATTTGCGGGCTTCTGGTGGCCGACCCTTCACATGGATGCACATACCTATGTGAAACGGTGTGATGTTTGCCAGAGAACTCAGTATCCTATACGTAAAGATGAGATGCCACTGAAACCTATGATGGGTGGACGTGCATTCTCTAAGTGGGGAATAGAATTTGTAGGTCCTATTAATCCCCTAGCTAAGGGTTCCCATGCGGAATATATCATTGTTGCCACAGACTATCTAACAAAGTGGGTAGAGGTAAAAGCCACAACGAAGAACGATGCTCAAACAACTGCTAAATTCTTGTTTGAGAATGTATTCACAAGATACGGGCTACCTATAGAGTTAGTAAGTGATAGAGGCACTCACTTCTTGAATGAAGTAATTGAAAATCTGCTCCAAGAATTCTTGCTAGTTCATAAGAAGTATGCCCCCTACCACCCACAAGCTAATGGGCAAGCCAAAAGCACAAACAAGATTTTGTGCAATGTGTTGACCAAGCTCGTGAATAATAAACGCTCTGATTGGGACAAACAGCTACACCATGCTGTTTGGGCATACCGAGTCGCCTACAAAACGGTACTCCAAGCCACCCCCTTTCAGATGGTATTTGGTCAGAATGCAGTGCTACCATTGGACTTCTTGATACCTACATTGAAGGTAGCACAAGAGCACGAATGGACGGGTCATGAACTCTCCTCTAGACTTTTTGACCTTGAACGATTAGGAGAAACAAGACTAAGGGCAGCTGCAGGGATATATGCAGCTAAGAAACGGCAGAAGGCATATTTTGATGCCCACGTTAAGGATAAAGGTTTGAAGGCAGGCGACCTAGTACTAGTATACACTTTGAAACAACATGCGAGAAAATTAGAGAAGCATGGCTATGGACCTATGATCATAAATAGGATCTCCACAAGTGGAGCAGTGCAACTAGCCACATTGGAAGGTGACGTTCTCCCAAGCTATATAAGCGGATGCAGAGTCAAGTTATATCAGGAACCTCTCACAGAGGAAATGCTAAGTCGACTCAATATCGCCAAGAAACGCATGGAAGAAGAAAAGCGGATTCGAGAAGAAGCTCAAGCAGAAGCTTTAGAACGCATCAAAAGGATGAAGTTGCGAAGACAAGGTAGAGATCAGCCTAGAACAAATGACTATGCAGATCAAGGATATCATATGGCAATGTGTGCAGTCGCAGGAACAAGTTCCCATAGAATAATTGATCGACGACCTTTTGTGACCATAGAGGTAGGACAAGGAACTAGTGCACAGTCCGTGCGAGCATTGATTGACTCAGGTGCAGCCACTAGTGCGGTGAGACTCTCTTACTGTCAAGAATTGAAATTAAAGGTCAATCCTATAGAAGCTTATCTCATAGGATTAGGAGGTGTGGAAACCCCTTGCATGGGCGAGGTGGAGCTTCCCCTCTACATTCAGGACATGTTAATGACAGTTAAGGTACTAGTGTGCCAAGACGAAGACCTCATGGAGCCTCTTGTCTTGGGTCAGGACTGGATCTATGATCATGCAGTCAACCTAAACCTAAGAAGTGGACTTCTTCAGGTATGGGTCAATCATAGTCGAATTACAGTAGAGTTAGATAATGGAGCACTCAAGGAACTAGGAAAGGCACACACTCCTGGTCCTTCCAGGAGTACACATGAAGATGACCATGCTGTTCTTGTCCAAAACTATGTGTTGCAGAGGAATGATGTTTGCAAAAAAGGAGTCAGGGATGCAACGGAACTCCCTTCTTTTCCAAAGGCCAGAGGGAGGCAGCAACCAAAGGTGGATCAAAGGAAAAAGAAGCAGAGTACTACCTATGTCGGAGATCAAAAGTACCTGCGCAGCAAAATGTCTCAACTAGTGAAACAAGTGTGGGTGCGGAAAGGCGAACACCCGGTTGCACTCAAGCCAACCACACGGGCAAAGCCTCTTATTAGTAACCAACAACACGACACTAATAAGAAGTCTTTCAGAAGTTCTTCTGCTAACGTGAAGTCTATTTGGGTGCCCAAGAAGTCGATGAAGGCTAGCCCACAATCAAGACAAATTTGGGTGCCTAAGGCTTGTTTGCGGGCTCAAATAGCTACACCAAGACCACACCCTATACAGCATGATCCATTCACTCGCACAGCCGGCATCCACTCGTTTTCAACACTCAGGAACACACCAAGGCCCATGAGCACGAACAGAATCACTTGTAAATGGGTCCCTAAAAGGCCTCATTTTCAAGCCGACACACCTATAAAGCTCTCGAGAGTCTCAACGAAACCAAGAGCAAAACCCATCCACTGCATTTGGCAGCCTAAGACTTGTAACAAACCCCCGGACCCCATTTGTAAATCCATGACAACCTACTAACCACATCACTATCACACTACATCATTCCACTTAGCTCTTAGGTCTACAGAACTCCTAACCACACACACACTCGCACCGAGCACTTACTAACCCATTAATCTCTCCCGACCCTCATGTTAATGTTGTAATGGGAACAACAACGGTTCTCTCTTGTCCTGTACAATGTTAACACATGTTTCTATATTCTCACAGAGACAGGAAGCAAGAAGTAACATGGCAGATACGGTAGGAACTAGCTCCCAGGCAGGCACCAGCCCCCAAGTTGTGGACATTGAAAGCCTTCCGGTTGAGGAGGAATTAAAGGAACGACCAGCGGCATTGAGGGCATTACATGCCATACCGGTTCAGAACCCTCCACAGGGACACACAATGCCAGTCAGCAAAAACTCTCATTGGTTCAGTGATGTGGCAGGACCCCTAGGTGAAGGCACTTATATGTGGGAGGCAGAGATAGAATTCAATGGGCGCTGGGGCAGGTATCACTTTTTTACCAGGGAATTTGAGAGATTGCATAATAATGAAGGATTGAAACCCATATGGAAGAAGGCAGGACTCTACGAGTATTTCAAATTCCAATTGCCAAAGCCGGATTTTCTAAGGTGCTCGTATCTGATTAGCACCCTTACTCCGAGCAAAGACAAAAAGGGATACAGCTCCTTTGTCCTCCCATCTCTCACAAGGGGCAATGACCTCAAGCGCTTCAGATTAATTATCAACTTGGTAAGGGAAGCTTTGGACATGAAAGGTATGCACATTCCTACGGAGAAAGAGACTATGGTTCTAGACAATATGAAGAAAAGAAATTTGACAAAATTAAAGGACATGATCGCGATGACACCTACGATCGCCATTCATTTACGCATGGTCATGCAACGTTTCGCATTCCCCGCGCAGGAAAGGTTCACAATGCCTCCCAAAAAGATCTGGTTTAGCCACTACTTAGCAGATGCCTTTGATTTGACAATCAATATGCCCCACTGGATTATCGACCAGATCCATTTGGCTCATCAAAGGTGGTATAAGAAACAAAAATCTGTACTGTATGGATGCTGTGCGCTTACCAGAATTGTGTATAGATGTCTCGCATATGATGTACCGGTGCAAAGGGCTCTCATTTGGACCAGAGCACAGGAGTTTCAACGCAGACTGTCAGCCGCAGGGCCTCCCTCAAAGAAGATGAGAGGCACCGTCCAGATGCCTTGTGCACAAGCCCGCGGTGCAACCCTAACACCTGAAACAACTCCAAAGCTTCCCAGACGAGTGCAACCATTTACTATCAGGTTACCCAGGCACAACACATATGGCCCTAACCTTTTGTTTCCACCAGTACCTACTGATCTGGAATTTCCTCACGGATTCACTTTGGAAGATCTAACGGATGAAGAAGTTGCCAGAATCATTGAAGCTGTTAATGCGGAAGTCGAAGCAGAGCAGGGTAGTGGACAACAAACGGCTACAGAACAACCCCAGCCAAGACAACCAGAAGTGGTGGAAGTGGAGGATGAAGAAGAAGAAGAACAAGAGGATGAACAGGAAGGATTTTCTGATGAGGAGGCGCATGACTATGAGCAAGAAGTTATATAGGAGCTAGAGGGTGCCCCACCATATACAAAGGAGTTGAAAAAGCTCTACGATACCATCAACAGGGTCCAACAACAACATAAGTTATCCCTTGCAGTAGGAAAGGCTATCATGCACCAAATCCTTGAGGAGGAAGGAGTCGACGAACAATATCGTGCCACACTGGATATGATCTCTGATGCTTTAGGAGTACCTGAGACAGTGCATACTGCCCTGGCACAATCACGCAGAACGGAAAGAAGATACGGAAGACGTCCCCCACGAGCAGGGAAACAGATGAATGTCTTAGTATCCGAAACACAAGGGACAGCCACGACCACGGGCACAGCACACACTGTGCACGATACTTAAGAGACCCATGTGTCCAGTGCACCCCCATCACCCCCCTTGCCACCCCCGCCTCCCACTCCACCACATTCACCTCCCATTACCAATGTAACAACCACCATTACCGCCTCCGAGTCAACTGCCATGCTGAAGCACAAACTGCCAATCAACCCACACACCCTCTCAACACCTCCACTAACACTGTAATCCTAACGGAAGCTACTGACATCCCCATTCCCCCTCTCACACTTCCGGGCAGTTCATATTCACAACTGCACACACCACTGTACACATTCACCACAATCACTGCACCCACAATTCCACTATTCACAATCAATCCCACTACTGCGTCCACCGTGGATTTGATGGACATATCACCCTCCACTGCACCTCTCCCTCCCCCCATACGGCCACAATCTCCCATTCCCCCACCACCCACTTCACCATTTTCCAGCACCGCATTCACACTTCCCTTCCCCTCTCCCTTTCCCTCTGCACTTAACACCCTTCCTGCATCCACCCCCATTAATAATGTATTTAATAACATGTATCAGTGCATGTCTCAGTTACAACAACACTATCAACACCTCGATGCTCAGCATACAAGTTTGTTCAGGAGTCATGAAGCATTACAAGGAAGATTCATTGACTTAGAGAAAGAGAAGAAACAATTACAACAGCGGTTTAGTGCATTGCAAGAACAACATGAGCAATTAGTGGCAAATCCATCGCAGCCAGATGCAGAAGAAAGACAACAAATGGATGATCTGCTACACTCCCAAATCATAGAGAACCTCAAGCTCCGCCGCAACATGGCTCTATTACGGAAGCATATGTCTGCAGCCTTGGAAGAAAATAGACGGCTTCAGACACAAAACGAAGAGAACTTGGAAGTAGCCATGGAAGGTTCCCCACAAGAAATTGACCCGGAGAAGTTTAAGGCCATTCCCTCGGACAATATGCAAATCATATTGGAAACCCATGCTGATCTCCTCGAAGCCCATGCAGCCTTAGAAAAGGAAAGAGATGAACTACTAAGGCAATTGGCAGCTCAACCAGAACCACCCAAAGAAGTCCCAACCACAGCTGACACAACTGACGAAGTAGCAGCGCTCAAAGCACAACTCGAAGAATTACAAAAGAAAGTGCTTGAGTATGAACGCCAACCCTCCCCCTTGGTAGAACCAGAACCTGAAGACCTAGTACCAATCGAAGTAGAGGAAACTTTTGAGGACCCGTACGTTCCGATGCCAGCACCTGGAGGCAAGCAGACAGCAGAGGGCATGGACACCATTGAGATAGAGGCCCCTGAATGGATGCAGAGATTAGAGAAAGTGTCCACAACCCATGATGACAGGGTAGCAGTTCAAATAGCATCCATGTCACAATTGGAAGAGGTAATCATAAAATCCGAGTACTTTAGAAACCTCTCACATCACAGGTGGATCGGCACCTCCGACGACTTGTATGTTCCTTTTTGTGTCTTAATGGCGGATTATAATGTTGAAATCAAGCACCACACCTCACGGGAACCAACCTCTGCCACAGAGTTTGCACCAGACGACATCCCAGAAAGTGCCAAGCAGGGAAATATTCGCCAACCGACTTGGAGAATTCGGCTGCTTGAAACCTACCCGGAAATGAATCGCACATGGAATAACATGCCCCTGTATATCAAGTACAATCCCTGCTACTCTCTTGTTTTCCGAAGAAGGTCGTGGCCGGAATACACAAAGATGGTGCTGACAACCAAAGGATGTGAGAAATGGCTCAACTATGTCTACTTAGCACCACCTAAAGGTCAACCTACCGTAGGGTATATGATATCGACAATTCGGCATTGGGGTGTCAGGTTCAAAAACGTACCAGATGTCATGACACAGATGTGCCTTAAAATTTTTGAACTCATGATAGTCACCTTCCGGACCTTCAAGAATGTTAAGGAACCTCACCTCTCTGCGCTCGGATTCAATGAAGGCAATCAGGATCTTGTTTATGACATGAGTACAACGCCCTCTATTAATGTTGTTTATGCATGGCATGCCCGCATCAAATACCTACCGGCCTGCTTCAAACAGACATTTGAAGAGATGTTTGTCACAGGGTTCTAGGAATATCACTCAGAGATCTTCATTCCCAGGCCCTCACATTTATTACAATTGTTTGCAGTAGAACAAGATCTCCATTCAGAAAAGTTACGAATGCCACATCCAGAGGTTCCCGGGCCAGTAGATTGGGATGCTTTACTCACGGACTTGGCAAAGGGGTTGCAGATTGCAGAACATCACTTAGCACAAGATGTCGTTGAGTACTACATCCAAAAACCCACACAACACGGGTCTGTCAGGGACGACAGACGCGAGAGAGGGGGGGTGTTGGAACTGAAGGACTCACTAGGCAAGGAAGCTTAAGAAGGGAGTCAGAGAGAAGAGAATGCACAAGCAGACAAGGGAGTCAACGACGATCTGGCAAGTAGGCCAATAATTTTCTTCATGAAGAAGCAAGTACGAGCATTCACGTAGATCTAGCACTAAGGCAACCCTTTAATTTTTCAAAACCCTTACACCAATTAAAAGTGATTCTCATCACTAACAACCCCTGTAAATACCATGTTCACCTTTTGTAGCTCCATTTTGTGCAAGCCGAGGAGTCCTCGAGCTTGAGGAGCCTTAGAAGTAGTTGCTTACCAATTTTCGTATTTTTTAGATCTCGTTTGAGCCCTCAAATAAGCCCTGGAACCTAATTTTTAACTAGGTCGGACACTAGGTCTGGACAGGGCCAAAACCTAGTCAAAAACTATAAATAGAGCTAGAGAGCTCATTTTTGAGGTTAGATTGTAATTTAAATGAACTTGTAAGAGCTTTTTTGAGAGTAATCTAAAGAACTCCATTGCTTCTCACCCTTTGCCTTACCTTGTGTGCGTGTGTGTGTGTATGTGTGTGCATGTTAGTGTGCTTCTCACTCACGCACTTGTGCCTTCACTTGCTTGAGGTCTTCATACCATCCTCACGTCTTCCCGGATTGACAATAAAGGAGGTGCTACTCATCACTGAGCTACACTATGTATCTACTAATCTTCAATGTGCAGATATGTTGACTAAACCATTCCATGGTATCAAGCTAAGTAGATTCAAAGGCATGATTGGATTGATGGAAATCAAAGATGAATGAAGACTCAAGCATGCTAGGCTTGAGGGGGAGTTGTTGGTGCATTTTTGCCAAGCCTAGTGCTTGATTAAATCATTTATGTAATGGCATTCTTTGTACTCTCAATGAGAGATGTCAAAAAAACTCTCTTGTAAAAGTAGAAAAGTGAAATCTCCAAAAGTAAAAGGGAGAAGAGAAACATGCAACCTCGTTAGGTGAAAATCATGGAATTAAAGTAGGAGAATTCAATTAGATGAGATTCTCCTATGATGGAGGAACTTTTGGGTGAAATCCCACCAAGTTTGAATTCAAATTTCTCTATAAAAATACATGAAGAAAGTCACATATTAGAGTAGACCTTTGCACTACAATAAGAGGTGATTCTAGTCCAGATTTGGATCATTGTTGAAGCACACATTGTGCTCCTTCTTCCCATGCTTCATACCCAATCAATTCATGTATCATATGTGCCATACATGTTGATTTCGTAGATAATCTTTGGAGTCTACTTCAACTACTGTCTCAGAGTTTACATTGTCTCTCAGTCAATTTTGATCACTGTTTCCTCTCTGTTTATTTACTCTTTTGAAGTGATTGAAATCGGTATAGGAAAAGTGACAAGTCTATTTACTTAATCTCAATTTTCATCACATTTGGATCTTTATTCTAAGAGCTATAGTAATTTGAAGTGACCTATGTATGCAAGTAGATTATTCCTCAAAAGTCGGGATGACACCCCAATGTTCCTAAATTAATTTCTCTCTATATAGTCCATTAAAATTCATCAAATTTTTTGCTTTAGATTCTTCATATATTGAATTGAGTGTGTGCAAAGTAGCTCTGGTCAATTCTCAACATGCTATGAGCTCTGAGTAAAATTCGAGAGTGCTTTCCATCCCAAAATAGCAGGTTCTTGATCATCTGTTTTGTGTCAAGTCATCTGTTTTGAGGAATCAATTTGAGAATGATCTTCCAAATTACTAAGGAGATATTAATGCATTGTTAGCAAGATGAAAGTGTCTACTTACATTCCCCGAGCCACCAGAACATCCTTAAAACTTTTGAAGTTTTTGTTGATGAGGCCAACGAGACCGGGGTTCTTTAGGCAAGGAATCAATGCCCTCAAGGATTTCATGAACAATAACAAGAGAATCATGAAAGTTCATAATATCTTGCAGAATGATAGAGGAGAAGAAATCCCAAGGAGACAATTGAAGTGATTAACAATGAATGTGCATTTATCCTCTGTTGAGGAGCAATCAAGCCCATTTCTCTCAATCATTTGTGGAGTATCTTCTTTGATATGTTTCTTCTTTAGAAGTCTACCCATTTCTTTAGTCGGTTTGTCAGCTTTGCTAGGCCACCACTCTTTAATGTAAATATGAAGCTTCTATCTTCCAATTTCTTCTTTGTATCTTTGCCTACTCATCACCTTGAGTGGGTCTTTATGTAGGTGGTATTTTCCTTTATTAACTTTTTTCTCAAGGTTGAAAAGTATTCTATAAAGAGTCTCCCTTCTAATTCTCCGATATTCACTATTTCTTTCAAAGAGTGATAAAGATAGCATGGGTCTGATTAACTTGCAAAGACCAACTTTCAGACGGAGCAGAATGCATGTGGGAAACACATTTCTAGGTAAGAGAGATCTCTTGTTAAATTGATGGATACGAGAAAATTGTGGGGTTGGCATGAAAGTAGGGAGATTTCCTAACTTTCACAAATGGTTTAAACATTAACACAATTGGGAAGTGATTTGACACAACTATGTCCATGCTTTGGGTGAGGGATGGGAGGCCCAAGTTGTCGGTGATGCTCTAGGAGGTATACCCCCTATCAAGTTTATCTTTGTGCAATTTCTCACTCATTTGGGATTTGACCAATAAAATTCCTGATTGTCTTTGACCGCCACCAAGTCGTGATTAAGCTTCTCCTAGTTCCAACAACTTTTCTCCACTCCATAAATCAATCGACCCTAATGAGCCCATTTATGTGTGGATCTTTGGCCATGTTAAAATGGGCACAAAAGCAATGGAGAAGGGATGCAATCCACCAAAGGATGCTACGTGAGGTAACCAAGAGAGATGAACATCGGATGTTCTTAAATCCAATTGCAGAGCCCCCACTACCCCTAGGATGATTGGTGGCGAGCCAAAAATGGAGAGAATATTTTCTTGAGTCTATAACAAACATCATCTCTATCAATCTTGACTTCCTAAACACAAATAAAATCTGGTTTAATGCTCTTTTCCTGAAGCCATTGACCTAGCAAGTTTAAATCTTAGAAAGTTTCTAAACTTAGCAAAAACACCCCCATTGCATAGCATAAAAAAGTTCAGATCCTCTTTTTTTCTCTCATGAGGTCTGCAGGTTTGCTTCTCACTATTCTTTATATATATATATATATATATATATATATATATATATATATATATATATATATATATATATATATATATATATATGTGTGTGTGTGTGTGTGTGTGTGTGTGTTTGTATAGATGAATAACATAATGGCTTCGTGTAAATAGATCTAATCATCCTACAACGCCAAGGGAAAAAGAAGATTAATAACATAATGGTTTCATTTAAATAGGATTAATCACCCTACAATGCCAACGGAAAATGAAGATAGAAGAAAAATGTATGCATACAGAATATGATTCTAGAGAAGGATAAGGCTGATTTCAAAAATAAAATGTCGAGGAAAAACCTCCACGTAAGGGGGTTGCTTGAAAAGGATAATCTGAATGACTTACATTCATGGAAAACAACTCTAATCTTGTGTGAAGGCAATCAAGATCATTCAAAGTAGTGACAAGAAGAATTTTGTGATTTTGTAACCACAATGGAAAAACTATCGAGTGAACTAAATGAAAAGAAAAACTAGAAAGAGAGAGATAATATTTCGAAGAACAATTTTCTAAAGAATATTAAAATCTGAAAACATCACTAGCAAAATAGTATTGAATTTTGCAAAGTTTTGCAAAGTGTCCATAATTAAATTCTCAAGGACTTTAAGTACTTGAATGTAGTATTTTTCAAGTTTATTTTCACTTGTAAAATTCTGTTAACTTATTTCTACTTTCCACCATTATTGATTTGGTTTCAAAGCTGTTTATGACAATGGACTCCATAAGATGAAGCATTTTAGATGGAATTGTAACTCAATGCATTTTCTAAAGTTATAGCAAAGTTGAGAGCTTGTGAAGGTTTTGATGTTTTTTTTTTAATATAAAGGAATTTTGGCTTTAGCCTACTCTCCTGGACTTGTATTAAATAAAAAAAAAGAAAAGTACAAGTGAAAGGGAGTAGCACCCACGGGACCCCCAAGTCCCACAGAGCAGGTGTAGATCTTATGGAGTTTAGATGGCATTACAAAGAAGGTTAATCATATAATCTGATTTCTATTAATGTTAGACACTTTATTCAATATGAATTCATATGTTCTTATTTGTGTTACCATTGAAGCTGAATACTCAATTGATGAGTTAGAGATCCAACCTCTATCTGTGAACTCTTTTCAATCCATACATTGGATCTCTAAAATGTTTATATAGGGATTGCATCATAGGTCATATTTCAAGTTTCTCTCGTTAAATTATTTATTTGGCTATTTGTAATATTACCAAACACATGAGCCATCATCCCAAACCATACCAAATCTGAAAACAGATATGTAGGAAAAAGATTGTATGTACATAAGGTAAATTTCGTAGAGGTTCATACAAGCAAAGTTCAGATTAAACTAACTTAATATACACAACGATCTTGATGTCTCATTGTAGAAAACAATAAACAAAATTTTAATTCATGTCTTCTACGCTCGAGATCCAAACTCCCCGTCTCAAAAAAAAAAAAAAAACAATCGAAGAAAAAGTCCATGGTATAGAGAAGAATTAGGGTGTCAAAGGTGTCAAAGGCGTTCCCAAAAGCGATTGTCTCTATTAGAACTGTGAGATAAGGACGCAAAGAGATTGACTGGAAGAAAGAGACAAAAGGAGAGATAGGGAGAGAAACAGAGAGAAAGGGAGACAAAAGGGGAGAGAGAGAGAGAGAGAGAGAGAGAAAATGGATGTTTTGTTACTTTACAAATCTTGTAAAGCACTTCAAATTTAGTGTACGTGGAAAAATCTCATCTTATACATTCAAATGTCTTCAACCTTCTTTCTCAAAAGTGTTCTTTTCGCGCAATCCACCATACTCTTCCTCGTTCGTTAGCACACAAGTTATGGCAAATAAATTGGTTTTCAAGTGGATGATCAAAGTATGGTGCAATGCGGAATCCTTAGGTGGAAGAATCTCCATATGCTTAACTTAATGTTTTCTTAGAGTCTATAGACTTCGAAAGGCTCTGACCTTGTTTGCTTCATATGGGGCAGTTGGAACTAGATGAAATTGTATATCAAGGTTAATGAAGATTGGAAATGGGTGATCGGGATTAGGAAAAATGATTCTATCGATTTCCTATTAAGGGAACCAGAGAAGTTGAATCGAAAAACATCGAAAGATCAAAGAAGTTGTGGAACAAAGGTTTAAGCAAGTGGAAACATCTCCCAAACCTTGAGAGAGCTCATTCGATAAGATTTGAGGACATAGAACCTGTTAGGAGACTTCATGATGATGACTTGTCATGCCTTCTTAGACCTAGAATCCACACTTGGGACAACCCAAAGACTCATCTCTTTCTTAGGAATGACCCACCCGCATTGAAGGGGTAAGATTCTCCAACAATAATAAATTGGATAAAACTATGAGGATCCATAAGCACCTTCATTGGCATATCTCCCTTAATAGGAGATAGTGTCAGAATTGGTCTAATATCATATGAGAACTTGTGTTGAAAGACCTATGGCATCCTCTCATTGAGAGCAAAAAATCTATCCACCATCATGGAATTCGGACCAATGTGAAAGCTAATAAAATCTAGGGGAGGTTCAATGGTGTAAGCGCTACCTTTGGGGTATAGAGAACCTTGGCCATCTATTCTTCTCGTGCCATAGAAGCTACCCGATTTGAGCTTACTAAGGCAAATCAACTAGAAACAAGCATTACTTGACAATCTCTCACCAAGATTTGAGCTTACTAAGGCAAATCAACTAGAAACAAGCATTACTTGGAGAAACAATTGGAAGCTCTTTTGCATTATGGAACGCCATTAGAGGGGAAGCACTTTAGAAGATATGGAAAGAAAGATGCATGTTCAATGTTTATGCCCATCCGAAAGAGTGGTCAATTGAAAAATCCCTCAGCATGTTAGTTAGAAGAACATGTAATTGTATAAAAGCTCTACTCATTAGACACCATAGGATGTTTGTCATAGAAAATGAGAAGATCGAAAGCAAGTGGGTCGCTCATGAGAGAGACAAAAAAATCATTAAACTTCTCAATAACTCTCTTTGAAATGTTTGTCTCCTATCGAATCTAAGGTTTCCTTTGAGTTTTGGACCGTCATAGTTATCGGCCCTCAAGGGTCATCCTAACCCTGCTTAGTGCGATACATGGGATCTTAAGGGCACTAAGCCCATTCACTGTATTATTATTCGTTTATTGATTCAAGCATGGGAAAGTAGGCCTCGACCGAACTTCCTTTTCGAAAAACGGTTTTTCTCTTTGAAAACTACGTAAAGTATCTTATCATTTGTGTTAAATGATAAAGGATCTATTCTTTCGTGAAACCTATAGATCTTGGACAATTATAGATTGGTGGAGCCTATGGATGGATGGGCATGCATTGATTTCCTGAACGCATTTTTCAATTTCAAAGTTTTCTACTTCTAGTAGTGGTGCTTGGCAACAACACATGGGTCCCCATATGCTCATGGCATCGTATCTCTATGGAAAATTCCTTCGCCATGGGATATAGAATGCATTTATCTCCATAACTTTGCACGATGATGATGTAGAAGGATGCCCCTTCCCCTAATGATCTTGGACAGCCTATGATCTAGTGCGTTTAAGACTAGATTACCACTCCTTATCTTGGATTCGGATAACGCATGAGACATGCTCTTCCTTAAATAACATTTTTTCAATACCTTAGAGAAATTCAATGAAAATTGTGTATATTTTCTATTCAATACCTTAAATACAACAAAATGAATAGGTGGTGAGGATGTGGCTCCTATTCTATTACCTTAGATGGAATCCTTGACATTTTCATCCAAGCGATTCTTCTCTTTGTTCTTTTCTGAACCTCTCTATGTTTGGATCTTACGCCTTTTTTAGGTGTGGAACTAAGTGCATAAAAAAGCCACAAGAATGAGGTAGAATCCAAGGAAATTGGAAAAAAGACCAAAATATGTCCTTGTCACAGACGTGCAAAGATCATTGCGCTAAAGACATCTCGTTTGTCCTAGAGACATTACTCTCTAGTGACTTTTTGGTGAAGCTTATATATCATAAGGAGGATTCCTCAAGTGTTAACGAATATAGTAGGAGGCTAAACTAAGATGATAAGGTGGAGAAAGCAAGAAAATCAAGCCCCGAAGTATACTTCTGATTACAAGATCACCCATGTAGGGAAATAATACAGGAATATGAAACTCATACAAGAAGTCCCACATCCCGTGATTGATAGGTGGGGATAACAGTACTGGAGATAATACAAGAAATTCCACAACTAGGGACCATGGGTATGAAGCAAGATATCTTGGTTATAAGAACTCTCTTAATGGAAATGAACTAGGTGCAAGGAATAACTCGAAAAGATCTCATAGTTTGAGATTACAATAGTAAAAGACAAGATGTTCGAGATAATAGATTAGACAAGACTAGAACAAGGAACAAGACTAGAACTAGAAATACAACTTGGAAAGTACTTACCTGGAGATTGGGACTCCTTGAGCTCCCAAGATTGACATTAGCAAGATTGAGGATGTATATGTCCAAGCCTTCCTTATATAGGTGTTGAAGGGTGGTTACAAATTGATCATGTCATTGATGATGTCAACAAATTGAGACAAGACCTTCAAATATTAGAATCAAGCAAGTAGATTGTCAATCTTAGGGTTTTGGAATGTTTGAGATGTGACGGAAGCATTAGTCTCTTAAATTTTTGAACCAATCATAAGATATATAAAGTCACATAGAATCTAAGGTTCAAGATGGTTTCTTTTGTGCCCATGACATCACCTCCCTCTCAAGCGAGTAGTTTGACTAGGGGTAGCTACCATATTCTATGGTGTGTACATAAGCACAAACTTAGGGACTTGTGATGAAAGAGACTATTCCTCTATCACCAACAAGTGCATATAGTGGGGATCACACATTTAAATTATCAATCCTAGAAGTATCTTGAACCTAACCGAATGTATGAAGACATGCACTTGCACAATGGTCAATGAAGTGAGATAGCTATTATGGAATGCAAATGAGTATTTCACACACATTCATCACTCTCACAGGTGGAAATGGTGTGGCGATACATGAAACAATAGTAAGTACAAAAATGAACTTTTCTCTCAACTCGGAACTTGGAATATGGTCAATAGTGGGTTCCTTCCGAAGCTCTCAATGAGCCGCATCCAATGGTCATACTCTTGTCTGATTCTGACAAATCTACTTCAAGATATGGGAAAAAATTAGAGTTATACAACTCACCTAGTTTCACCACACACCTCCTCACACCTCACACACACATTACACACTCCAGAAAAGCAATGGATTGGGTAGAGATCACTTCCATGCACTCATTTCTAGCTACAAACACACATGCAAGCTCACAAGCAAGGATATGCAAGAGGAAGAAGAAGAAAATTCGAAAATCAGAGCTCTCTTACTCACCATGGGAAAAAGTCTTTACAAAGTGTCATCAAATGACTTATATACATGTGCCCTAAAAATGGTCCTTTCACACAAGAGACTGGAACTTTATTAGAGAAACCCCAATTTCCTACTATTTACAAGGATTATAATACACTGCTTGGGATCTATGCATCTAGAGGAATCCTCTAGTGCATTTACAAGGCTTTATGAGGTTTTCATAAGCATTTGAAGAAGAAAAATTGTGCCCATAATTTTGATAATTTTGGGGCACCTCTTTTGTGCTCCTTTTACTTTGCAACACTCTCCCCCCTTTAGTCTCCGTTGTCCATTGACAGGCTTTGCTTCATGTCTTCGGTTGCTTTGTTGATTCGGGCTACCACGCATGCATTCTTCGGCAAGCCTTGCATCGCTTTTAGACTGGCATTGCATTTTAAAGGTCGTGTTCTTGAATCTTCTTTTACATCCTTTGGGAACTGATGCATTCTCTTTAGCCTGTTTATTTCTTTTCAACACATGCACCTAGTGGATGAGGAAGTTGTGTGCAACCTCCCCTTGAAAGGTCCTAGTTGTTATAATTCTTTGTTTCCACTCTTCGGAACTTGGTCCTTTGTTGTTGTAGCCTGATGCATGCCCCTGCAGGGCTTTGGGCAGAGGGTGATACTTTTTATTGCACAATCTTTTGTTTTGATTTTCTTGTTCTTCTTCTTTTGCTAGGTTCTCCTGTCTCTGCTACCACACATCCCCCTCCTGAACTCTGTCATCCCTGACAGGCTTTGGATTTTGACGGGAGTACGTCTTGTATACCTTTTGCTATGTTTTGTTTAGCAGATTAGCTTCATGTATCATGAGTTGCTTCCACTGTTCGGACTTGACACCATCGTGTGGTCATTGGTGATGGTTAGCAAAAGAGCTTAATTCATAAGCTACAAGTCTTGTATTGAGGTTAGCGGACATCTTGAGGAATATTTCTGAACGATTTTAGAGAAACTATTCAAAAAGGCTTATTCAAAAGTTTGCATATATGTACTAGGCAAAAAAGTTATGCACGAGTAGTAGGCCATAATGGTTAGTCTGCTCGGCATGACAGAAAGATCAAATACCAAAATGTTTATTCCTTGATTGATGCCAATAAAGTTCAAAAATATATACTTTGCATGTTTGAATACTCTAAGTATAGTGAGAATCATGCTGAGTATTTTGTTAGCGAGCTTGGTGGTGAGATGAAGAACTTTTGCATACCGAGATAACCAAAATTTGATTGTCCTGATCATGTACTCTTCCATAGGCAAGTAATTATGTGGCAGGCTTGAGAGTAATGGAAAGTTGAGACATAGCTTATTTAGTTTACCTTGGCTTTGCAATTTGCAAAATTTTGGCCAATAACGTCAATGTGGCACAGGACAAAATGCTGGATTAACTTGTAATAAATATGGTGCATCCTGCCAGTGCACCCGCAATGTTGGATCTCTCTCCAAAAATTTTCTCTGCCATATGGGATCGGCAGCTTCGAAATCCTGTTGAGTATACAGAAAAGTGGTGGCCGTAAAATTCAATTGCTCCTCCGGATCCTTTCCTGCAATCATCTTGATGTATCTTCAAGTTTGTTCTTTCATGATTCCATATGGGAGGTTGAAGGGCTTCATTATTGCATCTAGATCTTTACTCTTGATTTGAGCCTCCTTCATGACTTTTACTACTTCATTTTCAAAAGTTTTGGTAAGGCGAGACACGAGTAGTGCTCGCTCTTTCTGACTTAGCTCTACAGTATATGGCATTGGGTGATCATCATATTCTTCCATAGATGGCTCCTTTATTGGTGAATGAACGATTGGGGGAGAAAGAGGGCGTACCTCAGTCTTGTCAGTAGCCATCGTGGATGGTTGCACTACTGGTATCCCCAAGTTCTTGGTCTTGTCTATTTGGGCCGTGAGCTCTACTATGAGTTTATCTTTCTCTTCATGTTCCTGTTTGCTAGCCTTGAGCTCATCTTCAACTTTTGCCTTAGCTTCACATATAATTTTTACCTGATCAACATCCTCATTGCATTGCTCCATGTATTTATGTGCTGCTTCATTCCCTTTAAGCTCCCATGATTTGGCTTCTGCTTTACATGTGATCTCTATCTCGACTTGTTTTTCTTCTCTTCGGTAAGCTGCTCTTCCAATACTGACAAATTGGCCTGTAACTCTTGTATGCATGTGTCAACATTTCTCTCCAATGGCTGATTCAATAGAATAGAGTTCATTAATTCTTTATTTCGTGTACTTAGATTATCGACTTCATCCATATATACTTTGATCTGAATTTCTAGTAGTTTGCTACGGTTGAGCATCTTGATTTTCTTGGCTTCATACATTGCCAGTTTCTTTTTCAGTGTCTTCACTTCATCTTGAAGCTCCGATACAGATGTAGTCGTTTTCTGTACTTTGTCTTTTAGCAATGCATTTTCTTGGACACGATTACATTCTTTTGTCTTTCTTGCCAAATCTTCTATTTTTTGAACAAGTTCTTTTTGAATGGCTATACTTTTGGCAGAAAGCTTCTCACTTAGGTTCTGGAATCGATTTCTTGCGTGAAACAATTCTGCCTTTTCCTTTTCCTTGTCCATCAAGAGGTTTTGAGTTGTTGTGGTAGTTTCTATCATGTTCCTTACTATCGGCTTTAGCTAGTTTACATCTACATTCAACCAAGTTTTTTATATAATTGGCTCTTCTCCTATTTGCACATCTTTACCTTGTGCCACATGTAATGTTTCTTGGTGTGGTTGTCTGATATGTAGGTGAATATGTGGATTGGCCTTCTCGATGGTGTTGGTGGTATCATTTATGGTTGGTTCCTGAAGAGGCATCTTATGAGAATCGACCACCACATCCAAGGGTGATGGTTCAGCCACAACTCGTATACGTAATACAGGTTCTTCCTCGTCTTGTATCTCGGTGATGTTTGGTTCCATTTTTGGATGTACCATAGTTCTGGGCTTTGGAAGTGATGATTCCTTGAGTGATATCCTTGTTTGCTCGTTCAATTGTATGATATGCTCTCCTTCCAAGGATGCTTCATTCAAAGGCTGAGTTTTTGCTCTTTGTTCATCCTCCTTTTCAGCCAATTGCTAGACTTGGTTGAGTTCCTCCCATTCTTCTCCCATGTGATTGTCGATTTGGATATCAGTGTTAAGGGTGTCATGATCATGTGATGAATCACCATATGAACTAGAATCATCTAATCACAATTCTTCGCGGTATTGGTGGCCCTATACCGTAAGGTTGACTTGACCACTCATGTGAACATCTGTGGCTTCTAATGCGATGGATAGATCCCTTCTTGTAACGGCTGGAGTTGCTATTAATGGCACCTTCGGAAGTTCATGTGTTCTTTTTGACTGAGGGGTTTGTGATAATTTATCCATCCGAGCTCGTTTAGCACCTTGCATAGTTGTTTTGGAGCTCGTACCAACTTCCTCCACAAGGGTTACACCCTTCCTTTTCTTTGGTACTATAGCAGCCTTCATGTATCTTGCCATTTCTGCGGTGGAGATCATAGGCCATAAGCAATCTTTCATGTTCAATGTTTGAGATATTAGCAGTGTCAAAGCCAAACTTCCATTTAAGAAATTTTTGTGACCCCAATGCTTTTTGGCTTCAAATATCCACTCCTGAATGTATGGTGTCATTTTGATCTGATTCCCGACTTGCTTGACAACATGAGATAACAATTGTACTACAAATTTTTGCGGAGCTGTATATCTATGCATATTTGGAAAACAAAAGTGTTGATGTGCCAATTTGAATTCCTCTTCAATGTCTATTCTATTAATGTTGAAGAAAGTTCTTTTCTTGGCTTTATGGCATTCATCCTTCAGATTTGTAAGACCATCCAAGGTCCAGCCAAATGATGTCTTGATCAGCTCATCTGTGAATCGAATAGTTTGAGATTTTTCATTGCAATCTAACACCACTGCTTCAGGGATGGATGGCATATCATGGGCAGTATGTAAAGTATTCATGAGTTGTGTGCATTGTTGAAAGTCTGGTTTGTAGATGGGGAGCTTCAAATATGCCTCATTTCTAGTTAGATTCCACACATTTACTACACTTGGCATATCGTCCAAGATTTTGAAATCTTGAGTCATCACTAGGAATTGATGTTCTTTGTACATGATCCTTATAGTGATGAGAAACAAATGCTCACTTGTGGGGTTGTCATCTCTGAACTAGTGTCCTCTTGCTTTGATAGCAGATCCCAGAGGAAACTCTAATACTTCAGCCTCATGTGTAGCTTCAGAATCATTGGATGCGTTCTTGGTAGCCTCAGAACTTGAGGAAGCCACCTGTAATTGAATTATTTAATGAATAGTATCAAATTTGACGTAAGTTGTCGTGGTGTGTCGATTGTTCGCTCCCTGTGTTTTGTCCCCACTCACAGAGTGTGTAAGGAACATAGTACCTGGTCTTTTCACTATATTTTTTCTTAAGCTACAATGAAAACTAAAAGCATTAACGACATAGATGAAGCAATTGTGTTTATTTGTACATGGTGTCTCTTATTCCCAATGGGGGAAATGTGCTCACTTGTTATTACAATGGTACTTTTGTGCCTAATGACTGGCCATGTAGTGTGGCCCTAGTATGCTCACTCGGAGTGCATAGGACTCATCATGAGTGTAAGAGGAATTTCCTACTCTGACCATTTGTGATGGTATTTCGGACTTAAAAATCCATATTTTTCTAACTTTGGTGCTTTGAAGGTCCTTTTGGATACTTCTTATGGGTGCTGAAAATTTCTGGTTTTACTATACTTTCACTCTCCTTTTGTGTCGATTTTCAGTCAAAGTTCCTACTTGTTCCCTTCGCGGCATCTGTTTCATGGGAGCGTCTTGTTTTCTAAATAGTTATCTGCGTTGCCTTTGATCTCTTCATAGATTTGATGGCTGCTCCTTGGCGATCTTGATAGCCGTCTTTGGTATCCATATTTATTCCTCGAGGTTTGAGCTACCTTCAGCACTTTTGGTATCTATACGTGCACTACATGAGTAGACTTATTTTTTATCAATGGTTCAGGTCAATGTCGCTTGGGATTGAATTCCTTTTGATTCTCCTTTACTTGAAACTAGTAGATGTCTAATTGATCCTTGTGGACCCATATTTGTCTCATCCCTTTCCTCACAGTTGCATTCATGTTTGGTCGTTGGTCTCTCAGTAGCTTATCCGTACTAAGATCCTTACTTGTTTTCTCCGATTGGCTAGGTAGAGATGAGGGGCTAAGTCGAGTGTCATGAGTAAGAAGAGTAGGGGTGTCTAGGTTTGAGACATGGGTGGACATTGGTGGATCAAGGTTCACCATTGGTGGAGAGTCACATGCAGACACACATTCAACATTGTTATACTTCACATCAATCGTCTTTAGAGCCTTTTCATCTAATAGACTAAACACTTCTTTGTGTCCAATCTTTGCAGATATGTAGCCTAAGGCTAACTCGATTGTTACTTTGAATTCTTATATCCAGTTTGGAATCATTAAATTAATGAAAAAAATACTTTAAGGAGGTATTTTGCATCCTCCAAAACCCCCTTGCCACTCTTTTTTGAAAAAAATTCAGGTGCTAATTTCAACAAATCTCCATTTTTGGGAGCAAGAAAAGAGGTAGTTTAAAAGGATTCTCGTGTAATAAGTTATAAATACATGGATTATTGTATATGTATTATCATGGAGAATCATAAAATCCAAGAAGAAAGCCATTAGGAATGGATTAGAAGCTTGCTAAATTTTCCCATCTAACTTCTTACAAGAAAGTAAAAATCTTGGTTTATGCCACTTTTGGGGAGCAAATAAGCATGCGAGAAGGCAGGATCTCAAAATAGGAAAATATGCCAAAGCATCTTCATATATTACTATCTGAGATTATGGAGAGAAATATAGGATTGGCTTGTTGGAAAATTGCCCCTTGGCACTTGAAAAATCACGTTTCCACTCTTTTCTTGAGTACCTCCACCAATCCACTAGTTTGGCACATCATGCTTGTAGAGGCCATAACTTGGGCTAGAAAACTCATAATTTGATCCATTATGACTCATTAAGAAGAGCATAAGATTAGTTTAAACTTACGAAAAGAAAGTTTGGAAATTATGTATTTTTATAGCTTTGTAAAAGTCTTCAAAGTTTGAATAGTTTTCAACAACTACCTTTCGGAAGCCATATCTTGCAAACTGGGAAGGCAATTGAACTAATTTCACTTTGAGGCACTTATGCTATATATTGTATTTTATGATTATTTGAAGTTCCTAAAGAAGTCTTTGCAAGTCTATAGATGGTACATGTGTACTTTTTGGCACATTTACATTACTTCTGGTAATCATTTGACCATGTTTGACGTTTTGGGAAGTGATCTGATAACTTCCAACACTTCAAAGCTTGTTTTGGGACCTGGTGAAAAAGTGCAAAGGTCTTGAAGCTCATTGAAAAGGTTTGGATGCATGCAATTCCAACAACAAACCATTCAAGGGCAAATGGCTTATCTTTTTAAGCATCATGGTTTATGTTTTGGCATGTTCTTTATGTACATGCATGGATTGGAATGCATACATGAATGTTGGTCATTGTTTTAATTTTAAAAGTATGGATCAATTTATTAGGAATACATTTTTTGATGGTTTGCAATAAAAATGATTGCAAGAAGTACAACATTATGCAAGCAAGACGTGGTTGCTAGTGTTTTATGTTTTGGAGGTTATGGAGTTCATATATGAATATATGGCCTATATGCCATGGGATTTTCAAGCCCTACGCTATAGTGAATGGCCTACATGCCATTGGCCCACAAGGACCTATGTTTGATCCTATGGTTTGAATTTTTTGAACTCCATTTCCTCGGGGACATGGTGTCGAAATTTTTCCCACCTCATGGCGTTATATACACATTTACCTTTGTGTAAGAATTTTATGGCATAGTAACATGCCTTCTCTCCAAACATCAATAAGGCATAATCATGCATGTAAGCATGTACGTGATGGAATTAGGACCATCATGGCATAGATAAGGCAACTTTAGTAGAAATTGGATCCCTACATATAATCCTTATGGATTTAGACCATAGGATTGCTAAGGGCAAGGAGATATACCTTCACCATTAGGAATGTGCAAAAGCAATCTTATAGGTTATTGGAAGTTGCATAGAGGCATGGAGATACATTTATGATCATAGTGAAGTTTTAATTACCTTCAATAGGGTCTCATAGTATGATTAGGAGACTACGGGATATCATGAGGAATACCCAAAGGATGACTAGTTTTACTCATGAAAATCACTTAAGTAGTGAATCATTTATGCTAGACTACTAAGGAAACCAATTAAATGGGATAATAGAGATGAGTTTCATGAGAGAGCGTCGGCGGGTGCTAATCTGATTAGAGTGATGGTTTGGATGGCTATAGTCATGGCACTAGATCTATGACTTAGAGCATAGATTCATTCGTGAATAATATTTGGGGTACCCAATATAAATATATATTTGTTAGGATCTAGAGAGAGGTAGTAGAACTGTTCTTGGTACCTAGGAACAAGTTATTTTGGAATAGAAATGGTTATCTAGTATCACATGTTGACTAGAACCAAACTACACTAGTTCAAGGACAAGGGATTCATTAGAATCCACCTACATGAGTTGAGGATATGGGATTCATTTGACTCCACCTACATATTCCATTATATATACATATATATATATATATATATATATATATATATATATATATATATATATATATATATATATATATATATATATATATATATATATATATATATATATATATATATATATATATATATATATATATATATATATGGAATATGCATTACCTAGATGAGTTGAAGACAAGGGATTCATTAGAATATACATTTGGTTTAGTGTAGGTATGACACCATGAATTGGAAGAAGGTTCCACTAGTATGTGTGAGAGGAGATGGTTGATACACTCCAAAGATGTGCCTAGTGCTACAAAAACCCACTCTACACCTGCCAAGATTGCTTCAGGGATGATACGTAGACACCTTGTCCTTGCTAAGTATGCATAAAAACCATCCTAGTGCTTTGCAGCATCAATCTCAAATTGATTCATCAAGAGAGACTACTTGACACAAAACAAATGGAGTAAAACTTGCTATTTTTGGATGAGTTTCACTCTGTCAATTAGGGAAGAACATGCTCAAAGGAGAAAGGATCTCTCTTCTATTTCAAAGAATAATTTAGCCACAGTAGTTCAACCACAAATGGAAGGGAAACAACACAAGAAAACGGCTATATCAAATAGACAAACAGAATCCAAGAAGAAAGTAGTTTCAGGCATGAAGCAGATCGGGGTACGAAAGGACAAGCAATCAATCACATGAGTGCAGTCAAAATCATTACCAAAGAAGTAATAGAGAAAGCCAAGGAAACAAGTAGCAGAATAATAAAGATCTCTATCTCAAAGAGTACTTCAAATTAGGGTACCAAAGCAGTCAATGAAGGCTTACCACAATAATGTACAAATTTGGTTGCCTAAGGAATTCATTGCAGCTCAACAAGGGAAATTACAAATGTGGGTACCCAAGGCCCTCCTACATGCACAAAGCCCTATGCTCTCTCTCACAAGAAAAATCTCAAAAAAGAAGTAAAGGAGAAGCAAGAGTCAAACACAAGCACAAAGATCAAAAGCAGATCAACTCACTTCTGAAGAAATATTAAGAAGAGAAGCAACAAGGATATGGGTTTGGAAGAGAAAAGCACTAGTAGCACCCATTGAACCAAACAGCCAACCAGAGGGATAAAAAACTCAAGAAACCATCCAAACATGAAGCGACCAAAGGTGATCACTACATAGTTGAGCACTATTCTCAAATGGATCCCTATAAGGAGGATGATTTTTTTTAGTCAACCGTTGATTGATTGAATCAACTTCTACAAGTAAAACGAAAGCCTTGACATGCAAAAACCATGTGATCCTTGCACAACCCTATTTTTGGCACCATTCAGGTCATGCATTTCTAGAGTATGCATTAATATAGGGCCACATTACACGGACGTGCATAGACACATTTGAGAGTCCCAGGCACAAGAGCACACTTGTTTTGTGACATTGTTATTTAAAAAAAAAAGAAAAAAATGAGAGAGAAAAGAAGGACCAAGACTGTGTGCTCAAAGAAACTCATCTGAAAATCATCAACAAGAACATCCATCAACACAAGAAGAGATGCCAATGGTCAATCACCATGATTGGAGTACAACACGGAGAGAGGAACATCGACCGGCCATTCACCAGGGTAAGAATCCCCTACTTAGGAAACCTCTTCGTCAGCATACCCTTGAGCACTAAACTCAAGACCCAAAATTTTTTGCACCATATGTTTTGAAATGCATTCCCCAAGTAAGCATTCATTATGGGTTACAAGTACTTGGCATGCAAACTATGAAACCCATGTTTGAAAGATCCAGAGGAACTCAAGGTTATAACATCAGTACCTATGAAGCAACTCATAGTGGACAACTGCTCAAAGTCGACAATGACAACCTCTTCAAAGCAACTCACAATTTTTGGAAGATCACAAATACACCACAATGTTGGACGCCAAAGAAGAAGCACATACAAAAGGACTAAAACTTGCAAAGGCTAGTAGAAAAAAAATGAAAAACAAGACAATAGACCCTTCTACATTTTGAAGAGCAACCGCTTTTGCTAGTACATGATGGACACTACCTCTCAAAGTAATACATGGAACAACCACTCCAACAAGGGTGTGTTAAGGATGACAGACTTGAGAGGGGGGAGTGTTGGCATTCAAGGTCAAGCACAAGGCATGAGAACACGTCAAAGAAGTGGATTTTTAACTAGGCCGGACACTAGGTCTAGACAGGGCCAAAATTAGTAAAAAAAACTACAAAAAGAGCTAACTCATTTTTGGGGTTGGCTATTTAGAGAGTTGGCTTGTTAGAGAGTTAGCTTCTTAGTATTTTGTGAGAGATTTGAGTTTTGTAAGAGAATTCTTTGCAATAGAAAGCTTCCATTGTTCCTCTCTTTGCTCCGTGTGTGCGTGTGTGTGTGTATGTTTGTGTCCTTTCGCTCATGCACTTGTGTGTTCACTTGCTTATGGTCTTCATACCAATCCTCACGTCTCCACGGATTAACGAGTAAAGGAGGTGGTGCTTACGCTTGAACTACAGATGCATAGCATGTTTATGTTTACAACTCACTCAACTCTCATTTACAACTCAGTCAACTCTCATTTACAACTCAGTCAACTATCCAATTTAAGCTAAAGAAAATTGTTTACCTAACGGTAAATGCTTAAATGTTAGGTAAACATTATGCACATAAACAATAAACGGTTAGAAAATGTTTTCAATTAAGCTATTATGCATAGTGCGTTAAGAGCGATAGTTTACCATAACAATTTTTGTATTAGCTTCGCTCCATAAGTAAACGTAAACACTTTGATTCACCCATATGGTAATAGCTTAACCGTTAAGGTACACGAATTAGCTTCACTCTAACCATCACTAAAATGATTAGATTAGTTGACTAAGTATTAGCTTACTTGACTAAGTATTAGTTGATAAGTATTAGCTTAGTTGACAACGTTTTCTTTGGCATGTTAGGTATAGTATTAGCTTAGCGTAAAAGCTAGCTAATATGTTTAGAACACTATAGAAGATATTACTCATTGTGCATTAGGCTTAAGCAAAGACTAATTGCGTAAAACAAGACAAGACCTAACGGGCTAAAGAAAACAAGACAAGACCAACATGGTCTTCCCTCCGAGACTAACATGGTCTTCTTTAGCGCAAGACCTACATGGTGTAGCTTAATATTCTAGGACCTATATGGTGTAGGGTAAACCTTCATGGTCTCTTTAGCACAAGACCTTAATGGTCTTGCTTAAGCCTTTTAGGTGAAGCTAGTACCATAAACGCACACTTAGTCTTTGCTTAAGCATTCTGTACATGGTGTAGCTTAAGATTCCAAGACCAACATGGTATAGCTTAAGCATTTTAGGCCCGAGCAAGACAAAACAAGACCAGAATGGTGTAGCTTAAGTCAACATGGTCTTCCCTTCAAGCCAACATGGTGTAGCTTGATTTTACTTAATGGTTTTGGCCTTCGCTTAAGCCTAGTCTTCGCTTAAGATTCCAAGACAAGACCTGAATGGTGTAGCTTAAGCCATCATGGTCTCTTTAGCGCATTCCCTACATGGCGTAGCTTAAGATTCCAAGACCAACATGATCTCGCTTGCGTAAGCCAACATGGTCTCTTTGGTGCATTCCCTACATGGTCTTCCCTCTCTGCCTTTTAGGTTTTTTCTTAGTTTAGGTGTTAGCTTAATCGTTAGGCACTCTCTTAGCTTAACCATGTAGGGGTGAAGGCTTAAGCGGCGAGCGATGAATTCAAGAAGGGGCTAGGCGATGAAGTCAAGAAGCTATACCATGAAGTCAAGAAGCTTATCCATTCAATCAAGAAGCTAAACCATGTAGTAAAGAAGAGAAGACCATGAAGGCTTGAAGGGAAGACCATTTTGGTCTTGTCTTGTCTTGTCTTGTCCTGTCGTGTCTTGTCTTCCTTAAGCATTTTGTAATCGCTTAACTAAAGGCTTAAGCTACACCATAAGACCTTGCTTAAGCATTTTCTTTAGCTCTAATACCTAAAGGTTTTTGTTATCTCCATAATTAAGAAAAAACACGATTAAGCTAATATCGATACCTTATAGTAAATGCTTCTATGTTAGTTTTCGGGATAATACTAGCTAAAGAAAATGCTTAAGCCTTAATGGGTCCCTAATACCTATCGAGAAAGAAAACCTAAAGGTATTAGGGATGCAGCTATGATGCTTAAGCCTAACTATTCTCTTTAGCTCGTTGCCCTTTTAGGTAGGCTTAAGTGTAATAGCTTAAACGATTAGCTGTTATGCAAGCTAATACGTGTTGTAAATGTAAATGTAAACTTGAGCCCCATACAGTGCTATGCAAGTTTACACATAGCCAACCAAGTGCCTAACATAGCAAAAACTCATTCTCAAAGAGAATCACATAGAACAGTGCTAGAAATACCTTGGGATAAGATTGGAGACATGAGCAAAGGAGAAGAAGGAAACACATATCTCCCGATACAGTGCTATGCAAGTTTACACATAGCCAACCAAGTGCCTAACATAGCAAAAACTCATTCTCAAAGAGAATCACATAGAACAGTGCTAGAAATACCCTGGGATAAGATTGGAGATATGAGCAAAGGAGAAGAAGGATACACAACCAAGGCAATTTTGGACTCAAGCATAGGAGTTGCCATTGCTACCACTCAAGCATAGGAGTTGCCATGAAGAAACTCTTTTGTGGATGTGCAAAGTTGCAGTAGGAGAAGAGAAAAGAGAAAATACTAGAGAAGTAGGTGCAAAAGAAACTTAAAGATCAATTCGAGACCCAGTATATGCACCGACAGTATTTCCAGATGAAAAGTTTGACCCTCATGGTTGCGCAAAAATACTTGCCACAATGGATGTACCTATCAATGAAGAACAATGGACACCATACTATGATGAATATGGCTATGACATTTCAATTTTCACTATAGAACCAATTATGTGTGATTCAGTTATTGAAGAGTTCCAGCCTAGTACAGACGAAATTGAACATACAAGTGACTTGGATTTAGCATCAATAATTATGGACCCTTTTTGTGCATTAGAAAAAGAATACCTGTATGTAGTGGAAGCTCACCCTCAAGGAGAGAAGAGCTTACGAATGATGTGAAGTTAACCACACAAGTAACCACCAAGAGTAAAGGCAAGAAAAGAAAGAAAAGAGAACTTCCACCAGAAGAGGAAGAATCCGTGTTTGAGGTTCCTGAAAACTTTAAGAAGTAAGAGATTGAGGATAAGAAAGCCATGATTAGAATGCCTAAATAAGAAGCACTCATAGGAGTGGGCTATGATAAGAAAGAAACCACAAAAAAAAATATTGTGACCATAGAAGAAGGTGAAGAACAATGCACATACATAGGACATGACCAGACTGAAGAAGAGGAAAAGGAGTTGATTGAGTTAATAAGAGAATATAGGGATGTGTTCGCATGTAGCTATAAGGACCTAAAAGGAGTAGACCCTGACATATGTTGACATACAGTTCCCATGACCTTAGAAGCCAAACCCTCCAAGTAGAAGCCATACACATAAAATGACAATTATGCCACCAAGATCAAGGAAGAGATAGATCGATTGGTAGAAGCCAAATTTATCTATGAAATTGAGCACATTGAATGGGTGTCACCCATTATAGTGGTGCCCAAGAAGAATGTAAAGTTACATGTATGCATCAACTTGAAGAAGGTTAATGGAGCCACTATTAGAGATAGTTATCTACTTCCCATCACTGAACATCTATTAGAAAGCATAGCATGCAACGAAGTATATAGATTTCTTGATGGGTTCTCTAGCTACAATCAAGTGGCCATTGCCCTAGAAGACCAAAATAAGATGGCTTTTGCCATAGAATGGGGCATATTCACTTTTTAGGTAATGCCATTTGAGCTCACCAATGCTCCTGCTACCTTCCAAAGGTTGATGTGTCATGTATTTAAAGAGATCTTGCATAAAAACTTGGAGGTCTATGTTGATGATCTTTAGGCTCATTCCAACATTAGACGAACACATCCCTGAGCCGAAAGCTATCTTTGACAGATATAGAGAATATCAGATTTTGTTGAACCTAGAAAAGTGTGTTTTTATGGTGAGGCGAGGTGATATTCTAGGACACATAGTGTCAAAGAATAGAATATCCACGGAGGAGGATAAAGTTAGAGCTATTGTAGAGCTACCTAGGCCAAAGAATGTCAAGGAAGTACAAGCTTTCATGGGGCATTCTTGTTATTATCAATGTTTCATTCATATGTATGAAATCATTGCAAAGCCTCTGTACAACCCTCTAACTAACTTTGAGTGGATAGAAGAATGTGAAAACTCCTTTAATGAGCTTAGAAAAAGATTGTGTTCAACACCAATCTTGACCCCACTAGATTGGAACAAGCTATTCCATGTTCATGTGGATGCATCCAACTATGCTATTGGGTGTGTGCTAGCAAAATCTACTCGCGAAGGCAATATGGATCTTCCAATTGCTTATGCTAGTAGACAATTGAATGCGGCTGAACATACCACTACAAAAAGAGAAAGATTAGGCATGATATGTGCGATTAAAAGTTTAGACATTATTTGCTTGCAAATAAGTTAAATTTGTTACAGACCATCAAGCATTACTCTATCTAGTGAACAAACCTTGCAATACTAGCAGATTAGTAAGATGGTTCCTCTTACTAATGGAATATGACTTTGAAGTGGTGGTTAGGAAAGATACAACTCACCTTAGGGTAGATCACCTTTCTAGAATAACTTTAGGAGAGTCCCCTAAAGGAGTATCATATGACCTTCTTGATGTTTACTTGTTCAATTTGGAAGGAGTGCCTGATTGGGCTAAAACTATGGTGCCTATTCTCACCTTTGAACCCAAGCATTATGTACTAAAAGCTAAAGATAAAGAAGTAGTAAGATCTCAAAAATACCACATATTGGCAGGCACTATGTATAAGCACACTAATCAAGGCATACTGGCTTGCTGTGTAGATGAAGATGAGCATGCAAAGTGGTTGCAAAAACCACATGTAGGTGCACTACAACAACATCACTCTAAACATCGAACCCTACAGAATTTGCAAAGATTAGGCATATATTGGCCAACCATGGAAGCAAATGTCCATAGGATGTGCAAGGAATGCCAAATCTGTGCTATTAGACCACCAATGGAACATGCCACTCTATATCAAGTGTCTTTAGTGCCAAACTAGAGTAAACTTTTGGAAAGTTTCTTTAGGATAAAAGCATTCCCTCAAGGGATGACATTGGCTAGAAGGAAGATCTTAGAACAAGAAGCACTAGACTACACAATCATTGGAGATAATCTATGCAAGTGTGGAAGAGACAAATACCTAAGCCTATGTGCCCATGAGAGTGAATCCAATAATTCTTGGTGGTTGATAAGAAGTTTGCCCCCTATCACCCATAAGCTAATGGAAAAGATGTGAGTGCAAACAAGATCCTATGTAATGTATTTACAAAACTGGTAAATAATATATTCTCTCATTGGGATGAATAGCTACACATGTTGTTTGGGCATATCGAGTTGCCTATAAAATGGTACTCCAAGCCACACCCTTTCAGATGGTATTTGGCCAGAATGTAGTATTGCCACTAGATTTCTTGATCCCTACATTAAGAGTAGGACAAGAGCATCAATGGACCAGCCATGAGATCTCATCTAGAATCTTTGATCTTGAACGATTACGCGAAATGAGATTAAGAGCAGCTGTAGGAATATATGTAGCCAAGAAAAGGCAAAAGGCATACTTCGATGCCCATGTGAAGGATAAGGGCTTGAAAGTAGGAGATTTAGTCTTAGTATACACCTTGAAGCAACATGCACAAATGTTGGAGGTGTGGTTATGGACCTATGATTATTAATAGAATATCAACAAGTGGAGCAATCCAATTAGCCACTCTAGAAGGTGACATTCTACCCAGTTACATTAGTGGATGTAGAGTAAAATTATATCAAGAACCCCTCAAAGAAGAAATGTTAAATCAACTCAACACTGCAAAGAAACATAAAAAGAAGAGGAAAAACAAGTTTGAGAAGAAGCACAAATAGAAGCCCTAGAACGCATCTGACGAATGAAATTGAGGAGATAGGGTAGAGAGCAACCTAGGTCAGATACTCATGACACTCCAAGATATCACATGATGATGTGCGGATCATCAAGTGTAAGTTCCCCTCCAATTATTGATCGATGTCCTTTTGTGACCCTAGAGGTAGGACATAGAAAGAGTGCAAGGACTATACAAGCCTTGATTAACTCAGGTGTAGCCACTAGTGCAATTAGACTTTCCTCCTGTCAAGAATTCAAATTAAGTATCAATCTTGTAGAACCATATCTCATAGGATTGGGAGGTGTGGAAACCCCTTGCATGGGTGAGATGGAGCTTCCCATCTACCTTCAAGATGTTCTAATGACAATCAAAGTGCTAGTGTGTCAAGACGAGGATCTCACTAAATATCTTGTCTTGGGTCAAGGATGGATCTATGACCATGCACTCAATGTGAACCTAAGAGGTGAGCTTCTTTAGGTCTGGATAAATCTTAATCGCATCACAGTTGAGTAAGAAAATCAAGCACTCAAGGAACTAGGATAGGCACCCACACTTGGCCCTTCTAGGAGCACAAATGAAGATAATGATGCTATTCTAGTCCAAAGTTCTATGGTGTAGAACAAGGCCACTCATGAAGGAGTTGTAGAAGCAAAAATGGAAATCCCTTCTTTTCCAAAGATGATCCCAACAAAACAAGCAAGGCAACCTAGGAAGTAGATAAAACAAGTTACCAAGATGCATGCTCAATGACAGGTGCAAAATAGAGTAGCTCATGGAGTGAAGTAGATCTAGATATGCAAGGGTGAACAACCCTTTGCTCAAGAGGCAGAACCCCAATGATGCAGTGACTTAGATGGAAGTCTATTTATGAGATATGTGGCTATAGACACAGCCTCTGCCCATAGGTAGTTTGGCAATCCCTTTTCGTTGAGCATGGATGTTGGTGCAATTCAAGCCTTCACATTTGGCTTGGAACCCTTGAAGGATATCACTATGTGAAGCAAGAACCATAGGAACTTATTCTTATGACTTATTACCATTTTATCTCTTGTAAAAGTCTAAATGACTTGGCATGTAAATGATCACACCTACTTGATTAGATTCGTGGAAAAATGGATGGTGTAATTGGAGAGAATATCTCCTTACTTTTAGATGAGTAATTTTAGGGAGCCTTAGTTTGAATTTGAAATTCAAATACATCTCCATCACATATAAAAGTCATGTAAAAAACTCGCGGGACAGAGTGAGCACATCTGAGCTTCATTTCTGCTAGTATTGAGTGTGTAAGAAGGCTACACCATAGCCTACACATCTCTACCTCATTAGGCAATGCTTGGCATGCCAATGAGTTTGTAAACTAATGTTAATCAATACATATACTTACATTGATCAACTCTATTTTCTCTGAGTTATCTTCTCCAAGTCTGTCAACTTCAACAGGTCATATCTCAGGATCTACTTATCCAAATCAAATTATTCAAAGCACATTGGATTCAGCTTAAATTCTTCTACACGCCTACAAATTTTGAAGTCAATTGATTCAGCCATTTTGGAGAAATTGCCGTCGAACTGCTCTCTGGTATTTTTCTGCAGAGTTCCTAAAAAGTCGGGAGTGTCCCTAATTTTGCTAAAGTGGTTTCTCTGAGTATAGTCTATCATTTTATCTCATTCCACTTGCAAATGGTAGCTTACTAAGCTAATAGAATACCTCTAGAAGGAATTTTGCCAATTGTAACTGTACTGGTCATACTGAGTGAAAGACTGAGCAGGTATCAAGACAAAAATAGAAAGTTTTTGAGCTTTGTGATTTACAAACTCATCTGTTTTGATCAAGTCATTACTCAAACCTTTTCCAAAGTACATATAGCATATTTTGGTATCATTTGAAAGCTCAAGGAGTCTACTAAGCATATCTAGAGTTAAAGAGGGCTGGTGCAAAGCAGGATTAGCAGCATCTACTCAATCTTCTGAGTACATCCAACCATCTCTCCCAACAGTGGTATGAGAGCAAATAAGGTAACATGGGAGATGGTTTTCCTTCATTCATTGACAAATTGGACAGGAACAATTATCAAGCTTGGTCTCTAAGGATGAAGACCTATCTACAAGGAAGAAGCTTATTTGGATTCATCTCAGGAGATGAGGAATTGCCCTCATTCAAAGCTAGAGGACTACCCACCAAGGATGAACAAGAGAGACTCAACCAATGGTGTGCAAAAGATGCTTTGGCAAGGTCTTATCTTCTTAACTCTATATCTGATTTCCTTTTACCTCACATCAGGAATTGTAAGACTTCCGAAGAGACTTGGGAAACCTTGTCATCATACTTTTCTTCTAACACAAGAGCCAGAAAGAATCAATTGTGGATTGAATTCACAACCCTTAGGAAACAACCAAAGCAATCAGTCTCAGAATTTGTGACCAAGATCAAGGATGTGGCAGACCAATTAGCAAGCATTGGAGAGGAGATTGAAGAGGAACAAATAGTAAGGCAAGTAACCAATGGACTAAAGGCAGATGATAAGTGGGAGAGCTTCACCACTGCAATGGATCTCTACATGGACATGCATACCCCAGATCTCACAACTCTCATGGGCCAACTATTCACACATGAAGCAAAGTTTACAAAGGTTGGAGATCAATCAAAAGGTAATAACCCCTCTGCTCTATATACTGATAAGAAAGTTAAGGATAAAGGTAAAGGGAAGAAGCAAGAAGAAGAAGGCTCTACCTCCCAAGCTAATTATGCAGGGAGAGGTAGATCTTCAAGAGGCAGGGGCAGAGGAGGTAAGCAAGGTAGGGGGAGACCCTACAACTCATCACCATGCAACATTTGTGGATTGTCTAACCATACCACAGATGAGTGCTACAAAAATTATAAGAATCAGAGAGGAAGAGGCTATCAAAGAGGTGGATACTCTCAAGGTAGAGGCAGATTCAACCAACACCAAGGCTACAATGGATACAACAATCAATACAACAACAATTACAACCACAACCACAATGGTAACTACCAAGGTGGATTCAGAAATAGAAGGGATTACAACAACTACAGAGAGGAGCAAGATGACTCCCTATTGATCATGAATATGACCTCCAAGGCAGGTACAAATGATGATCATTTATTTTATATTGACTCAGGGTGTTCTAACCATGTAGCTGGTAATGTGGCACTACTCTCTGATTTGGAAGAACCCAAGGGCAAACATCAGGTACAGACAGGTGATGATACTAAACATTCTGTTGTAAAGATTGGAAATGTGAAAACTTGTGATGGTAACCTGAACTTATTGAGCAGGGTACTTTATGTACCAACCATTACCAAGAACCTAATGAGTGTTGGTCAGATTGTGGAGAAAGGCTTGCAGGTCAGGTTCACTCAACATGGAGCATATGTGGAAGATCCAAGACATGGATTCAAAAGGATAGCCAAGGGAGAGAAATCAGGTAGATTGTTTACCTTTGAGCTAGAAGACACCAAAAACATTGCTTTATACAATTACAAGGATCAAACACTTTCAGAGTTAGAAATATGGCATAAGAGGTTAGGTCACATAGGTGAAAGAACCCTAAAGCAAATGTGCAGGGATCAATGTGTGCTTGGGATACCTAATGTGTCCAAGCAACACATGATTTACAAGTGTAGTGCTTGTCAGTTTGGTAAGTCTCATAGGTTGCCATACTCAAGGAAATGTTTCATGCATGAAGACTACCTAGACTTGGTACACACAGATGTTTGGGGACCTAGCAAGGATCCCTCCATTTCAGGATCAAGGTACTATGTGTCTTCATTGATGATTATAGCAGATGGACTGTCTCATACTTTATGAAGCATAAAGATGAAGTGTTTAATTGTTTCAAGAAGTATCTTGCACTTGTTGAAAACCAAACAGGAAGAAACTTGAAGAGGCTAAGGTCAGATGGAGGAGGAGAGTACTTCTCCAATGAGTTTGAAGATTTCTTGCAGGAAAGAGGCATCAAAAGGGAGATAACTACAAGGTACTCACCTGAACAAAATGGAGTAGCTGAAAGAAGGAATAGGCTTATTGTTGAAACAGCTAGGTCTATGCTTAATGAAAAGAAGTTGCCAAATTATCTTTGGGCAGAGAGTGTATCTACTACCACCTACCTCATCAACAGGTTGCCATCAAAGTCTCTTGATGGCATGACACCTTATGAAGCTTGGCATGGTAAGAGACCATCATTGGATCATTGCAAAATTTTTGGTTGTGTAGCATATGTGCATATTCCCTCACAGGTAAGGGGAAAGCTAGACCCTAAAGCTGAAAAATGTATCTTCATTGGTTATGATTTGAACCAAAAAGGGTACAGATTCTACAACCCAACAAACAAAGGCTTCAAGGTAAGCAGAGATGTCATCTTTGATGAGAATGACTCATGGTATGAGAATGAATGCAGGAAGGTTAGTCTACCCTATGATATGGAAGAAGATTTCCCAAAGCTCACCAAGGAGGAACCAATCCAGAAAGATGACTCAAGTTCAGATGATGATGACACAATTAACCTTGAGGAATTCAAGGCATGGAAGTCCAAAGGGAAGATGAAAATGAAGAAGCTAGAGGATACACCAGAATCCTCAACTCAAGCAATGAGGAGATCTGAGAGAGAAAGTAAGAAGCCTATCAGGTATGGGTATGACACTTCTCTTGTAACTAAGCATTCGGTATATCTTGCAAAGGATTTGTTGAATGAAGAACCAGGTACATATGAAGAGGCAATCACCAAACCAGAATGGAAAGGAGCTATGGATGAAGAAATAGAAGCTCTCAAGGAGAGTGACACATGGGACTTGGTACCCAAGAAGGACTCTATGAAGGTGATAGGATCCAGATGGATCTACAAACTAAAGAGAAACTCAGATGGAACAATCAACAGGTACAAAGCTAGGTTGGTAGCCAAGGGTTTTGCACAAACCCAAGGCATACATTATGAGGAGACATTTTCTCCTGTGGCTAAGATGCCAACAATCAGAGTACTAGTGAGTATAGCTGCCTCCAAGAATTGGAACATGTACCAATTAGATGTCAAGAATGCTTTCTTGAATGGATGGATATCTGAAGAAGTCTACATGTCACAACCACCTGGCTATGAAGATCCCAAGAAGGTAAATTATGTTTGTAAATTGAAGAAGGCTCTATATGGATTGAAGCAGGCACCTAGAGCATGGAATTACAGGTTGACAACATATCTCCAAGACCAAGGATTTGTGATGAGTAAAGCAGACACTTCTCTATTCATAAAAAGGAGTAGTACAGAGGTAATCTACTTGTGTGTTTATGTTGATGACATCATCATTACAGGTAATGATGTCAGTGGAATTAGACACATCAAAGGACAGATGATGAAGGAATTCAAGATCAATGATCTTGGATTATTGAAATATTTTTTAGGTCTTGAGTTAGTCTACACTAATTCAGGTATATATATCACTCAAAAGAAGTATGTACAGGACATTGTGAAGAAGTTTAATTTGCAAGATGCTAAAGTCTCAAGTACTCCAATGGAGGTCAACCTAAAGCTAAGTGCTCATGAAGGTGATAAAGTCCAAGACATTACAGGATACCAAAGTATGGTTGGTAGTTTGAATTATGCTACCTTGACTAGAATTGACATAGCATATGGAGTTAGTGTGCTAAGCCAATTCATGCACAAACCAAGGGTACCTCACCTAGAGGCAACAAAGAAGATCTTGAAATATCTAAAGGGAACTCAGAACCATGGTTTGTACTTTCCTTATACATCAGATATTGATATTAAAGTTTATTCAGATGCAGATTGGGCAGGATGCAAGGATGATAGGAGGAGCACATCAGGATACATATGTTTTGCAGGTGATAAACTTATTTCTTGGTCAGCCAAGAAACAACCTACAGTAGCTTTGTCATCTACTGAAGCAGAGTATAGAGGGCTAGCCAATGCCACTCAAGAAGCTATCTGGTTGAAACTTTTGTATACAGAGTTAGGCCTATATACAAGGCCACCAATTATCTTTGGTGACAACACAAGTTCTCTTCACCTTGCAGCTAATCCAATATATCATGCTAGAACCAAACACATAGAGGTTCATTACCACTATGTGAGAGAAAAGTTGCTAAGCAAAGACATTCAATTGACTTATGTGTCCACTAATATGCAATGTGCAGATTTACTTACAAAAGCTTTGGATGGAAACAAGTTATGCGGATTCAAATCCATGATTGGATTGCAAGATGTGATTGAAGATTGAAGATGAAGACTTAAGCCAAAGTGTTTGGCTTGAGGGGGAGCTGTTGGTGCAATTCAAGCCTTCACATTTGGCTTGGAACCCTTGAAGGATATCACTATGTGAAGCAAGAACCATAGGAACTTATTCTTATGACTTATTACCATTTTATCTCTTGTAAAAGTCTAAATGACTTGGCATGTAAATGATCACACCTACTTGATTAGATTCGTGGGAAAATGGATGGTGTAATTGGAGCAACAATCTGTCCAACACTTATTAAATTTTTGGTAATTGTAGGGACATACAAGACTTTGCTTAAGAGGTTCATATTCCCATCTGATGTCTTCACATTACCTATCTTCTCCACTGAGTGCTTTGTGTCATCTCTTGTCTGCACTTCATGCTTGTTATGAGGATCTTCCAAATCAAAAAGTAAAGCCACATTTCCTGCTACATGGTTTGAGCATCCCAAATCAATGTAAAATATGTGATCATCATCCTTACCCTTCTTCACTGATAGATTCATAATCAGTAATGAATCTTCTTGACTTTGGTCCTCTGCATAGTTATTGTAATCTCTTCTTCCTCTATGGCCACTTTGATAGTTGTTGTTGTTGTAATTGTTGTTGTAGTAGTTGTTGTTGTAGCCTCCATTGTACCTGCCTCTATTTGATCCATAGCCACCTCTATTGAATCCTCTTCCTCTTGAGTTCCTCGGGTTCCTGAAACATTCTTCGGTAGTATGATTAGATAAGCCACATATATTACAAGGCTGAGATGATTGGAATCTCCCCCTGCCTTGCTTTCCACCTCTGCCTCTTCCTCTAGCTCTTCCTCTACCTGCAAAGTTTGCTTGGAAAGAGCTACCTTTATCTTCGTTCTTCTTATTCTTTGACTTTTCCTTGACCTTAGCTTTATCAGAATATAAGGCAGAAGTTTGATTACCTCTTGAGGACTCACCACCTTTGCTAATCTTTGCTTCATGAGTGAAGAGTTGGCCCATGAGTGTGTTGAGGTCGGGTACATGCATATCCATGTATAAATCCATGGTTGTTGTGAATGACTCCCACTTGTCGTCTGCTTTGATTCCATTTATGATTTGTCTAATGATTTGCTCCTCTTCAATTACCTCTCCAATGCTTCCAAGTTGGTCAGAAATCTCATTCATCTTTGTGACATAATCAATCACATTTTGCTTCAGGCTTTTCTTCATTGTTGTGAACTCCATCCACAATTGGTTCTTCCTTGCTCGAGTGTTGGAAGAGAAGAAAGAAGCAAGTGCATTCCAGGTCTCTCTTGATGTCTTGCATCCCTTGACATGAGGTAAAAGAAAATCAGAGATTGAGTTTAGAATATAGGAGCTTGCAAGTGCATCCTTCGAACACCAATTTGAAAGTCCTTCCACTTCTTCATGTGATGGCTGCCCTTTGTTCCTCATGGTTGGCATTACTTCATCTTCGGATATGAATCCATATAGATTCCTCCCTTGAAGGTAAGCCTCCATCCTTAGAGACCATACCGGGTAGTTTTTTCGATCCAATTTTTCAATTGTTGATGGAAATCCATCTCCCATGTTGCTTGACTATGCTCTGATACCATTGTGAAGAGAGATGGTGGATGCAATCCAAAGATGAGTAGCTTCTGCTACAACCAGCTTCACACCAGTCAACTAAGACTTCAGAGTTGAGTAGTAGATCCTTTGAGCTTTCTAAATCCACCAAAATATCAGGCACGTACTTTGGAACATGTATCCCAAAAGTTTAAGTCAAGACAGACTAGTTGCAAAATGACTAGCTCCCAAAACTTGCTATTTTTGGACATACACCTGCTAGAAAAACTGAACAGTGCTCTCAACCTGGTAGGAATTAGATAAATTCCTTTTGGGAATAGCAAATAAACTTAGCAAGCTTCCCAATCCAAGTTAAAACACTTCAAATGATGGACTGAGCACTGAGAAGAAGATTCATCAATTTCTCGAACATGCCTACCATTATCGGGGCTCTGCAGAGATAGACCAGTGAGCAGTAAAATGCAGATATCTCCAAAATTGTAAATCAAATGACCTTGCAAATTTAGATGAAGAAAGAAGACAGTAAGAGCTATCCACTGCACGTTAAAACACTGAAAAACGTTGAGTAGAACTCAATATATGACCTTCTGATGTCACTATTTTGAGTGAGTATAGCAGAGAACAAAACAGAGAAGTAGATGATGATAAATGTATAGATTCACATATGATTACAACCACATTGGCAATGAATGTTTGCACAATGGTAGTAGAATGATAGAGCTATGGATTAAGCTCTTCAATCTCTACAAAATGACATGAAGTGGTGACGTACAAGGCTTGCTGATCGCCTCTTCCTTCTTGCTCTTTTTATAGCTATTCTTGGAGGGAGTTTTGAATTCGAATTCGAATGGCTCCACCTAAAAGTGATCCCCAAAGTTAGGAGATATTCCCTCAGCTCAAAAAGTCGTGGTTTTAGGTAGTTAGAGCCACGAGTTTGCTTTTACATCATGGATGAGGTAATCCATCCTTTTCCTTTTTCTTTCTTTCAATTACAAGAGATAAAAATGAACTCTTTTACAAGAGGGGTTCACATGACTACACATGTGACTTACAAATGATCATAATATCAAGCATATCAAGCATGTAGGCTTGGGTAAAATGCACCAACACACACACATACTTCCACGTCCAACAACATGGACATCTCACCACCCATAGCACCTCCCCTTGTTAAACATTGATCCACAGGGATCATTGATCCACAGGGATCAGTCCATTTGATCCATAGGGATCAATTCATGTGTGTGAGGAACAAGGGCCAACTAGCCAAGGTCCCAAGCTCAGGGGATACCCTAAGGTACCTTGGTAGTAATGGGAACTACTTTGGTAGTAAAGGGAATAAGTGTTGCATGATGGCCACATGTTTACACTAGACTATTCCAGATCATTGTTATTTTTAGTAGTACATCATTTCTATTTTTAGAGTACAAGAGGGTATATATGGATGGGAGGAGAGTCACACACAATCATTTTATAATTCTTTCAAGGAAAACTCTTCGAATTCTGCTCTCACTTTCTTCGAACAACTTGTCTTCTATTTGGAACTCACTTTCTTACTTATAGACCTTCCATTGGTGTATACTCACTCCCTATTCGAGATAACCTTGCCTTGTCTAATAAATGTAAACCATGCCTTGCTATATAACCTTGTCTAATTCCGTGCTAGGAACTTAAAGGATAACCTTGCCTTATTTTCTCTTTGCAAACCTTGCCTTTCTGTATATTGTAGCTCAGTGATGAGTAGCACCTCCTTTAATGTCAATCCGGGAAGACATGAGGATGGTATGAAGACCTCGAGCAAGTGAAGGCACAAATGTGTGAGTGAGAAGCACACTAACATGCACACACATACACACACACGCGCACACACGGCAAGAACAAAGAGAGTAAGACAATGGAATCACTTCTATTGCAACAAAGTTCTCATACAAGCTCAAAACTACAAGAAGCTACCCCAAAAATGAGCTCTCTAGCTCTATTTATAGTTTTTGACTAGCTTTGGCCCTGTCCAGACCTAGTGTCCGGCCTAGTTAAAAATTAGGTCCCAGGGCTTATTTGAGGGCTCAAACGAGGTCTAAAAAATACGAAAATCGGTAGGCAACTACTTCTAAGGCTCCTCAAGCTCAAGGACTCCTCGGCTTGTACAAAATGGAGCTACAAAAAGGTGAAAATGGTATTTACAGGGGTTTTTAGTGATGAGAATCACTTTTGAATGGTGTAAGGGTTTTGAAAAAAATAAAGGGTTGCCTTAGTGCTAGATCTGCTTGTATGCTCGTACTTGCCTCTTCTCGTATACTGCCAACACTCTCCCCCCCCTAGCGTTTGTCGCCTCTGACAGACCTTTGATCTGCGGTTTGGTCAATATAGTCCTAGAGAATGCCAGCTGCCACATCATGTTCTTTGATTCGCAGCCCTCGGATCAGGTCTCTCTGAAGGGTATCCCAATTGACTGCACCCGGTATGTCCGGTTGTGGCGTTGTGTAGAGTTCTGAGTGCATCGTTTGTTCGCATGCAAAGAGGTGTAACAAATGGGTGGGCCTTGGCGCGAACACCTCTGAGTGTGCTTCCCAGAACCCTGTGGTGAACATATCATCGAAAGTTTGCTTATAGCAGGCAGGGAGATATCTGATGCGTGCGTGCCATGCATAAGCAACGCGTATGCTCGGGGTGGTGCTCATATCATATAGCAGGTCATAATTACCATTAACAAACCCGGGAATCGGAGGCTGAATATGGCATACATTGCGGAAAGTTTTGAGCACAACCTACATCATATCGAATATCTTGAGCATCATCTAGGCAGCTACATCTGGCATGGGGTGGAGGCATGGCATCCAATGTCTGATGGTTGCTATCATGTATGATACTGTGGGGGTGCCGGTTGGGGGTGCAATGGCGGGGTAATTGAGCCATTCTCTACAGTTTACATTGTTCTGAACCTTGATGGCGAAGGCTTTCCATGATCTTCTTCTTTGTACTGGCCCATAATAAGGGTTATACTTCAAATGCATGGGAGCGTGATCCCATGTTCTAAGCATTTCCGGGTATGTTTCAAGTAATCTTTGCCTCCAAGTAGGTTGGAATATCGCCCCTTTTCTGGCTGCCTCTGGTATATCTTCTGGTTCGAACTAGGTGGTGAAAGTAGGGCACTTGTTGGTGACTCTTTTGATCTCTGCGTTGTAGTCGGCCAACAATACAAAATATGGTTTATATTGTAATTCTGAGCTCGTGATGAGTCGTCTAGGAGCAAGGTGCCTGAAATACTCAGATTGAAGTATGGTTTCCTCAATGGCCTTCATTGCTAGCATCTGAGTGGAGACACGTTCCTGATGAGTTTTCCCCATTTCTTCTACTTGTTTCATCCAGGCTGATGGGGGTTCCTCATAGGTATCTTGCCCTTCCTCCGTGATTCGTCCTCCTGGAAGTGGTTGAGGCTCATAGTTCTCTTGAAATGCTTCCTCCACTGGAATAATAACTGCTTCTTCTTCTATGGGTTGCTCAGGTGGGGAAGGAGGTCGTTCATATTGTAACAACTTGATTTTCAACTCTGCAATCTGTTGCCGTAGCTCAAGTACCTCACTGTTCGTTGAAGGTTCAGGTTCTGGCGAAGTAGCGGCATCGACCGTCTCTTTAGGTGTGGGTGGGTGTGTTGTCGGTACTTTGGATCCTTGTAATTCCTTTATCTGATCTGCCAACTGATCATGGGCTTCCAAGAGGGTTGCATAACCTTCTAAAATCTGTTGAATATGCTCTGAGGGGACAGCCTGGATATTTGCAGGGTCTATAGGTGCTCCCGGGGTGTTTTCCATGGCCGCTTCTAGGTTCTCCTGGTTTTGTTGTTGTAGCCTTCTGCTCTCTTCTTGAGCCGCTGCTAGATGGCGACGTAGTAGAGCCATGTTGCGTTGAAGTCTCGCATTGCGGCCCATTTGTTCTCTGAGTTGTTCCTCCATAGCTTTGCCTGTCTCTACATACTTAGCTTCGAGTTCTGTCTTCGATTGTTGGAGGTCAGTCACCTGGTGTTGTAGTGATGTATTACCTAGTTCCAAGGCATCGACTCGTGCCTGGAGTTGAGCCGAGAGATTGCACAGCTCTGTGTTATTTTCTTCTAATAGCTTATACTCTTGCTTAAGCTGAGTGGCCGCTTCAACCATGGTGTCTAGTGCACTACTAAATGATGTGGATGCATGGGTAGAGGTGGAACATGCAAAGGGTCGGGAAATGGGGAAGGGAAAAGTGGATGATGTGCCTATGAGTGAAGTGAGATGTGATGATGGTGGAACAGACGTGGCGATGGGTGCTCCTGTGGATGGTGAAATATCCATGGGATCGGATGTGATAGTGTGTGAAGTGTTAATTGTGAATATGGGAACGGTAGGTGGTGTGTTAGTGGTGGCAGTGAATGTGGGGGAGTGGGGTTGGGGAAGGGACTTTTTATTATAATTCTCAACTTGTTGGAGTATATTTACAAGGTTTGTCCAGAATGATGGTTGGGTGATTTGGGTTGATTCTGAGGGGGTTAACAGGGGTACAGTGGGTAGGGGTTGGGAGGAAGGAACTGTGTGGGTGAATGTAAAAGGTTGGGATAAGGTTTGGCTAGTGGCAAGTGGTTGTCCCAGGGCGGGGAGATAAGAGGGGTGACTGTTGGAAGGAGTGATTTTGAAGGAGCATTTTTGATGAAAAAATTAGTAAAAAGTCAAAAAAATTGTAAAATATTTATGCAATGATTGTAAAAATAAGGAAGAGTCTTCCTTATGTGGTTGAGGATCTTCTGTAATTTTTGTAGAATTTTTAGAAACTCTTAGATAGCATTTTTTAGAAAATTAGAGAAAAAGACCTAATTTCAAGTGTGAAAAGGGACACTTGAAAATGTATATAAGTCAATTTTCTCTATTTTGGAGAGGTTGGTTAGCCATTTGCTCAAGCTATCAATAGAGAAGAAAGAGTTTCTGCAAAATCGTGTTTTCTCCTGTTGAGTGTATTTCTTTTGATGTGTGAGCTTGTCTCTTGCTTAATCATGGAGATTTGTGAGTCTTAATTGTGTATTACTGAGTAAGTTGTATGAAGGGAGAGACCTATTGCTGTAAATGAGTGGAAAGGACTGCAGGAAGTTTCAAAATTGTGAAAATAGTCTGTTGGTACAGAATCGCGATTGTCTCGTCTTGGTGTTACAGGTGATATTTTTCAGTTTTGAGTTCATATTTGTATTCTGCTAATGAAATGGCATGGTTTTGACATAAAGAACATAGAAAATGATGGAGATTTGCCTTAGTTATGGTAATCTCAAGATTTTCTCTTCATCTTCAATTTCTCTCAGCAATCCAGCCATCAATCTCTTATTTCCTTGAATCTATTATCTTGAAGGGGCTGTGGTCTTGTGGATATTCCTAGGATTGACAAAATAAAGATGATTTGTTGATTCTTTGTTACTTCATGATTGGAGAGGACAACTTGGAGTCCAAAACAAAACATTTTTTGGCGCCGTTGCCGGGGAACATTCCAAGAACTTCTTTGAAGTTGGACCTTTGCTGGATCTTCAGTTGATGATGGTAAACAAGGTAAAGCTCATCAATAAGGAAAAGTGCACATGAATAGGTAGATATCATTGTTTGTCTTTAGGGAAGAAGAAAGCAATGGATGTCTTGTAGAAGTGGAAGTGCTGAAATTTTTGTAGATTGATAGTTGCTCATCATTTTGGTGAAGTAAAAGTGCAGGTGTGTGGAGGATTTGAGCCAAGAAGCTGAAGATGGAGGTAACTTGAATCTATTCTTGCATTTCTAGAGTTCTTTTTGCCCAAGTACTGGACACCATGGGTGATCTTGGGAAGATAACATGGTGATACTAAGGAAAGGACAGTTAAAGTAGCTAGATGTGGGAATGAGGGATTCAGTTGTTGACCAAGTCTGAGCATTAAATCTTGAGTTGTGCTGCATTTTGAAAAAAATCATATGATTGAGTTTATCTTTACAAAAATTGATTGCCTTTCATAACACTTTTTCATTGGAGAACCTTTCTTTGGTACTTTAGTGATAGCTAAGGACATAGAAACTCATAACCAATCAAGAACCATAGGATCAGTTGATTTCCAAAACCAGAAACCCTAAGTAAAGTGTTCACCTTTATTTTTAGGGCAAAAATACCAAACAAATTCACAAAACTCATCAAAAGCAATCAAACAAATTTCTTTTCTTGATAAGAAGTTGAAGTGAGGTGTTGTGGTTAGGAGTGATTGTGAAAAACTAGAAAAGAAAGCAAAAAATGATCAAAAAACCAGAAAACTGAAAAATACGATTCTCTGCACAGAATCGCGACTTTCTGAAAAAAGTAATTGATTTGGAAATAACATTGTAAGTGAAGGTTGAATTGAAGTTGTTGAAAGGTTTTGAAGGTAATCAAGAAGAAAAGGCTACTCAAAGTGGCATAAAATCAAAAATAGAGAAAAACACGATTTTCTGCACAAAATCGCGATTTTCTGAGGGAGATTGTGATTTTGGTGCAAAAATTCAGGAGTAAAGTCAATTCTAAAGAAAAGAAGAAATTGAAGCCAAACAAAGAGAAAGAAAGCTTAAAAAATAAAAAAATTATCAAAAAAAACCAGAAAATTAGAAAACACGATTCTCTGAACAGAATCGCGATTTTCTGTAAAAAGTGTTGTTTTGAAAAAACTTTCCAGGTGACTCATGAATTGAAGTGTGAAGAATATTGAGAGAAGGCAAGGACATAGAATACTCAAAATTTGCACAAGAAAAGATCTACAGAAAAAACACGATTCTCTACACAAAATCGCGATTTTCTGTAAAGAAAATTTTTTGGAATATGTGGTAAATTTGGGTACTTGACATAAGAAAGTGTAGAGGGAGTCATAAAGATTGAGTAAAGTGAAGTCAAATAAGTGAAAGAGTGTGAAAAACTGAAATTTGATCAAAATCGCGACTTTCTGAGTACAAAATCGTGATTTTTTGAGCACTATATAAACAGATAATTGAAGGAAAAATTCATTTGAGAGTGAGAGTGAGGGAGAGAGAGAGTGTGCAGAAGCAACAAAATCGCGACTTTCAGCTACAAGCAAGCTTTGGAGATTTTTTCAACTTGGCAAGCAAGGTAAAAAGTCTAGTAGCATTTTAAGTACATATTTTTTTTGCATAAAAATGAGTAAATAACACAAAAAAAGTAGGAAAATAGCAAAATCACGAAATCGCGATTTCCTGTTTTTTATTGTTTTTCAGTAAGAAAAAAATGTTTTTCAAAAAATCTCTTCATTGCATGTTAAAATTTTGATAAAGCGATTCTCTAAGTGAAAAAATATTGAAAAAAATCATAAGTTGAAATTCTGCCAAAAATTGGACAAAATCGCGATTCTGAGTTTTACTCAAAATCGCGATTCTGTGAAAAAGTGCCAACAAAATCGCGATTCCCAGAACGCGATTTTCATAAGAAAATCGTGTTTTTACAATCTGTGAGCAATCACGATTGTCTGGGAACAAAATCGTGGAAAAACACGATTTTGACACAAAATCGTGGAAAAACACGATTTTGACACAAAATCGCAAAAAACACGATTCTGTGAACAAAATCGTGAAAAACGCGATTTTCACTCAAAATCGTGGAAAAAACACGATTTTGACACAAAATCGCAAAAAACACGATTCTGTGAACAAAATCGTGAAAAACGCGATTTTCACTCAAAATCGTGTAAAAACACGATTTTGACACAAAATCGCAAAAAACACGATTCTGTGAACAAAATCGTGAAAAACGCGTTTCACTCAAAATCGTGGAAAACTCGATTTTGAACACAAAATCGTGAAAAACACGATTTTCACTCAAAATCGTGGAAAAACGCGATTTTCACTCAAAATCGTGGAAAACTCGATTTTGAACACAAAATCGTGAAAAACACGATTTTCACTCAAAATCGTGAAAAACGCGATTTTCACTCAAAATCGTGGAAAACTCGATTTTGAACACAAAATCGTGAAAAACACGATTTTCACTCAAAATCGTGGAAAAACGCGATTTTCACTCAAAATCGTGGAAAACTCGATTTTGAACACAAAATCGTGAAAAACACGATTTTCACTCAAAATCGTGGAAAAACGCGATTTTCACTCAAAATCGTGGAAAACTCGATTTTGAACACAAAATCGTGAAAAACACGATTTTCAACAGAAAATCGTGAAAAACTCACAAGTAAGTAGAAAATCGTGAAAAACACGATTTTCAACAGAAAATCGTGAAAAACTCACAAGTAAGTAGAAAATCGTGAAAAACACGATTTTCAACAGAAAATTGTAAAAAAACTCACAGGTAGGCACAAAATCGTGAAAAAACCTAAATCCAACAGAAAATCGTGAAAAAGTCCAAATGCATCATAAAATCGTGAAAAACACGATTTTCATCTGAAAATCGTGAAAAAACACTACTGGCAGTAGAAAATCGTGAAAAACCCTAATTTCATTAAAAAGTGGTGAAAAGCACAAAACATAGAAAGAAAATTAAAACACACACAATTTTGAACAGAAAATTGTGGAAAACCAATACATTGGTTAGGAAACTGTGACAAACACTCCTTTGAGCATTGGAAATTTGTCAAAAATAGTTGAATGATACTAAGGTCTGGAAATAAAATAAATTCACTTTCTAAGCAAGACCTAACAAGAAAGGAAAAAGAGCCAGGAAGTGATAAAAGATCGGGAAGAAGTTTAAGCCAAGAAAATAACATGGAAAACCTAAATGAAACAAATGAGTCAATAGAAACTGGGGATTTTAGAAACATCCTTAAGTACATGTATACAAATAGGTTTGGAACCTATGTATACCAGGATGGAATGCATAAATTCCTCATTAGACTGAGAAATTTAGAAATTCCCCTGAATATAACTCCAGTAGCCCAATTCAAAGATGGAAGATATGAAGACAGGCAAGGATGTGTATACATCTTCTCTCAAGACCGAGAAAATTCAAATGATCTAGGGCAATGTGCTGACAAAGGACCTTGGGAACATAACATGGGACAACCAGACATACCTAGACCAAATGAAAACTACACTAATAATGAGCAAAATTATGGGAGAAGGACACATGCTTCACCAAATCCATTTGACAGAGAACCAGAAGGAAACAATGACTTCCCACTCAGAAGAAGACCTCATTGGCAACCTCAGGGTAGGATGCTTAGACCATATCAAGTAGCCAAATGCATGAAAAACCAATATGAAGGGTATTCAGATCCTCATGCTCATGCTGCAGAGTTTAGACAACTGATTAGAGCAGAGGAAGTAGAAGATTACAAGGTACAATTTGAAGCATTTGGTCTAACCCTAACAGGGCCAGCCTTATCATGGTTCATTCCTTTGAGAAAAGAAATGTACCTAGACATTGAATCTTTCTTAGAAGCTTTCATTGGTGAATTCTCTAAGACTGGAATCAAACATAGTACAGCCACATTGATACACAGCTTCAAACAACAAAAGGAGGAAAATGTTAGGGAAGCAGCCAGAAGGTTTAAGCAGTACATTGATAGATGCCCAAGAGAAGAAGTACCTTCCATGGCAAAACAAGTATCCTTATTCATTGAGGGATTGAGAAGTGCTCAATTAAGGACCCTAGTGTACTATAGGAGATGTCCTGATTTAGCAGCCTGTGTTAAGGAAGCAATAGATTTGGAGGACAACAGAGGTCAAGATTTGTTAGCATTTGATCAACCCAGATCTTATGAAGACAAAATTCCTCCAGCAGAAGAGTTGGCTCAGGCTATTGCTAAAGCCCTAGAGGTAAGCACTAAAACTAATCTGATAAACTCTAGGATGAACACAAACAAGAAATGTTATATTTGTGGAGAAAATCATCTGGCACAACAATGCCCTTATCAGAAACCACAACACTTACAAGATAGGAAGACACTCAAGTATTGTACACTAGAGAGAAAATGGACAAACCATACCAGGGAGGATTGCTTCTATAACAAACAACCTGTCAAGGAAAGAGACTATATGGCTCAAAGGGAATCAGGTTATACTGAGCAACCAAGACCAGTATTGGGACAACAACCTCCCATTCCAACCAATGTGGTACCAGTCAAATATACACCCATTGATGAAGGAAATTCAAGATTCAGATCACCTTATAAGGAAGAGTATCAATGGAGTGAGGGACATCAAGAAGAATGGGAAGATTATGAAATAAGGGAACCTGAGCTTAAAGCCCTAGATCTGGGAAATGGAAAAATTGAAATGGACACAGCAACATTCATGTACATTACTAACAACTACATGTCCAATCAAAAACCTCAATTCAAAGGGGGACCAAAGATAACATGTTATAGGTGTGGGGGAGAACATTTCATTAGAGATTGTCCACAACCTCCAACATTCAGGATAGAGGGAGCATATTGTAAGGATTGTGGTAGAGAACATCTGATCAAGGACTGTCCAAAAAATCCCCAAAAACAACAGAACACACCTAATAACATACCTTTAAAAACAGTCAAAATTATGGAACAAGAGGAATTGAGTGACAATGATCAAATTGAACTTAATGTTATAACAAGGGCACAAGCCAAACAACAAGGAATAATTAAAGAACAGAATGAGGGTTCCACATCAAAAGGGAAGAAAAATAGACAAAGAGGGAAATGGGAAAAGAAAAGGAAAGTGGGCAAAAGTCTGGAAGAAGACAGTCAGGAACAAACAAATTCAAAACATACTTCTCATCAAAAGACCCAGAATCTGTCTGAAGTAGGAAATTCTCAGAGCCTAGACACCCTAATCAAAGCCTATAAAGGAAGGATTCAAGAGGGACCAAGCCCTGCAGATCATGCAATGGCTTATCCCATACCAGATTTAGAGCATGAAAGGATGCTAAAATGCAAACAAATCATCCAGGAAACACAACTCAGGTTAGGGGAAGAAGACAGCTCTCGGAGAACATTTGATCAGCATGAGAAAACAAAAACCAAGGAAAATGATAAAGAAGGCAATCCACACATAACATTCCAAATGAGTTTAGGTGAACATTGTAGTATTACATGTCAGACAACATGGGAAAATCTGCTGAAACAGAATCCTCATCTACAAAACAAGATGAACAAAGAAGAAACAATATCTGAAAACCTTCATTCACCAACACAAGAATTAGAGGAACTATGGTATATTCCTATTGACAAAATAGGAGGATATTGTGAAGGAGAAGAAGGGAATTCAACCTTAAAATTACAATATGAAAAACATTCAGCAAAAGCCATTTTGGATAGTGGATCAGGAGTAGCTATAATGACTAAACAAACCTGGGAGAAATGGGGAAGAAAGGAATTATTACCCACTAAAATGAGATTACAACTTGCAGATGGACATATAGAAAAGCCCCTAGGAATTTGGGAAAAAGTGATTGTGGACATATGTGGCATAGAAATAGAGCATACTTTTGCTATAGTAGAATTTCCACAATCCACATCTTATGAAATTATCCTAGGAAGACCCTTCATGAGACAAATGCAAATTGTACAAGATTGGGGTAATGATTGTTTATATCTTCAGAACCAGGGGAGAATAACAAGAGTAAACTTAAGAAATGGCCACTATTGTGACATATCTCCTAGAGAATGGTATAAAATACATCAAAATCAACAAGAAAGTGAAGAATCAGAGAGGGAGGATCAGGAAGAAGGTGAATCAGCAGTTTGGAAGTGTAACATATTAAGAAATATCACAAATAGGAAAAGGAAGTTAAGGAGAGAAAATTGTGTGGAAGAAAGAGAAATACAAGATGAAAATTATGTGCCTCAACAGTTCAAAGATGAAGAATTTGAGCCTTATGGATGGAATCAAATCTTAGCCACCATGGATTTGGCCAGTGAGGAATATGTGGGAATGGAATTTCAAAATGAGGAAGGATTTGACATCTTCCACATTGGCATACATATGATAGGAGTATCACAAAGAGAAGAGGATCAAAATCAAGAAATGATATTAACACAAGGAAAATCACAATATTTGGAAACAGTAAAAGCTGAGGATGCAATCAAAGACAAAATCTCAGGCAAATACAAGGAACATAAACACAAAGAAACAGAAAGAGACCAGGAAAAGGAAAAGAAAGAGAAAGAGATAAACAGAGATCAATACTTTGATGTACCAGCAAACTTTAAAACTTATGAAGTAGAAGACAGACTACTTCTGAGAATGAAACCAAAAAGAGAGAGGAAAAAAGGGGAAGCATATGATAATGAAGAACAAACAAAGAAAATTGTAATTACACAGGAAGAAGGAGAAGAGAGACAAATAGTAATAGCTGATGACATGACATCACAAGAAGAAGAAGCATTAAGGAACCTAGCAAAGAACTATAGGGATGTATTTGCTTACAGTTATAAAGATTTGAAAGGAATTGATCCAAAAATTTGTGAGCATAAGATTCCTATGACACCTGATGCAAAACCAAGCAAACAGAGACATTATACATTTAATGACAAATACTCTGCCAAAATAAAGGAAGAAATTGACAAGTTGTTGGCTGCTAATTTCATTTATGAAATAGAGTACACTGAATGGATATCACCTATAGTTGTGGTGCCAAAAAAGAATGGGAAACTTAGGGTATGCATTAACTTGAAGAAGGTAAATGCAGCAACTATAAGGGATAGTTATCCACTGCCAATAACAGATCATCTTCTTGAGAGAGTTGCAGGAAAGGAAGTCTATAGTTTTCTAGATGGCTTCTCTGGATACAATCAAGTACCAATAGCTTTAGAGGACCAACATAAGACTGCCTTTTCTACAGAATGGGGGGTTTATGCTTTTAGGGTTATGCCCTTTGGATTGACCAATGCCCCAGCAACTTTTCAAAGGTTGATGTGTCATATTTTCAAAGAATTCCTGAGAAATGTGATGGAAATCTATGTAGATGACTTATGCACTTTTTCTTTAAAAAGACAAGATCATTTACAAGATTTAGAAAGAATATTCAGGAAATGCAGGACATATAGAGTATGCCTAAATCCAGAAAAGTGTGTATTCTATGTCAGACAAGGAAGAATGTTGGGTCACATAGTGTCAAAAAATGGAATTTCTACTGACGAGAAGAAAATAAAAGCCATAATAGAGCTTCCTAGACCAACAAATGTGAAGGAACTCCAAACTTTTATGGGACATTGTGGGTACTACAGAAAATTTGTATACAGATTTGCTGATATAGCCAAGCCCTTATATGCCCTCATCACAAAGTTTGAGTGGACTGAAGAATGTGACCAAGCATTTGAAACATTAAAAACTTGTTTGGTGACAGCACCAATCTTGAAAACACCTCAGTGGGATAAAATCTTTCATGTACATGTTGATGCTTCAAATTATGCTCTGGGATGTGTGTTAGCACAACCTATAGAAGGAAGCAAATTAGATTTTCCAGTAGCATATGCAAGTAGACAATTAAACATTGCAGAAAAAAATTACACAACTACTGAGAGAGAAGGGTTGGGAATGATTTTTGCTGTCAAAAAATACAGACATTATCTATTGGCCAACAAGTTTAAATTCTTTGTGGATCACCAAGCTCTACTCTATTTAGTAAATAAACCATGTCATACAGGAAGAATAGTAAGATGGTTTCTTTTACTAATGGAATTTGAGTTTGAGGTGGTGGTTAGACAAGGAAAAACACACTTGAGAGCAGATCATTTATCAAGAATTCAGTCAAAAGAACCTAGTTCACCTATAGATGATGATTTGCCAGACACATACTTATTCAAGGTGGAAAGTGTTCCTGAATGGTCGATGTCATTAATTCCCTTGCTAACCATGGGACCTTGTAGGTCATTAGCAAATAATACACATCTGGTGTTACAAAGCAGGAATTTCATGTTGTTAGCTGGACATTTGTATCACCTCAATCAGTCCGGTATACTGGAATATTGTACTCCAGAAGAAGAGCAACATGAGTATGTAAGAAAAGCTCATTGCTGGAATCCATGTACTCATGCTTCTACAATTGTTACTCTTAGTAACCTTAATAGGATGGGAGTACATTGGCCAAATAAGATTCAAGATGTGGAGAGATATATTGATAATTGTCAAAAATGTCAAACATGGCAGAAAGCAGAATTAATAACTCTATATTGGTTTCAGAAAAACCCTGAATGGAGTGAAAATATTGTTGAGAAGTTGAAGAGAAAGGAGAAAGGGGAACAAGTAATAGCTGGTGCTGATTCAAGAAATCTACAAGTAATCTCAGAGGAATATCAACTCATAGGAGAGCAATTATACAAGAGAGGAATGGATGGATATCTGAGAATCTGTGTTCCAGAAGAAAGGTATTTAGAGATGTTGGAAATGGCACACTCAGGAGTAGCTAGAGGACATTTCTCCAGTGATAGAACAGCCAAACTCATCTTATATTCTGGCTTTTGGTGGCCAACCCTATTTCCCGATGCTAGAACTTATGTAAAAAGATGTGATGTCTGTCAAAGGGTAAGCCAACCAAACAAAAGAGATAACATGCCATTAATTCCTTTAATTTCAGCCAGAGCTTTTAGCAAATGGGGATTGGACTTTATTGGACCAATACATCCTCCAGCCAGACAATCTCATGCAGAATACATACTAGTAGCTACAGATTATTTGACAAAATGGGCTGAGGCCAAAGCTACTAAAAGAAATGATGCTCACACCACTGCTAGATTTTTGTATGAAAACATTATCACTAGATTTGGACTACCAATTGAATTGGTAAGTGATAGGGGGACTCATTTTTTGAATCAGATCATAGAAAACATGACTAATTATTTCATGATTAGTCACAATAAGTCAGCCCCATATCACCCACAAGCCAATGGGTTAGCAGAAAGCACTAATAAAGTACTTTGCAATGTATTGTCCAAATTAGTCAACACAAACAGAAATGACTGGGATTATCAATTGAATCATGTTCTTTGGGCTTATAGAGTGGCATACAAAACAGCTTTAGGGACTACACCATTCAATTTGGTGTATGGCCAGAATGCAGTTTTACCCATGGAATTTCTTATTCCAACACTGAAGGTGGGTAGCCAATACAATTGGACAGGACATGAATTGTCTGAGAGAGTCATAGACTTAGAAAAACTGGGAGCATCGAGACTCCAAGCAGTGATGAGTATATACACAAACAAGAAAAGACAAAAAGCTTATCATGATGTTCACATAAAAGACAAAGATCTACAAGAAGGAGACCTGGTCTTAGCTTACACAATCAAAGAACATCAGAAAAAGTTTCAGAAAAAAGGTCATGGGCCATATATCATACATCAGATAAGCAAAAGTGGAGCTATTCAGTTAGCCAATATTGATGGGGAAATCATGCCAAATTTCATAAGTGGATGTAGAGTGAAGAGGTATGAGTGCCCATTAACTACTGAGGAATGGAGAAGGTTGCAAAAGGCCCAAAATAGGAAAAAAGAAGAGGAAAGTATTAGAAAGGAGGCTCAACTGGAAGCCAAAGAAAGAATTAGAAAATTGAAATAAGTGTGCTTATGTGAAAACACTCTAAAGCAAAAAGAACATTTGCCTGTGATTATGATGAATTACCAGAATGAAAACATAAGGGTTTTGATAGACTCGGGAGCTCAAGTGAATCTAATTAGCTCAGCCTTGATCAATAAGTTTAATCTTAAGAGAGCTGAAAGCAGAATTCTGATCAAAACCCTGGGAGGGAAAAGCATTCAAAGCATATCTTCACTTTCTGTTAAAATTAAATTTAATAATGAATACATGAAGATAGATTGCGAAGAATGGCCAGACCATTTAATGACTGAAAAGCTGATTTTAGGGCAACCATGGCTCAAACAAGGTAAAGTCATCTTAAATTTTGAAAAAATGAAGCTTAATTTGACCATCAAGGACAAAAAGTTTTTAATGTTCTTTCTGAGTAATGAAGAGCAGGTAGATCATATGGATGTTCATGACCCACATCTCGAAGGATTTGCTTTCTCAATGAAGGACAGGAACATTATGACAATACAAAGTGATCAAGCTTCATACACTCAAGATCAGCAAAAGACTAAAGAGGTGAAGGTTGAGGAGGAGACAAAACAGAGAAGACTATTATTGCCAAAGTTGCAATATCAACAAAACAGAACAAAAAGAATATGGAAACAGGTCATGCACAATTATGGCTCACCAAAACAGGAAATTAAAACAAAATGGGTATGGAAGCCAAAAAATGTCAAAAAATGTTCATCCACAGAGCATGGTTATTTCCATAACAGAAGGACAGATGGAATAAAACATTACTGGGTAAAAAAATCAGAATTAGGTCAATGGAAGAGAGATAATCCACAATGGACCTATTCTTGGAATTTTGGAAAGGACAAAAAAATATTTCCTTCTTTCCCCTTAGAAGAAAATTAGGAGGGGAAGGAAAGAAGGTAAAAAAAAAAAAAAAAAAAAAAAAAAAAAAAAAAAAAAAAAAAAAAAAACCCAGAAAAATATATTTTATTTTCTTGATTTTCTTTCTAAAAATAAAAGAACACAAAGCAAGATATAGGGAGGGAAAGAGTAATTTATTATGGAAAAAAGTTGTTTTGTTTTAGTGATTTTTAATTTTTTGTGATCATTTTTCTTTTTTACCATTACTTTTTCAAGTTTCTTCATTAATCATATTTTCTAGCATCATCCTTTTAATTCAGGAATTGTTTTTTTTTTTTTTGAGTAAAGAAGTGACAATGGGAGAGAGCACAATAGATGTCTTGCTACACCTGTGTTGCTCACTTAAAATTGAGTCTTGAAAAAAAAAAAAAAAAGCAAAAATTGCTGGGAACTTGTTTTTCTTATTTTTTATATGTCAGAACATTCCAGAATAATATAGTATTTTCTTATGAAATCTTGTGACTCATGTGGGTGGAGTATTTTCTTTTCTGTCATATATAAATACAGGATGGTGAATACAAAGGAGTTGGCAATTCACGACTTCAAAGCTGATTCCGTGACTTTGTCCAGAGGACACTGGTTTTTGGACAGTGATGCAACTGAAGAACAGGTGGACTTAGAATCCGATGAAGACCAAGAAATCCCAGAAGCTGAAAAAATAGTAAAAGAACTTAAAGAAATTCTGGGAGTGATAGGACAGCATATATTCACAGTTGCAGTGGGAGGATATAAGTACACCATGCTGTGCCAAGAATTCTAGAGGTTTCAGAAAACTTCTGTCAACCTCAAAAGATGGAAAGCTGTGGGATTGCACAAGCTCTTAGAACAACCAATTTTCTTTATTGACTTTGAAAGAGTAGCACAAGTAATGGGAACCTTGGAGGAAGTGGGAAAAGGCAATGATGCCTACTTCAGATGTAAAGTGAAGAATAAAGACAATCAGGAGGCAGGGATAGTCATCAAAGCAGAACATATCAGAGCCGCCTTACAGTTCTATCCCATGGGCACTAAACTGGACCAAAGTTTTGTCAAGAAAAATAAGGAGACTTACACGGGGTATGTAAAGTTCACTGATTTCAAGGGAAAAGAAAATGAAGAATATGCAATTAGAATGTTCCTGCAATATTTTTGTTTTCCCAAACTGCCTAGATACACCATGCCTCACAAATCAGTAACTCTGCTGATGTTCAACAACAAAGATAGAACAAAGCCATTTGGGGTGATGGATGTCTCACCTTACATCCATGAACAGCTGAAGGAAGCAGCAAAGCATTGGGAGCAGAAAAAATTCATGAATGGAGCCCAGTTTTTGACAAAAATCATTTATCATGTTTTAGGTATGGAAGAACAGTTAAAGTTAGCTCCTGAGGCACAGTACTTCAGAAATATGATGTCAGGAATCAAAAGTTCCCCAAAGAAGGCACTTGGAAGAGAATCAGAAGGACAAACTCGCATGAGAGGAACAGGAATGAAGAGAAAAGTCATATCTGAGGAAGTGATTCCAGTAAAGAAAAGAAGGTTGGACCCCAGAAAAGTAGAGTTAGAACAGACGGAAGAAACAAGAGAGGAACAGGTGGCAGCACAGAAAAAGGTGCAATCCTCCAGTGAACCTCATCCTCCGCAGACAAGCAAAGAACAACTTTACACTTATCTCACTCAAGGAGACAGCAAAAGAGCCATATACGAGGCACAATATCAAAAAATGTTGGAAGATTTTTCATGTAAAGCTACCGATTGGATCCAAGAAGAGGTGGAACATTATGAAGCATTGCATGAAGAAATGATGGCAGCAGAAACTGAAGAGATATTTGTAAAGAAGGAGGTAGAATTGCTGGCATACTTCAAGGAGTTGCAAGGACCTCCAGAGGCCAGAACTACAGTGATAGTGAAAAAGAAGATGCCAAGGAAACCTGTTCAAAAGAAGAAGATGATGTGGAGAAAGAAGATAAGCAAATTGAAGTAAGACAGACAGAAATAGAAGTAGGGTTGGAGAGAATACCCAAAAATATAAGATCAGCTTGTCAAATGATTATGAGCAACATTGAACAATTCAGACCATCTAGCAGAAATATGATCATATCAGGAATGGTGGCTGAATCAGAATTTGAAAAAGGCAGTTTAATTATCAAAGAACATAAGAAAGAAAAAGAGCAGATGACAGAGCAATTAAGGTTGATAAAGGAAAGGAATGAGGAATATCTCAATAGAATCATTGCTTTGGAAGAAGCTGAGGTTCAGAAGCAGAATAGGATACAATATTTGGAAGAAAAGAGTGTAAAGTTATCAGAGCAGAATGCCAAAATGGATATGGAATTAAAAACCATTGGAGGAAGATACAGAACTTTACAAACATCTTATCAAATTCTGACTAGAGCACATGAAGAGATTAATAAAGTGTTGTTAGAAGAAGGTCAACTACAAGGTGGAAGCAAATCTGTTCAATTGACAGAGGAAGAAAAGGAAGAGCTGCATAAAGAAATTCAAAGACTTCAAACAGAATTAAAAGAGGCCAAAGAAATGGAGAAACAGGCAAACACTCATGCTGCCACATCAATGAGAGGATATCATCAATTACATTTGGAGGTAGAGAAGGAAAGAAGTGAATGGCAAGCAAAGATGGAGGAAGAAAGAAATGAGTGGAGGAAGGAAAAGGAGTTATGGGCAGCTCAGAACAAAAGTTCAATGATGACTATAGAAGAACTACAGAAACAGTTGGAGAAATCAAAAGTTCCAGAAGAAATTCCAGATCAAGTACAGGCAGAAGATACAGACAACAGAGAATATGAAACAGGGGATTTTGACAGAGAACAAGAGAACAAGGAGTCAGCAGCCAAAGAAACAGAGGAAGAATATTCTGAAGAGTTTATACAGAAATTATTGACCAATAGAGAGTCAAGAATGGAATTTATCAGAAAAATGCATGATGAGTATGAAGATCAAATAGTTAAGTTTGCTCTGAATAAAGGCATTAATCCAGATCAGCATCATTGGGCTGCAGATGGATTCGGAATACCTTTCTGCATGATTTTGGAGAGTATAAAGAATTATCAATTAGCCAGAGTAGGGCTATCTCCGAACAAATACCTTGAATATGAAGAAGATATTAATGTCACGAAGGAGTTATTTGAAAGAGCAAATCCTAAATGGAGGAATAAGTGGTTGGATGCCAATAAGGAATGCAGGAAAATCTGGAAAGAGGCACCTTTGAATTTAAAGATAAACCCAGCCTATTGTCCAGTTGCCAGAAGAAGAGAATGGACTGTTTTTTGGGAAAGGAGGAAAACAGGGCAGATTCCAGCAAAATGGCTGAATTTTCCAAAAATAGCAGGTCCAAAGGCAGGTACTTGGCCTACAAAAAATTACATGGTGAATGCTGCTGAGTCAATTTTAACGACATATAAAGATGTTAATGATCCAGCCTGTATATTACTTGTCAGAATAATGAGATTGATTCTAGCTTGTATAGAGACCTACACTGATACAGATATCAGAATTTTGAACTACATAGGTTTTAATTCACCAACCGATGCTCTTTTGTTTGATTTAAGTGAGACACCAGACAGGATCTGCTTAATGGCCTACTACAGCAGAATTATATTTTTGGGTAGCCATTACTTACAGATTTTTGAGGATGCTTTCGATTATGGATTTTTTGAGAGGGAATCAGAGATTTTTGGAAACCTATGAGTTGTTACAAAAGCAAGACTTACTGCCTATGAAGTTGCCTACACAGAATATTTGAAGAAGGACGTTATAGACAAGCCTGAAGCTGCAGTACAATGGAGGAAAGCTTTATTTGAAATGGTCAATAATTTGAATGTCACTGAAAGGAAGAGCCCTGATTTGGTGTCCCAAGTGTATCAAAGGAAGAAGAAATAAAGCTGAGCTCACATAAAGAAAATCTTTCGTCAGGAGCCGAAAGGTTTAGGAGGGGAAGGATGTTGGAAGGAGTGATTTTGAAGGAGCATTTTTGATGAAAAAATTAGTAAAAAGTCAAAAAAATTGTAAAATATTTATGCAATGATTGTAAAAATAAGGAAGAGTCTTCCTTATGTGGTTGAGGATCTTCTGTAATTTTTGTAGAATTTTTAGAAACTCTTAGATAGCATTTTTTAGAAAATTAGAGAAAAAGACCTAATTTCAAGTGTGAAAAGGGACACTTGAAAATGTATATAAGTCAATTTTCTCTATTTTGGAGAGGTTGGTTAGCCATTTGCTCAAGCTATCAATAGAGAAGAAAGAGTTTCTGCAAAATCGTGTTTTCTCCTGTTGAGTGTATTTCTTTTGATGTGTGAGCTTGTCTCTTGCTTAATCATGGAGATTTGTGAGTCTTAATTGTGTATTACTGAGTAAGTTGTATGAAGGGAGAGACCTATTGCTGTAAATGAGTGGAAAGGACTGCAGGAAGTTTCAAAATTGTGAAAATAGTCTGTTGGTACAGAATCGCGATTGTCTCGTCTTGGTGTTACAGGTGATATTTTTCAGTTTTGAGTTCATATTTGTATTCTGCTAATGAAATGGCATGGTTTTGACATAAAGAACATAGAAAATGATGGAGATTTGCCTTAGTTATGGTAATCTCAAGATTTTCTCTTCATCTTCAATTTCTCTCAGCAATCCAGCCATCAATCTCTTATTTCCTTGAATCTATTATCTTGAAGGGGCTGTGGTCTTGTGGATATTCCTAGGATTGACAAAATAAAGATGATTTGTTGATTCTTTGTTACTTCATGATTGGAGAGGACAACTTGGAGTCCAAAACAAAACAGTGACCTATTATGGTTTGATCGGTGGCAGGATGACCTGTGTGGGGTTCAAAAATTTGGGCAGAAGTGATGGCTGTGGGTAAAGGGAAGGCGGTAGAAAAGGAGGTGTGTACCTTGGTTTCACCATGGGTGGATATCGGTTGTTCGGAAAGACTCGTGGAAAAGGGTTCTGAAGGCTGGCTGGGAGGTGATGGCGGAGGTGGTGAATGTGTATTTACATCTGGTTCGTCACTGGGACTAGGGCTAACCATCTGAACATCTTCTGTCATTGAAGTAGGCAATACGGTAGATACCTCCATTTGAATCATCTTTCCCCGCCGTGGCCTTGTATCTATCCTTCTTTGATCATAAGTAGAGTTCGCCTGATAGACCAATGTTCTCATGGCTTCCTCGATGCCACAGGTGTCCGCCAAAAGGTTCAACGATTCTACAAAATGTGGGTCGATGTTCTCCGATTGCAACATGTGGTTTACTAGGGCTCGATTCGCTTCTTCTGACATCTTGTGTCTCCTCTGCACCTGCTTGATTGTCCGGTATAGTCTTTTGAGTTGTGCGGTATAGGCAGGGGCTTCCTCTTCACTGTCTTCTGGTTCATTTCTTTGTGCACCTTCTTGAACTTGTGTGTTTGGGTCATGAGGATGTTGTGCCACCTCTTCCCCATGTACTCTGCTTGTCTCGCCCCGTGGCTGTTCTCTTTGGACTGATGCTCCCGGATCAACATTGTCAGGGGAACCTTCACTGTCTGATAGGTGGACCGTCTGTAGGAATCTTTCAAAATCAAAGTTTGGATCCTCTGTGAAGGTGGCCATAGATGCAAACTCTGCATCGGTAGGTAGTGGAGGGGTGGATGGAGCGGGTTGTACCACATCCCCAACTTGAACTCCTTGAAGATGGATCGTGAAAGGTGCGACCTGAGCTTCTGGTCTGGGGGAAGCTTCGGTCGTGGCTTCGTGAGGGATCATTACCTGGGAGAGCGATCCACGCATTCGTTTTGCAGGCTGGCTCCCTGACTTCCGCCCTTTGAACAACTCTAGTTGTGCATATTTTAGGGCTCTGGCAACCGGCACATCATATGCAAGACATCGATAGATAATTCTTGTAAGCGCACAACAGCCATGTAAAGTAGGCTTCCTCACTCCCCGCTTGCCTGCCTCATACACTTGGTCCAAGATCCATACAGGCATCTTAATGGGCAAGCTTCTAGTCTCTGCTAGATATAACCCATACCATATTCTCCTGTGAGGTTGGGTGAAACGGTCCTGAGCTGGGAATGCGAAGTGTTGGAGGCACATCCGCAATGGTATGGCAATGTTGGGGGTGAGGGCGCACATTTCTTTTAGCTTCTTGATTCTGTTGCTTTTCATTGACTCGGGTATCAAGGGGTCGCGGTCAGAAGGTACATGCGTGCCATACATCTGAAGTGCTTCCCTGATTAAAGTAACATTCAATTCGAACTTCCTCATTTCCTCCAGATTTGACAAGGAGGGCACCCAGAATGTGTCTGAATGATCTTTATCACCTGTCGGCTTCAGTGTGGCAATTAGGTAGTAGCACCTGAGGAAATCGGGTTTAGGCAGAGCTGCACTAAAATAAGTTTGTAATCCTGCTTTTTGCCAGATATCTTGAAGTGGAGCTGCATTCTGTAAGGTTTCGAATTCTCTTGAAAAGAACTGGAAGGTCCACCACACTCCTCCACACTCCATCTTGGACTCCCATATATGATCTGCATCTCCCAAGTCTCCTGGCATTTCATTGAACCAATGAGAGTGCCCTTTTACTCTTTCGGTTAGGCCATTTGGTGGATCTGAAATAGGAATTCTCCGCACATTCACGAACTCTTCAGGCCGAGCTATTAGTGGGGCCTCCACCGGCATGGCATCCCAATTGATTTGAGCGCCAGAGCCTGCCTGCGAGCTTGTGCCTGCTACTGCTGCCATGGGAATCGGGTGCTTATATGCTGGAAGAAGAAAGGCACATTAGTGTTGCATAGGAAACAAGATGTAATGGTGTTCCCTTCACAATACTAACATGACAATCCCGGAGGTCAGTGGTTAGTGGTGAAGTGTTTGTGATAGGTGTGAGTGGTGATTAGAGGTCAGTGTCATCCTAGATGCATACTTTGGTTATGCAATGGGCCCAGAATGCTCCTGTGTTAGAGTGGACGGATTTACAAAATTGGGTCAGCGGGTTTGATACATGGTTTAGGTCTCCAAACTCTGATAGGGGATTCGTAGCTCTTAGAGCTAAAGACAGGCAACGGTTTATGAACTAGGTTGTGATGGATTTGGGACCTTTTGGGTACCCATTTCCAGACATTCCTCGATGTGACTGAGTGTGGGTCAGAGTGGTATTTAGGTAGAGTTCCTGCGTTGTTAGTCGAGAGGACTTGAGAGTGTTGAATTATGCCAGTAACTAGAGTTGGAGCTATTTGGGCTCGTAAACAGGCCTTGGGCACCCATATGTGTCTAGCATTGGGGCTAGCCTGTTCCTTGACCACTCAGGGACCCAAATAGATGTGGTGTGCCTAGGAGGTTTCCTAGGGTACTCCTTCACTTGTGTCAGTGATGGTGTGGCTGGTTTGTTGTCTCCTCGAGAGTCTGCTATTAGAGTTGTGGGTTTTCCATCCTTGCGTATCTAGATCTGCTTCGCGCCACGAGGAGCTCCGTGTTGCACGGGTTGGCGCTCCTGCTTCTTGATCAATGGCCTCCTTCGTGTTGTATAGTGTTTGGTCTTCATGTTTAGAATCTCCTTTGACCCCGCTGCGAACTCCTCATTGACTCCTGTACCTTTGGTAAGATTGACAAACCTCTGCACCATAGAAGTTTGGACAAGAAGAGCAACATTATCTTTATGTGGATTCCTGGAGGGACCAGGAGTTGGTGCCTGTTCTATTGGTTTGAGTGCTTGATTTTCTAATTCAATCATCAGACGGCTTTGGCCTACCCAAGCCTGAAGAAGTCCACTTCTTAGGTTGAGGTTGACTGCGTGATCATAGATCCAGTCTTGGCCTAAGACAAGAGGTTCGGTCAGATCCTCGTCTTCACACACTAGCACTTTTGCTGGCATGAGGACCTCTTGTATGTAGAGGGGAAGATCCACCTCTCCCATGCAAGGGGTTTCAACACCTCCTAATCCTATCAGATATGCTTCTAGGGGTTTTACCTCCAATTGCAGCTGCTGGCAATAAGAAAGCCGAATTGCACTTGTGGCTGCTCCTGAATCAATTAAAGCTCTCACGCTTGTGCTGTCTCTTTGTCCTATTTCTAGGGTCACAAAAGGTCGTCGATCCACTATCTTATGGGTACGTTCACCTGAAGCCTCACACATGGCCATGTGATAGCCTGGAGACTCTTGAGTGTCAGTCATAGGCTGATCCCTCCCTTGTCTCCTCAACTTCATTCGTCTGATGTGCTCTAAGGCCTCTGCCTGTGCCTCTTCTCGAATTCGTTTTTCCTCCTCTTTACGTTGCTTAGTAGTATTGAGTCGACTTAGCATGTCCTCCGTGAGAGGTTCCTGATACAACTTGACTCTGCATCCGCTAATATAGTTTGGGAGAACATCACCCTCTAAAGTGGCTAGTTGTACTGCTCCACTCGTGGAGATCCTATTGATGATCATAGGTCCGTAGCCTCTCTTTTCTAGCTTCCTTGCGTGTTGTTTCAATGTGTAGACTAAAACTAGATCTCTTGCTTTCAAGCCCTTATCCTTCACAAGGGCATCAAAGTATGCCTTCTGTCTCTTCTTAGCTGCATATATCCCTGCAGCTGCTCTCAGCCTTGTTTCTCCTAATCGTTCAAGGTCAAAAAGTCTAGAGGAGAGTTCATGACCCGTCCATTCGTGCTCTTGTGCTACTTTCAATGTAGGTATTAAGAAGTCCAAAGGTAGCACGGCGTTTTGGCCAAATACCATCTGAAAGGGGGTGGCTTGGAGTACCGTTTTGTAGGCGACTCGGTATGCCCAAACAGCATGGTGTAGCTGTTTGTCCCAATCAGAGCGTTTATTGTTCACTAATTTTGTCAATACATTGCATAGGATCTTATTGGTGCTTTCGGCTTGCCCATTGGCTTGAGGGTGATAGGGGGCAAACTTCTTATGCACTACCAAGAATTCTTGGAGCAGATTTTCAATAACTTCATTCAAGAAGTGAGTGCCTCTATCACTAAGTAGCTCTATAGGTAGCCCGTATCTTGTGAATACATTCTCAAACAAGAATTTAGCAGTTGTTTGAGCGTCGTTCTTTGTTGTGGCTTTTACCTCTACCCACTTGGTTAGATAGTCCGTGGCAACGATGATGTACTCAGCATGGGAACCCTTAACTGGGGGATTGATAGGACCTACAAAGTCTATTCCCCACTTAGAGAATGCACGTCCGCCCATCATGGGCTTCAGTGGCATCTCATCTTTGCGTATAGGATACTGGGTTCGCTGACAAATCTCACACCTCTTCACATAGGTATGTGCGTCCATGTGAAGGGTGGGCCACCAAAATCGTGCAAATAGGATTACTTTGATCACCCTATCTGGACCAAAGTGTCCTCCTTCTACACCCTGGTGAGCAGTTTCCAAGATCTTTAGATATTCATTCTCATGAACACATAGTCTCAGGTAACCATCTTTTCCGCGCTTGTATAGATTATGACCAATGAGTGAGTAATCTAGGGCCTCTTGTTCTAGACTTCTTTGTCTCGTCAGGGTCATATCTTGAGGGAATGTTTTCGTCCTCAGAAACGCCACTAGTGGCTCGCTCCAATCTGGCACTAGAGACACGCGATAAAGGGTGGCATGTTCCACTGGTGGCTTAGTGCGACAAATTGGGCATTCCTTGCACATTCTATGGATGTCTGCTTCCATAGTTGGCCAGTACACTCCAAGTCTCCTCAACGTTTGCAGGGTTCGTTGTTTTGAGTAGTGTTGCTCTAATGCACCTACATGTGCTAATTGCAACCACTTCGCGTGCTCGTCCTCTTCCACACAACAAGCCAAGATCCCTTGATCCGTGTGCTTGTACATACTTCCTACCATGATGTGATACTTTTGGGCTTTTACTACCTCTCGATCCTGTGTGGCCATTACTAAGTGGTTAGGCCCGTAGGTTAACACTGGCACTAATGGCTTAGCCCACTACGGTACCACTTCCAAGTTAAACAAGTAAGCATCAGGAAGGTCATCTGACACTCCTTGTGGGGCTTCTCCAGATGTGAGCCTAGAGAGATGATCCGCTCTCAAGTGAGTCTTCCCTTTCCTTACTACAACCTCGAATTCATACTCCATTAGTAAGAGAAACCATCTTACTAATCTGCCTGTATTACATGGCTTGTTTACCAGGTACAGTAGAGCTTGGTGATCAGTAAAAAATTTGAACTTATTTGCAAGCAAATAATGTCTAAACTTTTTAACTGCGTATACCATGCCTAAGCCTTCTCTCTCAGTAGTGGTGTAATTTCGTTCAGCTGCATTCAATTGTCTACTGGCATAGGCAATTGGGAGATCCATATTACCTTCACCAGTAGGTTGTGCGAGTACACATCCAATAGCGTAATTGGATGCATCCACATGAACATGGAATGGCCTGTTCCAATCTGGTGTGGTCAAGATTGGTGCTGAACATAATCTTCATTTAAGCTCCTGGAAGGAATTCTCACATTCATCAGTCCACTCAAAGTTAGTCAGAAGTCCGTACATGGGCTTTGCAATGACAGCATACATGTGAATGAACCGGCGGTAGTAACCACAATGCCCCATGAAAGCTTGTACTTCCTTGACATTCCTTGGCCTAGGTAGCTCTGCATGGCTCTCACTTTCTCTTCATCAGTGGATATGCCATTCTTTGACACTATGTGTCCTAGAATCTTGCCTTGCCTGACCATAAAGACGCACTTTTTTGGGTTCAGGCAGACTTGATATTCTCTACATTTGTCAAAGATTTGTCTGAGTTCGGGAATATGGGTTTGCCTTATGTTGGAATGAGCACAAAGATCATCAACATAGACTTCTAAGTTCTTCCTCAGGAACTCCTTAAATACATGGCACATCAGCCTTTGGAAGGTTGCGGGAGCATTGGTCAGCCCGAATGGCATTACCCTAAAAGCGAATATACCCCACTCTGTGGCAAAAGCCGTTTTATGCTGATCTTTTGGTGCAATGGCTACTTGATTGTAGCCCAAAAACCCATCTAGGAAGTTGTACACTTCCTTGCCTGCTACCCTTTCTAATAGATGCTCAGTGATAGGAATCGGATAGCTATCTCTAATAGTGGCTGCATTAACCTTCTTCAAGTTAATGCATACTCGTAATTTGCTGTTCTTCTTGGGCACCACTACAATGGGGGATACCCATTCAGTGTGCTCAATTTCATAGATAAATCCGGCTTCCACCAAGCGGTCTATCTCTTCTTTGATCTTAGCAGCATAGTTATCATTATATGTGTATGGCTTTTGCTTAGAGGGTTTAGCATCTGAGGTCATGGGAATTGTGTGTGAGCATATGTCTGGGTCAACACCCTTCAAATCCTTTTAGCTTCAAGCGAATACATCTCTGTATTCTCTTAGGAAGGCTATCAATTCGTGCTCTTCGTCTTCCGTCAGGTCATGTCCTATGTAAGTACATCTCTCCTCTCCCTCTTCTAGGGCTACCACTATTTTTTTGGTGGTTTCTTTGTTATCATAGGCCGCTCCTGATTGTGCCTCCCGTTTAGGCATTCTTATCATGACCCTCCTATCGTCTATCTGATATTTTTTAAAGTTTTCAAGGACCTCAAACAAGGATTCTTTTGCCTTCCGAGTGACTTCCTTCTTCTTTCTTTTCTTTCCTCCGCTTTTAGAAGCTACTTGTGTGGCTAACCTCACCTCATTTGTAAGCTCTCCGTGCCTCTGGGGTTGAAATTCTACTTCATAGAAGTATTCTTTGTCTGATGCAAAAGGTGGGTCCATGATGATTGACTCTAGATCGGAGTCACTCGCATCCTCAAATGCATCAAGGATAGGTTCGCATTCTTCTAAAACTGCATCTCCCATGATTGGCTCTATTGAAAAGACTGAAATGTCATAGCCACCCTCATCACAGTGAGGTGTCCACTGCTCTTCATTGATGGCTACATCCATTGTTGCTAGGATTTCTGCCCAGCCATGGGGTTCAAATTCCTCATCAGGAAAGACTACAGGTGCATAGGCTGGGTCTTGAATGGGTCTATGTGTTTCGTTTGCACCTATTTCTCTAGCCTTTTCTCTCTTCTCTTCCTCTACTGCTACTTTGCACATCCATAAGTGAGTGTCTTCATGCATCCATGAGGATCCTGATCCTATGGAATGCACTGATTCCGTATCATCTTTGGCTCTATGGATGGGGTTCCATTGGATAGGAGGGACATCTCTATGAGAGTAATCTTTAAGATTCACTTTGGTCGTAACACCTAAGTGTTGTAGGTACAAGGAGTTGGTTCCCCAATCCTGTACCACTTGCAACTGTCGCATAAAAGGTCGTCCCAAGATCATCTCATAGGCATGATTTTTGCTGAAGTCACATATAGCAAATGTATGCTCAAACTCGACACCACAGGTGGTGAGAGTTATTCCTTCTAGCAATCCTAAGGGTCTCTCAATATGACCATCGGCCATCTGCAATTTCATTCTCGTTGGCCTGAGTGCTGGCTTGCCCCAACGCTTCCATAGGGAAGTGGTGGCAATTGCAACTCCTGCACCTGAGTCCAAAATTGCCTTGGTGGTGTGCTCCTGGTAGGTAATGGGAAGATAGGTATTCCCTTCTTCACCTTCACACATATCTCCTATCTTATCCAAGGGTATCTCTGGCACCGTCCTATGTGATCCTACCTGGGAATGAGGTTTCACTATCGCTGGTACTTGTTTGGCGACATGTTCCCATAATTCAGGTCTAACCTTGAGTAGCTCTTCTAACTTGAGATTGCACTGCACTTTAGTGTTTTTCACTACCTCTGTGTTCCTAGGTAAGACTGAGTCCTCATTTCGTACCATGACCGTGGGTGCTCTCATACAAGTAGACTTAGCCTCCCATGGGCCTGTGAAGTGGGGTAATTCTTGTAGAGAGTTAGACTCAAAGTCTAGTCTTTCCTGAGAGTGGGTGCTCTCCTGCTCCTCATAGATGGATGGGATGTCTTGTGGGAATTGGTCGCGTGCATCATCCACAAGTTCAATAGGAGGAGGGACTTCACTCTCTTTAGCCCATTTGTCTTCTTGAATCTCGCGTAGGAATTCTGGTGTGAACCGATTCATAGAAGATGATGTGTCTGGCTCCGTAGAGTTAGGCACGTAGGCTTCCTGGGGAGGTAGGCTCACGTTCTCACTTGCCTTGCCCTTATTTTGAGAGGCGGGTTCCTTTTCTGATTGTGCAGTTAGCCTCTCTATTCTTTCTAGGGAGGGGGGGTTGTCTGGTTCAGTGGAATTGGGCACATAAGCTTTCGGTGGGGGATGGGTCATGTTTTTGCTTGCTTTATCTCTTTCTTGATTTTTTTCTTCCTTGGCAGATCTTGCAATTATGCCCTCTAACTTCTCTAGAAGTCCATCCAAGTGTAATTGTGTCTTGGTTGAGCCCGAGTAATTGAAAAGGGGACTGGCTTCAAGCATAGTCTGAGCCAATGCGACCATTTTCGCGCAAAGCTTGGTTCTTTCTATCTCTAGGTCAGCTCTAGGGTAGCACTTGTCATGATCCGTTACATTTGGCCCTTCTTGGATTCTGGCTTGATATGCTTTAAGCATCATGTCTATGTCTTCAGGAGTGGGATCAGCTAATACTGATCCTACTCGGGGTGGTGGGTGGGTTACGTGGGGTGTATTAGAGGGTGGAGGGATGGAGGGTGATGGGGATGGTAGCGGTGGGAATGTGTGAGAGTGCGGTTGAGATGTGATCTCTATGATTTTTGCTTTGGTTTCTCTCAAGCTTTCTTCAAGTTCGCTCATCTTTTTTGCCCATTGCCTTTTCATTCTTTCACGACTATCCTTCCAGGCTCTAGTCCTCTTTTTGGTTATGCTCTCTGTTTCACTCACCTCGGGGCTCTTTTCCTGACCAACACCTTGGTTTTGTTGTAGTGCCTGGGCTCTTGTGATCACTTGCACCGGTGCAGTGGAAGTCACACTCCCTGTGGAGTCTACAACTAACCCAACAACATTGATAGGAGTGATTTTAGGCATGTTATTAGGGTTCTTTGGGCAATCTCGTAGGAGATGCTCTTTCCCGCAGTCTTGACAGAAACCCTGAATGGTTACTGGTTGAGGTTGTGTAGGGGCAGGCAGTGGACAATCACGTATAAGGTGATCTCCCTGACATCTGAAGCATGGTCCTCTAGGAAATGGGGGTCGTACCTGCCTAGGTTGAGGTCTAGAGTTGGGGTTTGTGTACATGACATTGGCATACTCAGGTTCCCCACTATTTTCACTTGGGTCCTCATAATAGTATGACTCGTTATGCTCGGGTGACTGCATGTAGTAAGCCTGTGGGCTATCAATATGTGTGGAGTCAAAACTATGGTCACTTGGATCACTGTCTGATAGCAATGGGGTGACTGGGACTATGGCTCTGTTCAGATTTTCTTCAGCAGATGCATATTTCACTGGGATCACATTGGTTGGAGCAGGGGGTTGCTGCACTAGGACTGGTTGAGGTCTCTGCTGCCCTTGATAAGGTGGCTGATAAGTTTGCTGTGGTCTGTTGGATTGTTGTGGTGGGTACTGATTCTGGTATCTACCCTGTTGTGGATATGGCTGAGGGTAATTTTGCCTAACAGTTTGTTTGTTATATGGGCAGTCTTGTGCAGTGTGGTTGGTGTGCCTGCGCTCTATGGTGCAGTACTGGCTACTAGGATTCGCCTGGGGTTGGGCCATAATGGGACATACATTTGCCATATGGTCACCGCCACAAGTGTAACACCGCTTAACTGGGGCAAATCTCGGAATTTGTTTGCTAGAGACACCTAGTTTTTGAGCTACCTTCTCTGCAAGTTCCTCAATGGATGTGGATTGACCAGATGTGAGGCTACTAGAGCTATCAGAATCCTTATAGATTTTTGATAGTTCTAATTCCTCACCTAGATTGTCCTCAATGTCTATGCACATGCGCACGCACTCTTCTATCGTTCTAGGGTCCTTCAGATACACATATGACCTGAGCTTGGTGCTCAAAAATCCATCTAAGAACAAGGCCACTTGTTTGGCTGGTGTGGGTAACTCCGGCATCGGGCATCTCTCTAGGTACTGCCTAAATCTTCTTCCAGCTAGCCTGACCGTCTCTTGAGGTGTTTGTTTGAAGCTATGAATTAGTGAGGAAGTGTTGTGCCTGATTCCACTCTTAGAAAACTCAATGATAAATGCCTCTAAGAGCTGGTCTATGTTTCTGAAATGCCTCTCGTTCAGTGGTTGAAACCACGTAAGGGCAGTGTTCCTAAGGGTTAGACCAAAAGCATTATATTGTGTGAATAGGTCCTCTACCTGTTCCGCTTTCAAGACTTGCCAAAATTCTGCCACATGGTCATAAGGGTCTCCAGTGCCATCGAAGTAATTCTTCATGGACTTCACCAGTTGAGTTGGTCGCAGGGTCCTAGTGTGTTCTCTCGGTCTTGGCAAAGGAAAATCGTCAGCATTCCTTTGATTCCATGGGGTTCTATGTCTCTCAGGTTCCACTCTATTCCTTTCCATTCCCGTTCTTTCTCTTCCCAGGGAGTTGGCAAAACTTACCTCCGGTTTGTCTCTACTTCTATCTCTTTGAGCTCCATGAGCTTGGGAGGTCCCAGCTCCTTGGTGACCAAAGGACACATTAGACCTTGGTTGGGGAAAAACAAATTCACCCTTCCATGTGTAGGCATGTCTGCCATGCTCAGTGACCATGAAGATTCTCTCTGATGCATTGTCTAGGTAGGTTACTTGGCCTGGGCTATCAGGGTCTTTAAACTCATAGATTGTGAGGGCACTCACTTCCTGAGGTTGAGCAGATTTATATCTCCAAAAAGCCTCATCGGTTTCTCGGTTTAAAAGCACATCTATGCTTTTATTATCCTGTGGAATCCACTCTGGAGTCATGATTCTGGTCAAGACAGATTTACCACGGGGGGTTCTTGGCTCTCTCTCTAAGTTTCCTTGCTCTATATCACCCATATCAAATTCTGCAATCACATTTCCAAACTCATCAGTTCTATCAAGAAGAGTGGTGACTACATATATAGTCCCTTCTTTATCTAGGTATGCTCCATTCTCAAACTTCACTACCGGGTGTTCTAGTCCATGGGGTTGATCGGGGTTCTTAATCTGGACCACAAATCTTCTCAGTCCGTCTTCGTAGATGCGAGCACCTAGACGATTCGTTCTGATGTATTCCAATTGAGTCTTGTAAGGTCCCTCTGGCTTTTCTAAATAAGCCACCCCTGAACTACCTACTGGTCTCTCCATGTGATAGGACATCTCAGAATCACTTGTTTCTGATCTAGGAGTGTATGGGTAATCACTCAACTATTGGGCCCAAGACCTGGCAGTGTGATTGACACTAGCTTCAGAAGATCTGAGGCTTTGTCTGTCTCGGCCTAAGTGTCTGCCTGATCTAAGGTTCATATGCCTGATTTATCTACCCCCTTGGACCTAAGCACACTCTCGTTGCAGGTTAATTTGCACCAATCACTTTGTTCTTTTGAGTTGAATATTATGTTTATGGTCTTGTCTGAAATCGCGTCGTCAGGAGTACTTAAGTGAATTTCGCACTTGATAAGTGATCGACTCCAGTTTACCTTTTGTCCCTTAGAGTTTTCGCACTTAAGACCTACTTAATTCTTGCACTTGGTTGATTAATACTCTTGGACTTGATTCGTGCCTAACGTTGCCCTAATTAATTACCACACCTAAGTCGTACTTAGCCTAGGCTAGGAATTGACAAAGGAGGGTTGAGAGATCTTCCAACCTCAATTAGCTGGTTGACCAGACTGCTACAAAAGCCCAGAAAGCCTTCTCCCAAGCTTGGTACTCATCCTTGCTAGCTTGCTTTGGATTGCCTTGAGTGCACACAATGTTCCTGCAAAAGCTCACCAGTCAGTATAGCTCTATTACCACAAGTAATTGACATACACACATCAATATTTGTAGACCCCCCTGGAGTAACTCACTGCACCCCCTCAATCTTAGGACCACCTAGTCTCACCTAAAGGCCAACTTGAAAATACATGTTCTAAAACTCCACGTATGATTCTACAAAAAACCAGTCAAGGCCCACGTAGGATTTTCAACAAGCTTTCCAACGAGACCAAAATCTCATTAATCGGAGTTCGTATGGTGAAGTTATGACCATTCAGGCACTTAGGGGTCCAAACAGGCTCTTAGGGTTCAGGAAATTCCTCCCTGGTTTCTAGGTCTTTTGCCCACTCCTAAGGCTCTTATATCCTCCCAATGTGTCTAAGATTAAGCCCACAGATACCTTAATTCAGTCAATTAAATTACTCTAAATTTTCATGCGTTAAGCCCATGTATCGCGATAGGTCGGGTCGAAGTGTCGCGATAGCTCCCAAGCGTCGCGATAGCTCGTGAGTGTCGTGATAGCTCGTGAGGTATCGCGATACTCCCAAGTGTCGCGATAGGTCGTGAGGTGTCGCGATAGGTCATGAGGTGTCGCGATAGGTCATGAGGTGTCGCGATAGGTCGTGAGGTGTCGCGATACTTACCAAGTGTCGCGATAGCTCGTGAGGTGTCGCGATAGGTCGTGAGGTGTCACGATACTCCCAAGTGTCGCGATAGGTCGTGAAGTGTCGCGATAGCTCGTGAGGTGTCGCGATAGGTCGTGAAGTGTCACAATAGGTCGTGAGGTGTCGCGATATGTCGTGAGGTGTCGCGATAGGTCGTGAGGTGTCGCGATAGGTCGTGAGGTGTCGCGATAGGTCGTGAGGTGTCGCGATACTCCCAAGTGTCGCGATAGCTCGTGAGGTGTCGCGATAGGTTGTGAGTGTCGCGATACCTCGAGGTGTCGCGATAGCTCGGGATATGGTGAATTTTTCTGTTCTGTCTAGTGATCCTGGGAGCTCTAGGCCTGCGCAGTGTCGTGGTGCACTCAGAATCGTGATTGGGTGAAGTTTTCGGAGTGTCGCGATAGCTCGAGCTCGACGCCTCGGGGACTGTGCAGACAGATTCCGTACCTCCTGAGCTTGCTGGAGATGATGATGGAGCTGCAACCTGCAAGAAACATGCAAAAACACACAAAACAAGAACACACACGCTCGCTCTCTCTCAAACTCGCACACAACAAATGAGGGGAATGACAAGGAAGAGGGAATATGTAGTGGAGAAGGAGGTGGAGGTGGAGATGGAGAAGGAGGTGAAGATGGAGATGGAGATGGAGAAAAATCTGAAATTTACCGACTACTTACCATTCCAACGCGTCCTCTCTATGTCTTACCATCACACGCTCGTCCTCAAAGCTCGAATCCCCGGCAACGGCGCCAAAATTTGGTGTAGCTCAGTGATGAGTAGCACCTCCTTTAATGTCAATCCGGGAAGACATGAGGATGGTATGAAGACCTCGAGCAAGTGAAGGCACAAATGTGTGAGTGAGAAGCACACTAACATGCACACACATACACACACACGCGCACACACGGCAAGAACAAAGAGAGTAAGACAATGGAATCACTTCTATTGCAACAAAGTTCTCATACAAGCTCAAAACTACAAGAAGCTACCCCAAAAATGAGCTCTCTAGCTCTATTTATAGTTTTTGACTAGCTTTGGCCCTGTCCAGACCTAGTGTCCGGCCTAGTTAAAAATTAGGTTCCAGGGCTTATTTGAGGGCTCAAACGAGGTCTAAAAAATACGAAAATCGGTAGGCAACTACTTCTAAGGCTCCTCAAGCTCAAGGACTCCTTGGCTTGTACAAAATGGAGCTACAAAAAGGTGAAAATGGTATTTACAGGGGTTTTTAGTGATGAGAATCACTTTTAAATGGTGTAAGGGTTTTGAAAAAAATAAAGGGTTGCCTTAGTGCTAGATCTGCTTGTATGCTCGTACTTGCCTCTTCTCGTATACTGCCAACATATATCTTGGCCACTCTTGAATATCTAACCTAGAGACATGCCTTGTTTGCTCACTTCAAACCTTGCCTTTTTGTGTATCTTGGTCATTCTAGAGTTCTTGGCCTATAGACTTGCCTTGCTTGCTTATTGAAGACGAGTCCACCTAGGATATCTATTCTTCACTCTTAGATAGATAGATAGATAGATAGATAGATAGATAGATAGATAGATAGATAGATAGATAGATAGATAGATAGATAGATAGATAGATGAAACTACCCCATCTGCCCATATTAAAATGTTAGAGAATCAAGATATGATTCCTTTTACAACTAGAAACTTTAAAGTCTATGTCTCAACTCCTAAATCAAGGAAGTTCTTAGATGTTTGTTCTTTTACTATTTCTAGCTATGGCATTCTAATCAAACTTGATTTGCCCTCTTTATTCCACAAATCTAATCTATACTTCTTGTGAAATAAACTTCTTTGTTCTATACACATAGAAATGTGCACTAGAACTCATAGCTATGTAATTATAGTAACTACTAATGAACTAGATACTTAATTTATAAGCATCTTAAACTTGTAGGTGTTCTTAGAGTTCTCTTATAATTTTAATTTACCTTGAGACCTCTTACCTCTAAGTTGCTAACTTATGAGGCCTTGGTAAAACTAGCCCTTGTCTCAATTTGTCCTTTTTGCAAAAGGGCAATTCTTTTCACTTGAAAATTCTCATCTTTTTCTAAATGTATTACTTTACATGTTTCAAATATTAACTTTATTCCTTTTGATCAAATGCCACTTGCATTCTTCTAGATCATGGACTCTTTGAGGATGAACTATCCTCTATTCTAGGTTCTAACTAGAAACGCTAGAATTCTTAGCTATGAAACGACTAAAGAACTTATTCTAATGACCTTGGCAACACTTATGTTTCACAAGCTTCATGTGTCAAGTCAACAAAGCAGAACGGATAAAGACTCCAAGCCTTTTGTATCCTTTACAGATTCTAGATCACAACTGGGATAGTGTATCCATGGACTTCATGGTGGGGTTACTACGGATCCAAAGGAAGTAGGGTACTATCCTAGTTGTGGTAGATAGATTGCTGATCCATAGGGATCATGAGCTTGGTCCATAGGGATCAGTTCATGCCCACACAGTGGACGATAGAAACTCCACACAAGGATTAGAGTGTTAGGCATTGATCCACAGGGACCAGTCCACTTGATCCAGACGGATCAATGTGATCCATAGGGGTCGGTCCAGTTGATCCACAGGGAGTGGAGTTGTTTATCCAGCATGTCTTCACATTGCATGGGTTGCCTACATCCAAATTTTCAGATAGGGATGTCAGATTCCCAGGACAAAGAGGGTCAACCAGTTTTTACAGGACATGTTGAGGGCATATGTGTTTGAGAGACACATAAATTGGGATAGTGTTTGCCACTAGTTGAGTTTTCTTTTTTGCGATGAACTATGGGATGAATCCCATTGCTCTCAGTACCATAGGCATGTCACATAAATGTCCTAGTGCTTCAGAGTTCTCAAGGAACGTCCAAGAAAATTTAGAAATTGCTAAAGCCAAGATGCAGCAAGCAGCTGATAGGGCTAAAGAGTATGCTGATAGGAAGAGGCCTCCTAGATCCTTTGAGGAGGGAGATAGAGTCTTTCTTCAGGTACCAGCTAGATCTACTTCACTCTCCACATGAAAGTGTAGTAAGCTATCACCAAGGTCTTGTGGACCTTGGAAGATAGTTAAAAGCTAAGTGAAGCTGCATACAGATTAGAGCTTCCTCCATATTGCAGAGTTCATCTAGTGTTTCATCCATTGTTTTTAGGGAGGATAATCTAATAGAAGGTATTGTTTCTTTGCAAGAAAGTGATAGCACATATCACTCTCCAGATAGGATATTAGATCAAAGACACAAGCGATTGAGGAATCATGTCATCCAGGAGTATCTAGTAGCTTGGAGAGGATTACCACTTATTGACTCTACTTGGGAATCAGAAGTTCTGGTTCACCACTACTTTCCCTCATTGATCATTGAGGACAATGATCTTTAGAAGGGGGAGAGAGTGCCAGACATTGATCCACATGGATCAGTGCATTTGATCCACAAGGATCATTGATCCACACGAATCAGTCCATTTGATCCACAGGGATCACTTCATGTGTGCGATGGACAAGGGCCAGCTAGCCAAGGTCCCAAGCTCAGGGGATACCCTAAGGTACTTTGGTAGTAATGGGAACTACTTTGGTAGTAATGGGAATAAGTGTTGCATGATGGCCACATGTTCACACTAGACTATTCCACATCATTGCTATTTTTAGTAGTACAACATTGCATTTTTGAGAGTACAAGAGGGTATATATGGATGGGATAAGAGTCACACATTCAAGTGATTTCCAACACCCCCTCCACCCATGATTCCACCACCTCCCATTCACCTTCCACCAACTTCACCTACACCCACTTCTTTGTTATACATGACATTCATGCTTCCCATTCCCCACTCCCTCCCCCTTGCATCAAACAGTGTACTAATTGCATGCTCATCTATAGATAATGCATTCAATACTATGATTCAATGCATGATGCAACTTTAGATGGAGTATCATCAGCTAGAGGCATGCAACAACATTGTAGAAGATCCTTTGAGGAGTTACAACAACACAACAATACTCGAAGCAGACAATGAAAGTCAACAAGATCAATTTCACATGTTACAAGAAGCACATAGCACATTAGAGGCCAAGATTCAAGAAGTAGATATGGAACCTATGCAACTTGTTGAAGAGCATCTCCGAACTCAAATGGAGTGCAACTCAAAACTTTAGTGCAATATGGAACTACTATAGAGGCATCTTGCAACTACACAGAAGGAGAATCGATGACTGCAATTATAGAATCAAGAAGATTTAGTGGTGGCCATCGAGAACACACCAGGGGCACCAATGAATCCATCAAAGTTTCAAGCTGTTCCCCCTACGAACATCAGGATTATCAAAGAAGATTATGCCAACTTGTTAGAGGCACATTGTAGCTCAGTGATGAGTAGCACCTCCTTTAATATCAATCCGGGAAGACGTGAGGATGGTATGAAGACCTCGAGCAAGTGGAGGCACAAGTGCATGAGTGAGAAGCACACAAACATGCACACACATACACCCACACGCGCACACACGGCAAGACAAAGTGTGAGGAGCAATGGAGTTCTTAGATTACTTTCAAAAAGCTCTTACAAGTTCGTTTCAATTACAATCTAACCTCAAAAATGAGCTCTCTAGCTCCTTTTATAGTTTTTGACTAGCTTTGGCCCTGTCCAGACCTAGTGTCCGGCCTAGTTAAAAATTAGGTTCCAGGGCTTATTTGAGGGCTCAAATGAGGTCTAAAAAATACGAAAATTGGTAAGCAACTACTTCTAAGGCTCCTCAAGCTCGAGGACTCCTTGACTTGCACAAAATGGAGCCACAAAAAGGTGAACATGGTATTTACAGGGGTTGTTAGTGATGAGAATCACTTTTAATTGGTGTAAGGGTTTTGAAAAATTAAAGGTTACCTTAGTGCTAGATCTGCGTGAATGCTCGTACTTGCTTCTTCATGAAGAAAATTATTGGCCTACTTGCCAGTTCATCGTTGACTCCCTTGTCTGCTTGTGCCTTCTCTCCCTTCTGACTCTCTTCTCTGACTGCCATGCCTCGTCAGTCCTTCAGTTCCTTGTTTGCTGCTAACACCCCCCCCCCTCTCTCGCGTCTGTCGTCCCTGACAGACCCTTGTTGTGTGGGTTTTTGGATGTAGTACTCAACGACATCTTGCGCTAAGTGATGTTCGGCAATCCTCAATCCTTTGGCCAAGTCTGTGAGTAGAGCATCCCAATCTACCGGCCTGGGAACCTCTGGATGTGGCATACGTAACTTGTCTGAATGGAGAGCTTCTTCCACTGCAAACAATTGTAATAAATGTGAGGGCCTGGGAATGAAGATCTCTGAGTGATATTCCCAGAACCCTGTGACAAACATCTCTTCAAATGTCTGTTTGAAGCAGGCCGGTAGGTATTTGATGCGGGCATGCCATGCATAAACAACATTAATAGAGGGCATTGTGCTCATGTCATAAACAAGATCCTGATTGCCTTCATTGAATCCGAGCGCCGAGAGGTGAGGTTCCTTAACATTCTTGAAGGTCCGGAAGGTGACTATCATGAGTTCAAAAATTTTAAGACACATCTGTGTCATGACATCTGGTACGTTTTTGAACCTGACACCCCAATGCCGAATCGTCGATATCATATACCCTACGGTAGGTTGACCTTTAGGTGGTGCTAAGTAGACATAGTTGAGCCACTTCTCGCAGCCTTTGGTTGTCAGCACCATCTTTGTGTATTCCGGCCACGACCTTCTTCGGAAAACAGGACAGTAGCAGGGATTGTACTTGATATACAGGGGCATGTTATTCCATGTGCGATTCATTTCCGGGTAGGTTTCAAGCAGCCGAATTCTCCAAGTCGGTTGGCGAATATTTCCCTGCTTGGCACTTTCTGGGATGTCGTCTGGTGCAAACTGTGTGGTAGAGGTTGGTTCCCGTGAGGTGTGGTGCTTGATTTCAGCATTATAATCCGCCATTAAGACACAAAAAGGAACATACAAGTCGTCGGAGGTGCCGATCCACCTGTGATGAGAGAGGTTCCTAAAATAGTCCGATTTTATGACTACCTCTTCCAAGCGTGACATCAATGCTATCTGGAGTGCCACCCTATCATCATGAGTTGTGGCCACTTTTTCCAATTTCTGCATCCATTCCGGAGCCTCTATTTCAAGGGTGTCCATGCCCTCATCTGTTTGCTTGCCTCCAGGTGCTGGCATCGGTACGTACGGGTCCTCAAAGGTTTCATCTACTTCGATTGGTACTAGGTCTTCAGGTTCTGGTTCTACCAAGGGGGAGGGTTGGCGTTCATACACAAGCACTTTCTTTTGTAATTCTTCGAGTTGTGCTTTGAGCGCTGCTACTTCGTCAGTTGTGTCAGCTGTGGTTGGGACTTCTTTGGGTGGTGCTGGTTGAGCTGCCAATTGCCTTCGTAGTTCGTCTCTTTCCTTTTCTAAGGCCGCATGGGCTTCAAGGAGATCAGCATGGGTTTCCAATATGATTTGCATATTGTCCGAGGGAATGGCCTTAAATCTCTCCGGGTCAATTTCTTGTGGGGAACCGTCCATGGCTAATTCCAAGTTCTCTTCGTTTTGTGGCTGAAGCCGTCTATTTTCTTCCAGGGCTGCAGACATATGCTTCCGTAATAGAGCCATGTTGCGGCGGAGCTTGAGGTTCTCTGTGATTTGGGAGTGTAGCAGATCATCCATTTGTTGTCTTTCTTCGGCATCTGGCTGCGGTGGATTTGCCACTAATTGCTCATGTTGTTCTTGCAATGCACTAAACTGCTGTTGTAATTGTTTCTTCTCTTGATCTAAGTCAATGAATCTTCCGTGTAATGCTTCATGACTCCTGAATAAACTTGTATGCTGAGCATCGAGGTGCTGATAGTGTTGTTGTAACTGAGACATGAACTGATACATGTTATTAAATACATTATTAATGGGGGTGGATGCAGGGAGGGTGTTAAGTGCAGAGGGGAAGGGAAAGGGGAAGGGAAGTGTGAATGCGGTGCTGGAAAATGGTGAAGTGGGTGGTGGGGGAATGGGAGATTGTGGCCGTATGGGGGGAGGGAGAGGTGCAGTGGAGGGTGATATGTCCATAAAATCCATGGTGGAAGCAGTAGTGGGAGTGATTGTGAATAGTGGAATTGTGGGTGCAGTGATTGTGGTGAATGTGTACAGTGGTGTGTGCAGTTGTGAATGTGAACTGCCTAAAAGTGTGAGTGGGAAAATGGGGATGTCAGTAGCTGCCGTTAGGGTTACAGTGTTAGTGGAGGTGTATACACGGGAGGTGTTGAGAGGGTGTGTGGGTTGATTGGCGGTTTGTGCTTCAGTCATGGCGATCGACTCGGAGGCGGTAACGGTGGTTGTTACATTGGTAAGGGGAGGTGAATGTGGCGGGTGTGGGGGCGAAGGTGGTAAGGGAGGTGATGGAGGTGCACTTGATGTATGGGCTTCCTCGGTGTCGTGAGCGGTGTGTGCAGTGCCCGTAGTTGTGGGGGTGCCTTGTGGTCCTGATCCTAATACATTCATTTGTTTCCCTGTTCGTGGGGGACGTCTTCCGTATCTTCTTTCCATTCTGCGTGATTGTGCCAGGGCCGTCTATACTGCCTCATGTACTCCTAAGGCATCAGAGATCATATCCAGAGTGGCACGATACTGTTCGTCAACTCCTTCCTCCTCAAGGATTTGGTGCATGATAGCCTTTCCTGCTGCAAGGGATAACTTATGTTGTTGTTGGACCCTGTTGATGGTATCGTAGAGCTTTTTCAACTCCTTTGTATATGCTGGGGCACCCTCTAGCTCCTGTATAACTTCTTGCTCATAGTCATGCACCTCCTCATCAGAAAATCCTTCCTGTTCATCCTCTTGGCCTTCTCCTTCTTCATCCTCCAATTCCACCACGTCTGGTTGTCTTGGCTGGGGTTGTTCTGTAGCTGTTTGTTGTCCACTACCCTGCTCTGCTTTGACTTCCGCATTAACAGCTTCAATGATTCTGGCAACTTCTTCATCCGTTAGATCTTCCAAAGTGAATCCGTGAGGAAATTCCAGATCAGTAGGTACTAGTGGAAACACAAGGTTAGGGCCATCTGTGTTGTGCCTGGGTAACCTGATAGTAAATGGTTGTACCCGTCTAGGAAGCCTTGGAGTTGTTTCAGGTTTTAGGGTTGCACCACGAGCTTGTGCACAAGGCATCTGGACGGTGCCTCTCATCTTCTTTGAGGGAGGCCCTGCGGCTGACAGTCTGCGTTGAAACTCCTGTGCTCTGGTCCAAATGAGAGCCCTTTGCACCGGTACATCATATGCGAGACATCTATACACAATTCTTGTAAGCGCACAGCATCCATACAGTACAGATTTTTGTTTCTTATACCACCTTTGATGAGCCAAATGAATTTGGTCGATAATCCAGTGGGGCATATTGATTGTCAAATCAAAAGCATCTGCTAAGTAGAGGCTAAACCAAATCTTTTTGGGAGGCATTGTGAACCTTTCCTGTGCGGGGAATGCGAAATGTTGCATGACCATGCGTAAATGAATGGCGATCGTAGGTGTCATCGCGACCATGTCCTTTAACTTCGTCAGATTCCTGTTCTTCATATTATCGGGGACCATAGTCTCTTTCTCCGTAGGAATGTGCATACCTTTCATGTCGAGAGCTTCTCTTACCAAGTTGATAATCAAGCGGAAACGCTTCAGCTCATTGCCCCTTGTGAGTGATGGGAGTACAAAGGAGCTGTATCCTTTTTTGTCTTTGCTTGGGGTGAGGGTGCTAATCAAGTATGAGCACCTTAGAAAATCGGGCTTTGGTAGTTCGAACTTGAAATAATCATAGAGCCCAGCCTTCTTCCATATCGGCTTCAGTCCTTCGTTATTCTGTAGCTTTTCAAACTCCCTGGTAAAGAAATGGTATCTGCCCCAACGTCCATTGAATTCTACCTCGGACTCCCACATGTATGTGCCTTCACCTAGCGGTCCCGCAACGTCACTGAACCAGTGTGAGGTTTTGCCCACCGGCATTGTGTGACCCTGTGGAGGATTCTGAATCGGTATGGCATGTAATGCCCTTAGTTGCCGCTGGTCGTTCCTTTAATTCCTCCTGGACCGGAAGGCTTTCGATGTCCACCACTTGGGGGCTGGTGCCTGCCTGGGAGCTAGTTCCTACCGTATCTGCCATGTTACTTCTTGCTGCCTGTCTCTGTGAGAATATACAAACATGTGTTAACATTGTACAGGACAAGGGAGAACCGTTGTTGTTCCCATTACAACATTAACATGAGGGTCGAGAGCGAATAATGGGTTAGTAAGTGCTCGGTGCGAGTGTGTGTGTGGTTAGGAGTTCGATAGACCTAAGAGCTAAGTGGAATGATGTAGTGTGATAGTGATGTGGTTAGTAGGTTGTCATGGATTTACAAATGGGATCCGGGGGTTTGTTACACGTCTTAGGCTGCCAAATGCGGTGGATGGGTTTTGCTCTTGGTTTCGTAGAGACTCTCGAGAGTTTTATAGGTGAGTCGGCTTGAAAAGGAGGCCTTTTAGGGACCCATTTACCAGTGATTCTGTTCGTGCTCATGGACCTTAGTGTGTTCCTGAGTGTTGAAAACGAGTGGATGTCGGCTGTGCGAGTGAATGGATCATGCTGTCTAGGGTGTGGCCTTGGTGTAGCTATTTGAGCCCGCAAACAAGTCTTAGGCACCCAAATTTGTCTTGATTGTGGGCTAGCCTTCATCGACTTCTTGGGCACCCAAATAGACTTCACGTTAGCAGAAGAATTTCGGAAAGACTTCTTATTAGTGTCGTATTGTTGGTTACTAATAAGAGGCTTTGCCCGTGTGGTTGGCTTGAGTGCAACCGGGTGTTTGCCTTTCCGCACCCACACTTGTTTCATCGGCTGAGTTGTTCTGCTTCGCGCGTTCTTTTGGTCTCTTGCCTGGAGAGTCTTCAATGATTGATCTGCCCTTAGTTGCTGCCTCCTTCTGGCCTTTGGAAAAGAAGAGAATTCCATTGTGGTTCTGACTCCTTCTTTGAGATCTTCATTCTTCTGCATTACATAGCCTTGGACAAGAACAGCATGGTCAACTTCATGTGCACCCCTGGAGGGACCAGGAGTCTGTGCCTTTCCTAGTTCCTTGAGTGCTCCATTAACTCCATTGTAATTCTAGTCTGATTCACCCATACCTGAAGAAGTCCACTTCTTAGGTTTAAGTTGACTGCTTGGTCATAAATCCAGTCTTGACCCAGGACAAGGGGTTCCGTGAGGTCCTCATCTTGACATACTAGCACTTTAACTGTCATTGCCTCATCATGAATATAGAGGGGAAGTTCCACCTCGCCCATGCAAGGGGTTTCCACGCCTCCCAATCCTATGAGATATGCTTCCACAGGATTGACATTTAATTGCAACTCTTGACAGTAAGACAATTTAACAACACTAGTAGCTGCACCTGAGTCAATCAAGGCTCTTACAGTCCTTGCACTCTTTCCTTGTCCTATATCTAAGGTTATGAAAGGACGTCGATCAGTTATCCTATGTGAGCTAACACCTGAAACTTCACACATAGCCACGTCATATCCTTGATCTGCATATGCATTTGTTCTAGGCTGATCTCCACCTTGTCTTCGCAACTTCATCCTTCTGATGCGTTCTAAAGCTTCTGCTTGAGCTTCTTCTCGAATCCGCTTTTCTTCTTCCTTGCGTTTCTTGGCGATATTGAGTCGACTTAGCATTTCCTCTGTGAGAGGTTCCTGATATAACTTGACTCTGCATCCGCTTATATAGCTTGGGAGAACGTCACCTTCCAATGTGGCTAGTTGCACTGCTCCACTTGTGAAGATCCTATTGATGATCATAGGTCCGTAGCCTCTCTTTTCTAGCTTCCTTGCATGTTGTTTCAATGTGTAGACTAAAACTAGATCTCCTGCTTTCAAGCCCTTATCCTTCACATGGGCATCAAAGTATGCCTTCTGTCTCTTCTTAGCTGCATATATCCCTGCAGCTGCTCTCAGTCTTGTTTCTCCTAATCGTTCAAGGTCAAAAAGTCTAGAGGAGAGTTCATGACCCGTCCATTCGTGCTCTTGTGCTACCTTCAATGTAGGTATCAAGAAGTCCAAGGGTAGCACCGCGTTTTGGCCAAATACCATCTGAAAGGGGGTGGCTTGGAGTACCGTTTTGTAGGCAACTCGATATGCCCAAACAGCATGGTGTAGCTGTTTGTCCCAATCAGAGCGTTTAGTGTTCACTAATTTTGTCAGTACATTGCATAAGATCTTGTTGGTGCTTTCGGCTTGTCCATTAGCTTGAGGGTGATAGGGGGCAGATTTCTTATGAACTACCAAGAATTCTTGGAGCAGATTTTCAATAATTTCATTCAAGAAGTGAGTGCCTCTATCACTAACTAGCTCTATAGGTAGCCCATATCTGGTGAATACATTTTCAAATAAAAACTTAGCTGTTGTTTGAGCATCGTTCTTCGTTGTGGCTTTTACCTCTACCCACTTTGTTAGATAGTTTGTTGCAACAATGATATATTCTGCATGGGAACCCTTAGCTCGGGGATTAATAGGACCTACGAAGTCTATTCCCCACTTAGAGAATGCACGTCCACCCATCATAGGTTTCAGTGGCATCTCATCTTTGCGTATAGGATGCTGAGTTCTCTGGCAGACATCACATCATTTCACATAGGTATGTGCATCCATGTGAAGGGTTGGCCACTAGAAGCCCGCAAATAGTATTGCCTTGATCACCCGATCTGGTCCAAAGTGTCCTCCTGCTACACCTTGGTGAGCAGTTTCCAAGATCTTAAGATATTCACTTTCATGGACACATAGCCTCAGGTAACCATCTTTACCACGCTTGTATAGATTATCACCAATGAGTGAGTAATCCAGGGCTTCCTGTTCTAAACTCCTTTTCCTAGCTAGAGTCATGTCTGGAGGGAATGTTTTCGTCCTTAGGAAGGATACTAGTGGTTCACTCCAATCTGGCACAATGGACATTTGATAAAGAGTGGCATGTTCCACAGGTGGTTTAGTGCAACAGATTGGGCATTGCTTGCACAACTTTTGGACATCAGCTTCCATAGTTGGCCAATGCACTCCGAGTCTCCTTAGTGTCTGTAGGGTTCGTTGTTTTGAGTAGTGTTGCTCTAATGCACCTACATGTGCTAATTGCAACCATTTAGCGTATTCATCCTCTTCCACACAACAAGCCAAGATTCCTTGATCCGTGTGCTTGTACATACTTCCTGCCATGATGTGGTACTTTTGGGCTTTCACAACCTCTCTATTTTGTGTGTTTACTACTGGATGGTTAGGCCCGTATGTCAATACTGGCACCAATGGCTTAGCCCACTGCGGCACCACTTCCAAATTAAACAAGTAAGCATCAGGAAGATCATCTGATACTCCTTGTGGGGCTTCTCCAGATGTGAGCCTAGAAAGATGATCAGCTCTCAAATGAGTCCTCCCTTTCCTTACCACAACCTCGAAATCATATTCCATTAGTAAGAGAAACCATCTCACTAATCTACCTCTATTGCATGGCTTGTTCACGAGATATAACAATGCTTGATGGTCAGTAAAAAATTTAAACTTATTTGCAAGCAAATAGTGTGTAAATTTCTTAACTGCATATAACATGCCTAAGCCTTCTCTCTCCGTAGTGGTGTAATTTCGTTCAGCTGTATTCAATTGTCTACTCGCATAGGCAATTGGAAGATCCATGTTACCCTCACCGGTAGGTTGTGCGAGTACACATCCGATGGCATAATTGGATGCATCCACATGAACGTGGAATGGCTTATTCCAATCTGGTGTGGTCAAGATTGGTGCTGAACATAATCTTCGTTTAAGCTCCTGGAAGGAGTTCTCACATTCCTCAGTCCATTCAAAGTTAGTCAAAAGTCCGTACATGGGCTTTGCAATGATGGCATACATGTGAATGAACCGGCGGTAGTAACCACAATGCCCCATGAAAGCTTGCACTTCCTTGACATTCTTTGGCCTAGGTAGTTCTGCGGTGGCTCTCACTTTCTCTTCATCAGTGGATATGCCATTCTTTGACACTATGTGTCCTAGAATCTTGCCTTGCCTGACCATGAAAACACACTTTTCTGGGTTCAAGCAGACTTGATATTCTCTACATTTGTCAAAGATTTGTCTGAGTTTAGGAATATGGGTTTGCCTAATGTTGGAGTGGGCACAAAGATCATCAACATAGAATTCTAAGTTCTTCCTCAGGAACTCTTTAAATACATGGCACATCAGCCTCTGGAAGGTAGCTGGTGCATTGGTAAGCCCAAATGGCATTACACGAAAGGCAAATATACCCCACTCTGTGGCAAAAGCCGTCTTATGCTGATCTTCTGGAGCTATGGCTACTTGATTGTAGCCCGAAAATCCATCGAGGAAGTTGTACACTTCCTTGCCTGCTACTCTTTCTAAGAGATGTTCTGTGATGGGAAGCGGATAGTTATCTCGAATCGTGGCTGCATTAACCTTCTTCAAGTAAATGCATACACACAGCTTGCCATTCTTCTTGGGCACCACTACGATGGGGGATACCCACTCAGTGTGCTCAATTTCATAGATAAATCCAGCTTCGACCAGTCTATCTATCTCCTCTTTGATCTTAGCAGCGTAATTATCGTTATATGTATAGGACTTTTGCTTAGAGGGTTTGGCATCTGAAGTCATGGGGATGGTGTGTGAGCATATGTCAGGGTCAACACCTTTCAAATCCTTGTAACTCCAAGCGAATACATCTCTGTATTCTCTTAGCAAGGCTATTAACGCATGCTCTTCTTCCTCTGTTAGGTCATGGCCTATGTACGTGCATCTCTCCTCTCCTTCTTCTAGGGCCACTACTATCTTCTTGGTGGTTTCTTTGTTATCGTAGGCCTCTCCTACCTGTGCCTCTTGTTTAGGCATTCTTATCATGACTCTCCTGTCGTCTATCTCAGTTCTTAAAATTTTCTGGGACCTCAAACAAAGATTCTTCCTCTTCTGGTGAGACTTCTCTCTTCTTTCGTTTCTTCCCTTCTTCCTTCGGGGTCACATGTGTTGCTAATCTTACATCATTTGTAAGATCTCCATGCCTCTGGGGTTGAAATTCTACTTCATGGAAGTATTCTTCATCTGATGCAAAAGGTGGGTCCATAATGATTGACTCTAGATCGGAGTCACTTGCATCCTCAAATGCATCAGGGCTAGGTTCGCATTCTTCTAGAACTGCCTCTCCCATGATTGGCTCTATGGAGAAGACTGAAATGTCATAGCCATCCTCATCACAGTGAGGTGTCCATTGTTCCTCATTGATGGCTACATCCATTGTTGCTAGGATTTCTGCCCAGCCATGGGGTTCAAATTCTTCGTCTGGAAAAACTACAGGTGCATAGGCTGGGTCTTGGATTGATCTATGGGTTTCTTTTGCACCTATCTCTCTGGCTTCTTCTCTCTTCTCTTCTTCTACTGCTACTTTGCACATCCATAAGTGAGTGTCTTCATGCATCCATGAGGATCCAGACCCTATGGAATGCACCGATTCTGTATCATCTTTGGCTCTATGGATGGGATTCCATTGGATGGGAGGTACATCTCTATGAGAGTAATCTTTGAGATTTACTTTGGTTGTAACACCTAAGTGTTGCAAATACAAGGAGTTGGTTCCCTAGTCCTGTACCACTTGCAACTGTCGCATAAATGGTCTTCCCAGAATCATCTCATAGGCATGATTTTTGCTAAAGTCACATATAGCAAATGTATGCTCGAACTCAACACCACATGTAGTGAGAGTTATTCCTTCTAACAACCCTAGGGGTCTCTCTATGTGACCATCGGCCATCTGCAATTTCATTCTCGTTGGCCTGAGTGCTGGCTTGCCCCAATGCTTCCATAGGGAAGTGGTGGCAATTGCAACTCCTGCACCTGAGTCCAAAATTGCCTTGGTGGTGTACTCCTGGTAGGTAATGGGAAGATAGGTGTTCCCTTCTTCACCTTCACACATATCTCCTATCTTATCCAAGGGTATCTCTGGCATTGTCCTATGTGATCCTACCTGGGAACGAGGTTTTGCTATCTCGGGTACTTGTTTGGCGACATGTCTCCATAATTCAGGTCTAACCTTGAGTAGCTCTTCTAACTTGAGATTGCACTGCACTTTAGTGTTTTTCACTACCTCTGTGTTCCCAGGTAAGACTGAGTCCTCATTTCGTACCATGACCGTGGGTGCTCTCATACAAGTAGACTTAGTTTCCCATGGGCCTGTGAAGTGGGGTAATTCTTGTAGAGAGTTAGACTCAAAGTCTAATCTTTCCTGAGATTGGGTGCTCTCCTGCTCCTCATAAATGGATGGGATATCTTGTGGGAATTGGTCATGTGCATCATCCACAAGTTCAATAGGAGGAGGGACTTCACTCTCTTTGGCCCATTTGTCTTCTTGAATCTCGTGTAGGAATTCTGGTGTGAACCGATTCATAGAGGATGATGTGTCTGGCTCCGTAGAGTTAGGCACATAGGCTTCAGGCGCATAGGCTTTCTGGGCAGGAAGACTTGCTCTTTCACTTGCCTTGTCCTTGTGTTGAGAGGCGGGTTCCTTTTCTGATTGTGCAATCAGCTTCTCTATTCTTTCTAACAGTCAATCAAAGTGCAACTGTGTCTTCGCTGAACTAGAGATGTTAAATAGGCGACTGGCCTCAAACATGGTCTGAGCCAATTCCACCATCTTAGCACAAATTTTGGTTCATTCTAACTCTAGTTCTGCTCTTGGGTAACACTTTTCATGATCAGTTACATTTGGCCCTTCTTGGATTCTGGCCTGATATGATTTAAGCATCATATTAAGGTCTTCGGGAGTGGGATCTGCTAGGATTGATCCTACTCTAGGGGGTGGTGGGTTTATGTGAGGCGGGTTGGAAGGTGGCTGGTCGGATGGCGATGGGAATGGTGGTGGTGGGGTAGTGTGAGAGGGAGTTTGAGATGTGAGTTCAGTTATCCTGGCTTTGGTTTCTCTTATGCTTTCCTCAAGTTCACTCATCTTTTTGGCCCATTGTCTTTTCATTCTTTCCCTACTATCTTTCCACGCTCTAGTCCTCTTCTTTGTCGTACTCTCTGCTTCACTAACTTTTGGGCTTTTTCCCTGACCTACACCCTAGTTTTGCTGCAGTGCTTGGGCTCTAGTGATTACTTGTACTGGTGCAGTGGAAGTCACGCTCCCTGTGGAGTCTACCACTAACCCAACAACGTTGATAGGAGTGATTTTTGGCATATAATTAGGATTCCTAGGGCAGTCTCGTAAGAGATGTTCCTTTCCACAGTCTTGGCAAAAACCCTAGATCGTTACTGACTGGGGTTGTGTCGGTGGAGGCACAGGACAATCACGAATGAGGTGATCTCCTTGACATCTGTAGCATGGTCCTCTAGGGAATGGAGGTCTTATCTATCTAGGTTGAGGTCTAGGGTTGGGGTTTGCATACATGACGTTTGTGTGATCTGACTCCCAACTAGGTTCACTCGGTTCTTCACTATAGTAGGACTCACCATGTTCAGGAGATTGCATGTAGTAAGCGTGGGGACTATCAACATGTGTAGAATCAAAGCTATGGTCACTAGGGTCACTTTCAGAAAGCAGTGGTGTTACAGGGACTATAGCTCTATTCAGGTTCTCTTCTGCAACTGCATATTTTACCGGAATCACATTCGTAGGAGCGGTTGGTTGTTGTGCTAATACTGGCTGAGGTCTCAGTTGGGCCTGATGTTGCGGTTGGTAATTTTGCTGAGGCCTAGCGTATTGCTGAGGTGGGTACTGATTCTCGTATCTTCCTTGTTGAGGGTATGGCTGAGGGTAGGTTTGCCTAACCGCTTGCTTATTGTATGGGCAATCTTGCGCGGTGTGATTGGTGTATCTTCGTTCTATGGTGCAGTACTGGCTACTAGGATTTACTTGGGGTTGAGCCATAATGGGACATACATTCGCCATGTGGTCGCCGCCACAAGTATAACATCTTTTCACAGGGGCAAACCTTGGGAGTTGTTTGCTAGTTACACCTAATTTCTGAGCTACTTTCTCTGCAAGTTCCTCAATTGATGTGGATTGCGTGGAAGAGAGGTTAGAGGCACTATCTAAATCTTTATATATCTTGGAAAGCTCTAACTCCTCCCCTAGGTTATCCTCGATGTCAATGCACATGCGCACACACTCTTCTATGGTCCTAGGGTCCTTCAAGTACACATAAGATCTCAATTTAGTACTTAGCAATCCATCCAGGAATAAAGCCACTTGCTTAGCTGGTGTGGGTAGCTCTGAAACAGGGCATCTTTCTAAGTATTGCCTAAATCTTCTTCCTGCAAGTCTCACGGTTTCTTGAGGGGTTTGCTTGAAGCTGTGAATCAGCGAGGAGGTATTATGCCTTATGCCACTCTTAGAGAATTCAATAATGAAAGCCTCTAGGAGTTGGTCTATGCTCCTGAACTGCCTCTCATTTAGTGGCTGAAACCATGTCAGGGCAGTGTTCCTAAGGGTCAGACCAAAGGCATTGTATTGAGTGAATAGATCCTCTACTTGTTCAGCTCTCAGGACTTGCCTAAACTCAGCCACATGATCGTATGGATCTCCAGTGCCATCGAAGTAGTTCTTCATGGACTTAACTAGCTGAGTCGGTCTCAGAGTCCTTGTGTGCTCTCTAGGTCGTGGTAGAGGGAACTCATCCACATTTCTTTGATTCCTGTGAGCTCTAAGTATCTCAGGATCTACTCTATTTGTTTCCTTCCTCGTTCTTTCTCTGCCTGCTGGGTTGGCAAAGCTTACTTCTGGTCTATCTCTACTTCTGTCTCTTTGCATTCCATGAGCTTGGGATGTTCCAGCACCAGGGTGACCATAGGATACATTCGATCTTGGTTGGGGGAAAACGAATTCACCCTTCCAAGTGTAAGCATGCCTATCATGTTCTGTCACCACAAAGATCCTCTCCGAAGCGTGATCTAAGTAGGTCACTCTACCGGGGCTATCAGGATCCTTAAACTCATAGATCATGATTGTTCCTATATCAGTTGGCTGATCAGATTTGTACCTCCAAAAGGCTTCTTCAGTCTCTCGATTGAGGAGCAAATCTATGCTCTTGTTGTCTTGGGGAACCCACTCAGGTGTGATAATCCTAGTGAGAACAGATTTGCCTCGGGGGGTTCTAGGTTCCACACCCATGTTTCCTTGTTCCAAGTCACCTAATTCCGCTTCTGAGATTACATTCCCAAATTCATATGTCCTATCTGGGTGACTGGTGACCACGTATATGGTTCCTTCTTTGTCCAAGTATGCTCCGTTTTCAAACTTGACAGCTGGGTGCTCTCGTCCAATGGATTGATCAGGATTCTTAATCTGTACCACAGACCTTCCTAGGCCGTCCTCATAGATGCTGGCACCTAATCGGTTGGTCCTAAGGTATTCCAGCTGTGTCTTGTACGGGCCTTCTACCCTGTGCAGGTATGGCACTCCTGAACTTCCTGTAGGTCTCTCCATACCTTGAGACATCTCGGATTCACTAGTCTCGGAACTTGGGTAGTAGGAGTGGTGGCTCAACTGCTGGGCCCACGACCTAGCAGTGTGGTTGACACTAGCCTCTGAAGACCTAAGACTTTGTCTATCCCTTACTAGATGTCGTCCTGATCTAAGGTTCATATGCCTATTTAAGTAGCCCAATTTTTGTCTAGAGTACAACCTCGTTGCAGAGTCCTTTTGTACCAATTACTTAATCCCCTTTTTATGTTGATTATCGTGTTTATGATCTTGTCTGATATTGCGTCGTCAGGAATACTTGGGTAGTTTTCGTACTTGGAGTTGATCGTTCCACGTTAGGTTCTTTTCCTTTATGTTATTGACAGTACAGAGATTAGGTTTTTAACTTGAACTTGAGTTTTTAGGTAGTCTTCAACTTGATAACTGCCTATCGTCGCCCTAGCTTACTCCTATCACTAGTCGTTCTTAGCCTAAGCTAGGAATTGACAAAGGGAGTTGAGAATTTCCAACCTTTTGTTTCCTTCTTGGTTGCCTTGAATGCCCAGGAAGTGTGTTCCCAAGCTTGCACTTACACTTGCTTAGAACACCTTTCGATGCTCTCAATAGATCTGTAAGAGTTCCAAAGCTAGCTTTAAGATTTAAATTCTAAAGACAGAACCAATGATTTCCATTCCTGTAGCACACACACTAACTTGCATAGTGATTTTTAGGAAAACAATTCTAAAGACCCCTGACTTTGATCCCCCTGGTTATGGTCAACTTCAAAATACCCTATCTGAAAAAAAAATGGATTTCGTATGAAAAAGTTATGACTGTTTAGGGTTTAGGGGGTTAAGACAGGATTCAATCTGGCTGACAGATCCTAGGATTTTCTCCCAAATCTCAAATGTAGGAACCTCCAGAAATGCTAATGGATTGACTATTTTGCCCCAAAATTATCCCAAATTTTGAACAAAAGCAAACCCTAATTTTTGGCCGAAAAGCCTTTCAATCGCGATCGACAGGTCTGTCAATCGCGATTGACAAAGGTGTCCGTCGGGCCTGTTAGTCGCGATCGACAGTGTCAATCGCGATCGACAGAGTCGATCGTGGCTGTCAATTGCGATCGACGGTATCAATCGTGATCGACGGTATCAATCGCGATCGACACGTTTTCCGGGTTTTTCGCCAAAATTTCAGTCAATCGGGGGCCAATCAGTCGCGATGGACACGTGGCTACGCGTAAAAGTCAATCAATCGTTGAATTTCAGTCGGTCGCGATCGACGGTGTCAATCGCGACTGACAGAGGTGTCGGTCGTGGCTGTCGATCGCGATCGACGGTGTCAATCGTGATTGACAGGGTCCTACGTGGCAGTCTGTCGGTCGTGAAGTCTGTCGGTCGCGATCGACAGGGTCTGTCGGTCGCGATTGACAGGGTCTGTCGGTCGCGATCGACAGAGGCTGTCGGTCGCGATTGACAGAAAAACACGGAATTTTTCTACTGTTTTAGGTGATTTGGGATGTGCTCATCATGCTTGTGCTAGTGGTGAACTTTATTTTACCAAATGATCAAATTTTCTGTCGATCGCGATCGACAGAGGCTGGCGACTGCGAGACAGATTCGACGAGTTTCGTACCTGCGCAGCGTGCTGGCGGGGATGATGATGATGATACCTGCAAGAAACACAACAAACATGCAAAAACAGTGCAAGCAATATCGCTCTCTCGCTCTCTCTCACAAGTAGAATGAAGGAAATGAGGTGGAGATGGTGATATGATCAAAACTGAAGATTTTCGCGATGATGGAGATGGAGGTGGGAGATGGTGATGATGATGATGGTGATGAAGATGGTGAAGAAAAAACAAGAAAATAGATGAAAGTGAAGAAAATACCTACAACTCCAACGCGTCAACTCTACGTCTTACCATCACACGCTCGTCCTCAAAGCTCGATCCCCGGCAACGGCGCCAAAATTTGGTGTAGCTCAGTGATGAGTAGCACCTCCTTTAATGTCAATCCGGGAAGACGTGAGGATGGTATGAAGACCTCGAGCAAGTGGAGGCACAAGTGCGTGAGTGAGAAGCACACAAACATGCACACACATACACCCACACGCGCACACACGGCAAGACAAAGTGTGAGGAGCAATGGAGTTCTTAGATTACTTTCAAAAAGCTCTTACAAGTTTGTTTCAATTACAATCTAACCTCAAAAATGAGCTCTCTAGCTCCTTTTATAGTTTTTGACTAGCTTTGGCCCTGTCCAGACCTAGTGTCCGGCCTAGTTAAAAATTAGGTTCCAGAGCTTATTTGAGGGCTCAAATGAGATCTAAAAAATACGAAAATTGGTAAGCAACTACTTCTAAGGCTCCTCAAGCTCAAGGACTCCTCGGCTTGCACAAAATGGAGCCACAAAAAGGTGAACATGGTATTTACAAGGGTTGTTAGTGATGAGAATCACTTTTAATTGGTGTAAGGGTTTTGAAAAATTAAAGGTTGCCTTAGTGCTAGATCTGCGTGAATGCTCGTACTTGCTTCTTCGTGAAGAAAATTATTGGCCTACTTTCCAGTTCGTTGTTGACTCCCTTGTCTGCTTGTGCCTTCTCTCCCTTCTGACTCTCTTCTCTGACTGCCATGCCTCGTCAGTCCTTCAGTTCCTTGTCTGCTGCTAACACACATTATAAACTGTTCAAGAAGTAGATATGGAAGCTATGCAACTTGTTGAAGAGCATCTCCAAACTCAAATGGAGTGCAACTCAAAACTTTAGTGCAATATGGCACTCCTATAGAGGCATCTTGCAACTGCATAGAAGGAGAATCGATGACTGCAATTATAGAATCAAGAAGATTTAGTGGTGGCCATCGAGAACACACCAAGGGCACCAATCAATCCATCAAAGTTTCAAGTTGTTCCCCCTGCGAATATCAAGATTATCACTGAAGATTATGCCAACTTGTTAGAGGCACATTATAAACTGTTCAAAGAGCTACATCAACTCCAACAACAAAGAAAGTTAGGACCTACTGTTGTCCAAAGAACCATAATATCATCCTCTCCAGTTCTTGCTAACTTAATTGTGATGTTGGAAGTACAACAAAAAGTTGTGGAACTACAAACTAAATTACCACAATACAAACGACCATCATCACCACCAAAGGCACTAGAGAAAGTAGAACATTCTAGTGAAACAAGATTTTGAAGATGACTATGAATCTCAACCTCTTCCTAAGGGAAGAATCATCAAGGAAGGATAGGATACTTTTAAAGCTCCACGCCCCCCTCGCTGAAGAGAGTGGAAGATATTGGCCGCACACATGACAATTGCATAGTTTCTCAGATGCTTGCCCTGAAGAATATCAAAGAAATAATCCTACAATTGGCTTTTTTCCCAAATCTTGCCCATGGGCACCTAATCACCACATAGAAACTCCAATATCGGCCATACTTTGTGATCCTTTTGGATTATAATGCAAAAATTCAACTGGTTACTAACAAAATACCCAAATTTGCCACACAATTTCAACCAAAGGATATACCACCTAAAGCACGAAAGGGCATGATCTTTCTACGCAACTGGCGGAAACCCTCCTAAAAATGTACCCAAAAATGTTGTGCACATGGAACAATGTGTCGCTCCACATTCTTTACAGCCCATGTTATGCATCGATTCCCAGGTGCCGCTCGTGGAAGGCCTTTGCCATTAAAGTTAAAAATAATGCACAATGCAAAGAATGGGTCAATTACACATATGTGGCCCTATAGTAGGGACCTCCATCCATTTCATGCATGATGGCTACCATTCATCACTAGATGCCTCACCTCAAACCAAATTCAGATGTCATAGCACAAATGATGTTAAAAATTTTTGACATGATGTAGGTGATCCTCTTGGTAAGGCTCATACCCTACACATTGCCATTTCAGGCTTTGCAAATGGTAACTATGATCTCATGTATGATATGAGCATGAGTCCTAGCATTTGTGCAGCCTATGCTTGGCATGTATATCATATATCTCCCAGCTTGCTACAAGCAAACCTTCAAAGACATGTTTACTACAGATTTTTGGGAGTATCATTCTGAAGTATTCATGCTTAAATCAACACACCTGCTTCAATTATTCACATGTGAGCGAGAAACATATTCGAAATATTACATGACTCCACACCCAATGATCCCCAGTGCCATTAACTATGGTGCATTGCAATTCGATCTAGCAAAGGGTATAAGATTGCCTGAAGATGAACTGGTTATAAATGTTATCGAGTATCACATTCACCACCCTAAAGAACAAATTTTTATTAGGGATGATAGATTCTAGAGAGGGGGGAGTGTAAGAAGCATCAACAGACAAGAAGGTCAAAGAAAAGATGACAAGGATATGGAACCATCATGCAGATCAGACAAAGAATAGGCTTAATCAAATTTTGGTAAATTATTCTCAACCAAAACTGATTTTCATCACTACACCAATGTTGTAAATATAATTTTTGATAGCTTTAGCTGCATTTTGTTCAATCTAAGGATCCTCAAGCTTGAGGAGTACTAGAAGTAGTGACATATCAATTTTCATAATTTTTAGACTCCATTTGAGCCCTCAAATAAACCCTGAAACCTAACTTTTAACAAGGTCAGACACTAGATTTGGACAAGGCAAAACCTAGTGGAAAACTTTAATAAGATCTAGAGAGCTCATTTTTGAGGTTGGCTTGGTAGAGATTGAAGCTTATGTAATATATCACTTTTGTAATTGAAAGCACTCTACTGTTCCTCTCTTTGTTCTTGCTTTGTGTGCACGTGTGTGTGTATGTGTGTGCATGCTTGTGTGCTTCTCACTCATGCATTTGTGCCATCACTTGCTCTTGGTTGTCATACTAGTTCTCACATCTCCACAAATTGACATTTAGGAGGTGGATTTCCTCATGTTGGTACTCACCATTGTGCTAGAGTGATAATTAGCTAAAAGAAATAACTCGACAAGATCTCATACTATGAAATTAAACCAGGACAAGACAAGATGCCCAAGATACTAGACTAGACAAGACTAGAACTTGAATTGGAACTCGGAAAGTACTTACTTGAAGGTCATGAATCCTTGATCTCCTAAGACTGGCATTGGTAAGACTGAGGATGTATGTGGCGAAGCCTTCCTTATATAGGTGTTCAAGGGTAGTTATAAATTGATTATGTCAATAATATGAAACAAGACCTTTGAATATCATAATCAAACAAGTAGATAGTCAATCTTAGGGTTCTGGCATGTTCCACAAGTGATGTAATCATTACTTTCTCCAATTTTTTAACCAATCATGAGATATAGAAAAACACATGGAATCAGAGGTTCAAGATGGTTTCTTTTGTGTCCATGACAACAAATACCTAGTGATGTCTCTACACATTAAGAGATAGAGACATCATCCCTAGGATTTGAGGTTCTAGAGGAGTCATAAATTGGCCAATCATAGTGGTGTAAAAGGAGGGAATTTCAAAGGGAAGTCCAAAGCCTATGGAGTAAGGAAATTGTCATCTAAAATGCATAACAGATGCCATTGATATCCATGTAACATGCTTAAGTTAGAGACACCATTTCCAAGATCATTGTTCTTGAAAGATTACTCTATAAGTGGTTTTGGGGGGGCTTAAGATTCTATCTCAAACTGTTAAAGAAGCCTAGAAAAGGGTCTACATAAGATTTGGACTCTTAGTTTAGCATAAAATAGTCAACAATGTCCTTGGAGTTGACCCCTTCCTAGTGACATTGTCCGAGAATTTGAGCTCAGATGGTATCCTAACTTGGAAGTAACCCAAGCACATACTATAGAAGAATTCTCCAAGGCCAAAATTAAAGGCTACATCGACATTAGTCTCCATATGAGTCCTCAAAGTCAACAACAATGTCTCTAGGCAACATGTGAACAAATTAAGTTCCTAGAACTCTCACAGGCCGAAGTCAACAAGTTCTAACAATTGGATACACTCTCTTGGACAAAGAAATCTACTCAAAATAAACCTCTTGATATCTCGAAGGGTCTTTAGAAGTCATGTTTTCCTATTTTGATCATAGGAGCCTGATTTGACATATGATTTTGTTTTAGAAATCCAATAGTTTTAAATCTAGAGCTGGTTCAAAAGCTCATTGAATCCTCTTTAGAAGTTGACCTCCTATAGGTGGAGTGACAAGAGCTTTTCTAGTAAACTTTCACTTGCAAAAGAACATGAAAATACCTCAAAGAAATACTCTTTTACCTCTACTTCTCTTGGAATCCTTGAGAATTCCCTTTGGCGGGACCATGATAACATTCTTCTATTGATATTTTGGTGACAAGTCCATGGCACCTGGTTCTCAAAGCTTTCGATGCACTACTGGACTAGTGCTAGCTCAAAAAACTCCATATGATGACCCCTTGGTAGAATTGTACCATCTTTTAGAGTCAAGTGAAAAGCATCAATAAGAGGAGAATCAAGAAAGTGCATAATATCTTGTAGAATGCTTTTCATATTTGATAGTTGAGATGGTAGCCATACATTCATATCTTTGGGAAGAGAGAGGAGAAGAAATCTCGAGGATACAATTGAAGTTTTGAACAATGAATGTGCAGTTATCCTCTGTTGAGGATCACTCAACTCCATTTCTCTCAATCATGTGTGGAGTATCTTCTTTGCTATGTTTCTTTGTTAGAAGTCACGCCATTTCTTTATTCAATTTATCAACTGCTCTTTAAAGTAAATATGCAGCTTCTCTCTTCCAATTCCTTCTTTGTATCTTATTCTACTCCTCAGCTTGAGTGGGCCTTTATGTAGGTTCCTTTATTAACTTTTTTCTCAAGCGTGAAAAGATTTTTTATAAAGAGTCTCCCTTCTAATTCTCCGATAATCACTATTTCTTTCAAAGAGCGATAAAGATAGCATGGGTTTGATTGACTTGCAAAGACAAACTTCTAGAGGGAGCAGAGTGGGTGTTGAAAACCCACTTCTAGGTAAGAGAGATCTCTTCTTGAATTGATGGATATGAGAAGGTCATGGGGTTGGCATGAAACTAGGGAGATTTCCTAACCTTCACAAATGGTTTAAACATTGACACAATTGGGAAGTGATTTGACACCACTATGTCCATGCTTTGGGTGAGGTATGGGAGCTCCAAGTTGTCGATGATGCTCTAGGTGGTATACCCCCTATCAAGTTTATCGTTGTGCAATTTTTCACCCATTTGGAGGTTCAACCAATAAAAGTCTTGAGTGTCTTTGACCGCCACCAAGTCTTGATTGAGCTTCTCCTAGTTCCAACAACTTTTCTCCACTCCATGAGTCATTCGACCCTAAATGAAGGGAAAAAGTAGAAGGGAAAAATTAAAAGGAGAGAGATAACATTTCGAAGAACAATTTTCTAAAGAGTATTAAAATTTGGAAACTCTCAAGTCCTATCACAATCGACTATTGAATTTTGCAAAGACTTGGGAGTACGAATACTTGATTGAATTATTTTAAATCCACGTTTGTTTTCACTTGTAAAACTTTGTTAACTTATTTCTATTTTCCACCATTATTGATTTGGTTTCAAAGCTGTTTATGACAATTAAGTCCATAAGATATAGCTAGAAAAATATTCACATTAGATGGAATGTTAACTCGATACATTTTCTAAAGTTCTGGCAAAGTCGAGAGCTTCTGAAGGTTTTGATGTTTTTTTTTTTTAATGTAAAGGAAGTTCGGCAATAGCCTACTCTCCCGGACTTGAATTAAATAAAGAAAAGTACAAGAGAAGGGGACTAGTGCCCACGGGACCCCCCAAATCCCACAAAGCAGGGGAAGCTTTTACATAGCTTAGATGATATTACAAAGAAGGTTAATTACCCTCTCATCACCCTCATGTGGGGCCCACTTGGGTTTGAGCTTGTTATCGATCAAAAGGAGTACTTGATGATGCCTAAAGGGGGGGGATTTTTTACAGTTGACAATCCTTTTGCCAAGGAGGAACAGCGATTTCTCAATTGACCACTCCTTGGGGGAGTCACCGAAGTTGAAAGCACATCTTTCCCGCCAGATTTTCCATAGAACCTCCCCTCTGATGGCGTTCCAGAGAGTCGCGGAGCAGCCGATCGCTTCTCCCAGCAGGGCTTGCTGCCAACTGAGACGTTTTTGAAGTCTAATTCTCTTTCCAACCACCTGCCAGAGTCTGTTGGAGTTGGGGCAGGTAAAGAAGATGTGTGAAACATCTTCGATAGACCGGTGGCATCGTTTGCACCAAGGAGGGATCCCACAAATTTTGCTAGCCTTAAGGTTGGTCCAGATTCCGTGATGAAGAATTTGCCATAAGAGGACAGACTTTTTGATTTCTATGAGGGGGTGCCAGATAGCCATGAACTTCATGTCCCACCGAAGCCGCGTCCATGACAGGCACCACTTTTTGTTGAGGTTAACCTGATAGTCGATCGTTTCTTTGATGTTCGGGATTTTTGATAGACTATTCCCATTGTGCCATTTGAGACCAAGTGAGCTCGGCATGTCTTGTCCCATGAGAAGGCGAACTTTGTGTCGGTCCCAGGCGAGAAATCTGATTTGCAAAGTGTTCCATTCTTCATGCAAAATGTTGATGCTAGGGTCAATATCCTCAAAGTTGATGTTAATTCATATTATCTGATTTGTATTAATGTTAGACACTTTATTCAATATGAATTAATGTTAGAAACTTGATTCAAAGTTAATTCATATAATCCAATTTGGATTACAATTGATATAAGCTGAGTACTCAATTGATGAGTTAGAGATCTAACCTCTATCTCTGAACTCTGTTCAATCCATACATTGGATCTCTAAAATGCTTATATAGGGATTGCATCATAGATCATATTTCAAGTTTCTCTCGTTAAATTATTTATTTGGTTATTTGTAATATTACCGAACATATGAAGCATCATCAACCATACTAAATCTGAAAACAAATATGCAGGAAAAAGATTTTATGTACATCAGGTAAATTTCGTAGAGGTTCATACAAGCAAAGTTTAGATTAAATTAACTTAATACACACAACGATCTTGATGTCTCATTGTAGCAGGTAAAGCAGAAAATAATGAGCAAAACTTTAATTCATATCTTCTATGCTGGAGATCCAAACTCCCCGTCTCAAAAAAAAAAAAGAAAAAAATCGAAGAAAAGGCCCATGGTATAGAGAAGAATTCTAGTGAAAAAAGAAAAGATAGCATGGTATAGAGAAGAATTCTAGTGAAAAAGAATTCTAGTCAAATTATAGAGAATAAATTTTCAGTCAAATTATAGTGTCAAAGGTGTAGACAATTTGTATTTGTCAATAAAGGGCTTCAAAGAAGGAAAACACAAAAAATAATGTAAACCCAAATATGAATTTAATATGTAACATGTTATAGAAAATTCTATCATAAAATCTCTATAATCCTTGACTTTTGATTTCTTTTATAATATTTATTCATATCGATGCGACGAGCCTTTTTCATGTTCATCCTAATGTAATAGATATTAAAAATGGTTCTTTTCTTAAATCGACCTAATTGTATATTGATATTGAGGCATATATATATGTGTGTGTGTCTCTGTGTGTGTGTATCGTGTGCCTATTGTTCATGAATTTCTTCGAAATTCCTTTCAAGAGGTTTCCATCCTCTCTAGCATTGAGTGAAGGAAAGTCACAAAATTAACACAAAAATATCAATATGAATAAAACCTTTTAACCAATAAGAAGAAATTTTATATGTGAGATTCATAAGTTTAAAAAATGATGGAATATGCATATGCTTTTTAATGTTGATAAATAGTTGGTTTCTCATGTAAACATGTTGAACTTTTTCAAACCAAATGTGATTCGTAACTTTGAGCACGCATCTACAAGATGGTAGCATACCCTTCAAATCATTGATTTGAATAAAAGAGGTTCCCAAAAGCGACTGTCTCTATTAGAATAGATTTGACATGCAACTACGTTTAAAGGCTACGAGGGAAGAAAAAGCTATAGAACTATAAGATAAGGATGGAAAGAGAAGAATAGAAAGGAAGAGGCATCATTCACTCGAAGAAAGAGAGAAAAGGAGAGATAGGGAGAGAAAGAGAGAAAGGGAGACAAAAGGAGGGAAAGAGAGAGAGAATCGATGTCTTGTCACTTTGAAAATCTTATAAAACACTTCCAATTCAGTGTAAGTGTAAATATCTCATACATTCAAATGTCTTCAACCTTTTTTCTCAAAAGTGTTCTCTTTTCCCAATCCACCACACTCTTTCTTATTAGCACACAAGTTATGGCGAATAAATTGGCTTCCAAGTGGCTGATCAAAGCGTGGTGCAATGTGGAAGCTTCTTGGGCAAAAGTTATCCTTAGAGACAAATCCTCTCATATGCTTTAGGGAATTCTTAGGTGGAAGGATCTCGATCTCCTCAACTTAATGTTTTCTCAGTATTCAGTGAGTTCCAAAGGCTCAGATCTTGTTTGCTCCATATGGAAGAGTTGGAACAAGATGAATCTGTATATCAAGGTTAATGAAGATTGGAAATGGGTGGCCACAATTAGGCAAAATGATTCTATTTGTTTTCCTATTAATGGATTTAGAGAAGTTGAATCAGAAAAAATCCAAGAGGCAAAGAAGCTGTGCAAAAAACATTTAAGCAGGTGGAAACATCTCTAGAACCTTGAGAGTAGTCATTGGATAAGGATTGAGGACATAGAACCTCTTAGAAGAGCTGACTATGATGACTTCTGCCTTCTCAGACATAGAATCAATGCTTGGGACAATCAAAAGACTCCTCTTTCTCTTGGGAATGACCCACCCCTGATTGAAGGGGTAAGATGGTCCAATGGTTATAAATTGGATACAATTCTGAGGATCCATAAGCACCTTGATGGGCATATCTCCCTTAAGAAGAGATGGTGTGAGAACTATTCTCGCATAAGATGGTAACTTCTATGTAGGGCTTGTGGCATCCTATCATTGAGAGAAAAAAATCTCTTCTTATGTGGAAAATCCTCCATTCTAGAATTTGCACCAATGCGAAACTACTAAATTATGTGGGGACCTGATTTGTGTAACTGTTGCATTTGGGGATGAGAGAACCTTGGGCATCTCTTCTCATGCCCTAGAACAATCTCTTACCAAGATTGAGCTTACACAGAAAATCAATTGGAAACAAGTGTTACTTGGAGAAACAATTGGGTTCTCTTCTGCGTTGTGGAATACCATCAGAGGGGAAGCACTCTAGAATATATAAAAAGAAAGATGCATGTGGTCAATTGAAAAATCCTTTAGCATGTTAGGTAGAAGAATATGTAATTGTATAAAAGCTTTGCCTTTCAGACACCATAAGATGTTTGTCTTGGATAAACAGAAGATTAAAAGCAAGTGGGTCTCTTATGACGGCGACAAAAAAATCATTAAAATTCTTAGTAACTCTCTTTGAAATGTTTGTCTCCCATCAAATCTTATGTTTCCTTCTAGTTTTGGACCATCATAGCTATCACACTTTGGGGCTGTCCTACAGCTACAGTGGAGTGTATATGTCTGAGACGCCTATTGATGGATCTTTGCATGGACATTGATGCTGCTATGCATATTCTCACTCATAGTCATAGTGCTTTGGCTCTTGCACAAAACCTAGTGTTTCATGCATGGACCAAACATATTGAGGTGCATTATCACTATGTGAGAGAGCACCTTCATGTAGGAGATATTGATTTGGTATATGTGCCTACACAAGATAATGTGGCAGACATATTCACCAAAGCTCTTCCACGGGAAAAGTTTGAAGCTTTTCGCAAGGCTTTAGGCTTATTACCTTGTGGGGGCTGATCTGTCACTCCCTGTATGTGTTCACATCATTCGCTCCAAGGGGGGTTTGTTACACTTATGTGTTCCTCGAGTAGCTCTGATGTGAACCTTTTCCCTATACATGAGCACTTTTTACTCTAGTGCTGGCTAGAGGTTTTTTCCCCATGTTACCACATACTTGATACTCTCATATGTGGTGGTACTTTGTACTTAGGGATATTATTCAGCTCTTACTTCAGTTCAGTTTATCATCAATAGAGAGAGCTATTCCAGCCATCTTCTTCTCCGTGTGTCTTGCTGCGTTTGTGCTCCTTGTGTGTGCTTGTCGTGTGTCTCTTGCACTTCTACACACACCCAACAATACATATACACATACACACCTACCTAAGCAAAGCTCGCTTCAAGTTGATTGGTTGAGCTAGCATGAGGTCAACCTAGGAAGGCCTTGAACTCATGGCAGAATCAAACAAACAGCTTTCTCTTTTTAAAGATAAAATTTCACAAAACAATGAGAGATTAGAGTGGATTTTTGTCTTGCAATCCCTTTAAGCACTTGCGCTTTGGTTGAAGTTTTAAAAGATGATTTCCAATCTCTTGGAAAATTCCGTGGCTCTAACCAACTTTCAATCTTCAATGGAAATTTAAAATTCCATTGATAGGTTTTCCCGCTTGCTCCTATGTTATTCGCTATTGTTGTTGATGGTCTTAGTTTCCGGTAAAAAACCAAGTCCTTTTGGATCAAATCACATAACATGCTCTTTCTCAAGGACGATCAAATCACACTCAAGTAAGTTATATGCAAAGAACGCTAATGTGTTTCTCTATAATGAGTTTGGCTGTGAGACACTTTTGGTGATTCCTTGATATCTTCTATAGTGTGTTTTGCTCAAAAATTGAAAACTCAAAGATAGTGTTTAAGATGATCATGCAGCCCCTCGTTATTTCTAAGAAAATATAAAGTGCTTCCCTTTGGTCACATTTTCTATTTGTGTGGCACCCTGTAGCTCAGCGATGAGTAGCACCTCCTTTAATGTCAATCCGGGGAGACGTGAGGATGGTATGAAGACCACGAGCAAGTGGAAACACAAGTGCGTGAGTGAGAAGCACACAAGCATGCACACACATACACACACACGCGCACACACGGCAAGAACAAAGAGAGTAAGACAATGGAGCCACTTCTATTGCAACAAAGTTCTCATACAAGCTCAAACTACAAGAAGCTAGCCCCAAAAATGAGCTCTCTAGCTCTATTTATAGTTTTTGACTAGCTTTGGCCCTGTCCAGACCTAGTATCCGGCCTAGTTAAAAATTAGGTTCCAGGGCTTATTTGAGGGCTCAAACGAGATCTAAAAAATATGAAAATTGGTATGATGGTACTTCTAATACTCCTCAAGCTCGAGGACTCCTCGGCTTGAACAAAATGGAGTTACTAAAAATAGATAATGGTATTTACAATGGTTTTTAGTGATGAAAATCACTATTTTTGTAGGGGATTCTTCTGAAAATTTGACATACACTTCTTGGAGCTCCCTACTTGCTCCCTTTCCTTGTGTGTCCACCTTTTGATGTGCTTCCATGCTTTGTCCTTGACTTTGAGCTTCAACACTCCCCCCCCTCTCAACACTTTGGAGCTGTCCTACCTATGCTTAGTGGGATGCAAGGGATCCCAAGGGCACTAAGTCCCTTCATTGTATTATTTTTCTTTTATTAATTCAAGCATGGGAGCCAAGTCCTTGGTCGACCTTCCTTAAAAAAAAAACTCTCTTTATAAACTTTATAAAGTATATTATCCTTTGTGTTAAAAGATCTATTCTTTCTTGAAACCTTCGGTAAAATATTTATCCATTTTTGAAAATAACAGAAAAATCATGGAGTTAGATAACTTTCAAATAATAGAGGCATTTGTAGAGTATTTGATTAAAAAAAAAAGACTTCTTGCACGTGATTAGAGAAGATGAGAATGTCTTTCTGTTTGCTTAGGTGGAAACTTACTATTTTTCTAAACATTGTATACATGATCGACAAAAAAGTTCCACTTGTGGTTTTTACTTCATGTTTAGTAGCTCATGCATATCTTGGTTGAGCAAGAAGTAGCCTATTGTGGCCACTTCTAGTTGTGAGGTTGAGTATAGAGTAGCTTTCACAACGATTGTTGAGTGTATGGAGATCAGAAGCCTTATGGCTACTTTAGGTGTTGGTCAGCATTCTGCCAGCACCATCTTCACTGAGAGTCACAACACATTGGTAGTTATGAAGAACCCTATGTTCCATGCTCATACTAAGCACATTGAGGTGAACTATCATTATGTTAGGGAGATGTTCTGTGCTGGAGAGATTAGTTTGGCATATGTGCCCACACAGGAAAACATTGTAGATCTTTTCACAAAGACTTTGCCTAGGGAGAAGTTTGAAGCTTTCTGCAAAGCTTTGGGCTGACTTTTTTTTGTGGCTTGAGCCCACAAAGCTTGACACTTTCTTATACATGAGTGCCATCTCCTTGCTCACGGCATCACTCCCAAGGGGTATTTGTTGATGTATTTTGGTAGTGATGTGTGTGAACACACTAGGACCACTGAGGCACTTTTTTCCCTCTTTAGGAGGTCCCCCCTGCTTGTATGTATGCCTATAACCCTAATAGGTTATATCTTTGTACATTCTCTTGGTAATAAATTCTTTATTGTGTGTTGTGCTCCAAGCTTCTTCTTCTTCCTTGTGTTGTTCGGGTGCTTCCATAGAATTCAAACTCCAACAGATATGTGGAAGAAAATCAATCCACAAAGGGAAGTAATCCCAAACATCTGTGAAAATTTTCAAGCTTCTCCCTAGTAAGAGCCTTTGTAAAAACTTTTGCAACATTATCCTCTATGGGCACACAAGCCAAACTTGTCTCTCTAGTAGAGAATTTTTCCCTGACATAATGATAGTGCACCTCAATGTGCTTTATGCGAGCATGGAACATAGGATCCCTTGCAATTTCCAATGGATTCTAACTCTCAATAAAGGTGGCTGTGACAAAAGACTTGCCAATACCCAAATTGACCAAAAGGCATATGGTCCACACACACTCAATAGTCACTAAGAAAGCTTCCTTATATTAAGCCTCACAACTAGAAGTGGTCATAGTAGGCTGCTTCTTTCTCAAGCAAGATATGCACGAGTTATCAAGCATGAAGCAAAAACCATTAGTGGAAACATGAGTGTCATAGCAACCAATTGATTGTGAGTCCAAAAGAGCATGTAAATCTAGCGATAATGGTCCCTGTTATCAAGATCTTCAGTTCACGCACACACGGAGGTAGAAAGAAGACGAAACAGGAATCATAAACAGAGAGACAATCAACGCGATATTGGGTGCAATCTCCCCCCGTGTACTCTGATGGAGGAGTCTATCAGAGTACCCATATTTATAGTTTTATTTCTATTACGTCATGAAAATAGAAGTTACATAAGAGCCGTCGCTTTTAGAAGCGACTTTTAGGAAAAACTACTTTATTTACAAAAGGCGTCGCTTTTTAAGCGAACCACTTCTTTTACAACAAGTTAAACATAAACATAACTTATTCTAGAAGTCTTCGGTTTAATCTTCGAATTTATTTATTTATACGCATCCACTTGTATCCATGCGCTCATGCTTCTTCACGTGCTAGATCAAACACAACCACATTTAAACCTTCTAGACATTTAAAACATTAGAAATCCATTTAACCTTCCATGATTCCATAATATACAACATGCCTCCCAGTTCACAAGCAACTGACCTCAATTGATAAATAGAAAAACACACATGGATGGCCAATCACATTGACAACCTATACGGACCAATTTTACCAATATTTAGTAACTCTTCGCTTGCTTGAAGATGTTTCCAATGATACTATGAAGAAGACGTATGATGATGGGATATATAAGGAGGTTCAAGCAAAGCTTCGCTCATGCTAGCCTACATCGCTTCATGAAGCCATTGCCTTTGCTCATGATGCGGAGAACGAGTACCAATTACTTATCGAGAGGATCCGTTTGCAGTAGCCATATCAACAACAATCTTTTTGCTAGCTTAATTTTCTTTGATTATATGTAATGCATTTACACATAGAATTTTTTAAAATACTTTAGATACACTTTTGAAAATGAATTAGAATATTGAATTACATAAAACTTCTTTATCACCTCACTATGATTATTTAATTTCTGGATATCACTCCCAATTACATTAAACTTTCAGGTTTCCGATTCCATGCATGTGATTTACGTGGTTCATGCTTACTATTGTTCAGTGATGGGACATGCGACCGATCATCCATGTTCATTTTTCTATTTATCAACTAAGGTCAGTTGCTTTTCAATTGGGAGGCATGTTGTATATTATGGAATCATGGAAGGTTAAATGGATTTTTAATGTTTTAAATGTACAGAAGGTTTTAATGTGGTTGTGTTTGATCTAGCAGGTGAAGAAGCATGAGGGCATGGATACAAGTGGATGCGTATAAATAAATAAATTCGAAGATTAAATCGAAAACTTCTAGAATAAGTTATATTTAGGTTTAACTTTTTTGTAAAAGAAGTGGTTCTCTTATAAAGCGACGCCTTTTGTAAATAAAGTAGTTTTTCCTAAAAGTCGCTTCTAAAAGCGACGGCTCTCATGTAACTTCTATTTTCAAGATGTAATAGAAATAAACCTATCAATATGGGTACTCGGATAGACTCATCCATCACAGTACACGGGGGGAGATTGCACCCAATATCGCGTTGATTGTCTCTCTGTTTATGATTCCTATTTCGTCTTCTATCTACCTCTGTGTGTGCGTGCATTGAAGATCCCCATAACAGTCCCCCCTTGGGATAAAGCAATCAAAGTAGTCAGGTATCACTCAACTAGCAAAAGATGTGCTTAATCACCTACCAATGCTTGACACCTAGGAAATGCATAAATCTGCTCATTCGAGAGACAAAAAATTGAACATTAGGTCAAGTTATGCATAAGTAAATCAAACGTCCAATAGCCTACTAATAGAGAACAACATCAATTGCATGTCAAGCATCATCAAGACTCAACATAAACTTGTTTCCTTGGGAGTGGCAATAGGTTTGCAGTCTTCAAGGCCAAAATGCTACAATAATGTGTCAATATATATTTTTCCACACAAAGCTATTCCCCCATCAACTTGCATAAACTAAATCCCCAAGTAATGATGCAAATGATCCAAATATGAGGAATGCAAATCAGCCTTCAATTCAGCAGTATGCTTCTCATTAGGAGTAGTGAGCAGCATATCATCAACATGTACATGAATGATTAGAAGTACATCCTCTGCATATTTAACATATTAGGTGCTCTTCGTTGGACTATTCTCACAACCATGTCCTAGCAAATAGGCATGCAGCTTCTCATACCAAGCAGATGATTCTTGCTTTAAAACATATAATGCCTTTTCCAACTTGCATACTTTCTTTTTGTGCCCTTTCTACACAAAACCATGGGGCTAATACACATGCGATTCCTCATGTAAATCACCATTTAGAAAAATTATTTTTAATGTCCAAATGTTGTACATTTCAGCCATGATGAGCTTCAAGTGCACAAATGCTATGAACGATGGTCATTCGACATGTGGGAGCAATTTTCTCATCAAAATCAATGCCTTTTTCTTGAGCATAACCTTTTCCAACAAGCCTAGAATTATACCTATCAATTGTTCCATCAAGCTATGTTTTAGCTTGTGCACCCATGGAGTGCCAATGGCCTTCATTCTTCATAATGACAGCATATTCTGATTTCATAACAACCATCTAATTTTTTTAGTTCTATGCTTCATTAAAAGAAAGAGGCTCATTCTCATCACAAAGACTACAATAAGCCATTGCATAACAATCCAATGCAAAGGAAAGACTATGAGAGCCTACATCAGTATGATATGATGTAGGTGCATCTAATTTGCTATCTCTCAAAGTGTGCACTGACCATTTAGGCATAGTTTTTGCCTATTCTAGATCAACCTTCTCATTAACAAGTGCATCTTGTAAATATATATAAAAACTCAAATGAATTGCATCATCATTTGAAACATGTAAAGGCTACAAAATTGCCTCATTTGGACCAACACTTGATTTTCCACCTACAAAAAGAGACAACAATGTGTCATACACATCCTTGGAGCTAACTAATGTCTCCTTTGAATCGCCTCTTCCATAAAAACATCAAAACTTAGACTATGGATTATACAAATGATAGTGTTTGCTTTCAAAGTTGTACTAAAGAAAAGTACATTTCATAGCCTTATCATCCAATTTTCTATGTGTTTAGGCACTAATGCATATTTCACCCAACCAAAAAACTTAGAGATGAGCAACAGATGGCTTGTGACCATGCCAAGCCCAATATGGAGTGGTAGATTGTAATGCTTTGGTGGGACATATGTTAAATATATATGTTGCACATATAAGAACCTCAAGCCAAAAGCTATGTGGTAAAGCCTAAATTTGGAACGCACATCTTGCCATTTCCATGAGAGACATATTCTTCCTTTTAAAAACTTCATTTTGTAGAGGTTTATATGGCACTATACATTGACTTTTATCCCATGCTCAGCTAGCAATGCACTAAAATAAGAAGAAATATATTCTTGCCCTTCATTAGAATAGAGGGTGCCCATTTTATATGTTGGAATTTTTTTAAACATAACAAGGAACCATTTAAAGCACATAAACACCTTAGACTTTTCTTTCAATGGATGAATCCATGCATGCCTAGAAAGTTCATCAATGAAAGTCATGAAGTATAAGTAATTCACAAATGAAGGTTTCTGCATGGGACCACAAAATTCACTATTGAGGAGATGCAATCTATGAGGAGCTCTAATTGAAGCATCTTTTGGGAAGGAGGAATGTTGCATTTCACTAAAATAAAGCCATCAAAGAAATTTTTACAAGGTGCCTCAAGTTTGGGTAGAGATGACATCATTTTATATTTCTGTAGGCAAAGAAAACTAGAAAAATTCAAATGAACAAAGTGTGCACGCCAAAGTTATACATATGAGATAGATTAAAATGCAAGAAGCAATAATAACATCACTATTTGAGAGATGATGAACTATACATTTTTTCATCATCAAGTTCGGAAACCAATCCAATCTTGGTTACTATTGAAACTGATAACACATTTTTCTTCATCCCTAGCACTTATAAGCCATTTGAAAATGTAAAATAACTACTATCAAGAATAGTTAGAATGATCTTCCCAACTACCATTACAAGATAAGAGGAGTTTTTAGCACATGTGATAGTATTTACCATAGGACGAGGCTCAAATGAAGTGAAGAAACTACACTATGAGGTAATATGTTTGGTCGGACTAGTATCAAAGTACCAGACAATAGGAGTCTATTGCAAACATACACTATTAATGCGACAATGGGTCATAGCTGCAAATAGTAGTAGATGATTAAAGTATGTCCAATACCTTTTTAACACCATAGCAATTCCAAAAACCTTACAACATTGATTTTTCTTAGAAATAAGAATTTTTTTCAAATCTTAGCCAAAAGTTCATAGTGTAGTGCAATGATAGCTTATTTTTATCACCTACAATATCTAAGCATCCATTACTTGTTATTTTTGGAAAGTTATCTTCTCCCTTCAAATGGTGGCTTATATCTATCGAGGACTTAATGCACAAGAAAAGAGGTTTCCCTTAGCGATTATTCCCCACATAGTCAAGTGGAAGGACCTCATGATGTTGTTGGCTAGGAAACATTGAGAAAGAGACACTAAAACTCTAAAGGATGCCAACAAACTATGATCCCAATGGCTCTATCAACATGCTTGTCAAGGATGAGAAAGTCTAAGGAGGGGCGATTTTTTATTAGAAGATCTTAATGAAAAGAAGAGGTAATGATCCAATAGTTGGCTAGTAAATATCAGAAGAAATAAACTCAAATAAGAACTTCTATCTGATATGCCCTTCTTTCTCACTCAAGGGGAACTTACCTCTAAAATGCATGTCAAACCCCTTGAGGAGAACAATGCATTGAAGACCCAACTCAGAGAGCATTGAGCTACCATTGAGGCACTACAATCGTATGTAAGCATATTAGTTTTTGCCTAGGAACTCTTAAAGAACCCTCATATTATGATTTTCTAGAGTCTAGTTTGGACATGGTGTTGCGTTAGGCTTACCACAAAGAAGAACAAGAAGTTCAAGGCCCAAGTGATCATACAAGTAATGAACAACCCACTAAGTACCTCGAAAGACTCACAATTGACAACATTGAAGAGAGGTGCTTCAAGATCATCCAAAACCTTCGTAATCATTTTATGAGATTATCCTAGATCTCTTAATCATTCAAAATTATGCCAAGATCATTACAAAGCACCTACTTTCATAATATGCACCATCTTATGGGAACATTCCAATCAAGGTGCAACAATACATAGACGAAAATATTGGCATGCATGCCAATGGAGCTTGCTACCTCACCCCCAAACAGACATAGAACATTTTGATGCAACAAATAATTAAAAAAACCCAATCTTTGAGTAGAAATATCTTCAAGAAATATTCCTTCTAAGGTTATCTTGTGCAAAGCCCAAAAATTCAAAAGCTACACCCCTCTATACACTCTAGTGACTCATCACTACTCATGGCATGCTCCTAAAATATTCCAAACTTTCTCAAGCTTTTTCTTGTATATTTCTTACCTTAAAGAGAATAAGATCATCATAGAATATATTTCATAACACCATCACTTTTTGGCAGGATACTTTCCAAGACACCCCTAATACAACATGCCAAACAATAACCAAGTTTTTTGAGATGATTGAATTATGCCTGATAGCTTTTTAACACCCTAGTAGTTCCACAAACCTTGCAATCCTAATGTTTCTAAGCCATTTCTTTTTTATCTTAGCCAAAACTCCATAGCTTTGTATAATGATAGCTTATTTTTTTCACTTACAATACCTAAGCATCCAATACTTATATGCTTTTCAAGAAGCATTATTCACTACTTTTTGTGAGGAACATTCCGAGATTTTTGGAAAGGTATTTGCTTCCTTTCAAGGATTTCTTATAGCTATGGAAATATTGATGCACAAGACCAATATTTTTCCCTTATCAACTATTTTGCACACAATCAAGTGGAATGACTTGATGATGTTGCTAACTACAAAACATCAAGAAAGAGACACTGCAACTCTAGAGGATGCCAACAAACTGTAGTCCCAATGGATCTGTCAACATGTTTGTCAAGGATGATAAAGTCTAGGGAGGGGCAATCTGTTGCCAAGAAAGGTAGAAATAAGAGATGAATTATAGAAAGTGGGTCCTCCCAAACATTTTTGCTTAGGAGATACATGTCAAATCTCTTGGAATCCAAGCTAAGGAATAAATAACTTCATTGGAAGGATTCCAAACACAAGAGACATCTAATCTTGAATATTTGTCTAGTTTTTATGATTTTTCTAGTGTTATTTTCATCTTTAAAATCTCATTTGTTGTATATTACTGGACTTTTCTAATATCCAAGGATTCCTCTATCCTCCAAAGTGTTTGTACAACCTCCTAGAGTTATAAGAATATTTAAGAATTAAAATCAGGTGTACTATGATCTCTAAGCACTATTCGTGAGTCCTTTATACCAAAACAATGGGAAAACACTCATCTTAGTATCAAAGATTAAAAAAATCCTAAATGTAATTACTCTTTAGAGTGGATTTAATGCAATTTCGTGCATTATGGTGTTCTTGAGGTGTCAAATGATTAGATGTATCTAATGGAAGCTCTTTTGTATGCTCTATGTGCTTGTGTGCTCTTCATTTTGGTGTGTGGTTGGGTTTTTCTTCTTCCCCTCAAGTTTTTTGACTGCATACCTTCATAGTGATGCATTGCTATACACTTGATTGGGCTAGGGTACTTGGATTGACAACTTAAGTTGATTCCCATCAATTACAATAGATGGGCTTACTAGCAAGTTTTTAAAAGCCTTCAAAGACTCACTTATGGGTCCCGTTGACTTGATTTGCAGGGAGCCTTTGTATTCTGATGCTCTCAAGATGTTTTAATGAAGGTTTTACTAAGATAATTCATAAGAAAGACACCAAGAACAACACTAAAAACTAGAGACCCACCACCATGTTCCAAACTAGCTGCAAGGTCATCACTAAATCTCTAACAACCCCATCTAAAATCAACTTCAAATAGGAAACGAGTATTAGAAATGATCCATCAAAGAAAGGTCAATTTTATTGGCCATCATCTTTAGTAAAGGGAATAGGTGATCGATGTCTTCTCTCCCACTATAGGACCTTTCGCACCATGGAGGGGCACCATAAATTTTGCTGGTTCTACCATTGTTCTAGATCTCTTGATGGAGGATTTTCCATAGAATTTCCACTTTCCTCTACTCCATGAGTGGATAAAGATTTTTAAACTTGAACTCCCATCTAAATCATAACTAGATCATGGTGAATTTTGAGATCTCCCTTGAATCTCAATGTCTTAAGAATTGTTAACATTGCTCCATATTAGGCCCTTGGATATGAATTTTTCTTATCTACGGATAAGGTGAGACTATGAGACATAGAAAGCACTAATTTTTTCCCTTAAAAGGAACCATCATCAGAAGTCACTCAAGGATTGGGATCCATGCCTTCGAACCTGATCGAGACTTTTCTAACTTGGTTGTTGAAATGTTTCCATTTCTGAAAATATTTGGATCAAAATTCCTTGGTTTCTTGGATGTTATCTTTCTCAACTTTCATAATAACAATGATAGGGAACTAGATGGAATCATTACGCTTGATTCGAACTACCCACTTCTAGTTGTTATTGGCATAGCAATGTGGTGTCATCTTGTTCTAGGATTTCCATATGGAGGAGAGCATACCCCAACCTTTGGCCATAATTGGAATGGGCTAAAAGGATCATGATGAAATCCAGGTTTCCCTATATTGGGGCTTCATAAGACAATGGGCTTTGAATTTCTCCAAAGATTAGCTTCAACTAGGATACTCTATTATTTTTTTTTAAGAAAGGAAGTTCGGCCTAAGCCTACTCTATTATTGATCTATGCTTTGATGATCCATTTACTACTGGATTTGTTTATCGATGCCCCAACATCAAGAATGTATAGACCACCTTATTCCTTGGGACTAGAGTAGATGTACCACTTAAGTTTAGGGACCCCTCCTATAGGTGTCCCCCATCCAAAGAAAGCCTTTTCAAAGTCTTTCCATCTTCCAGAGTTCATTGTTGTTTGGCCTCCAGCAAGCAAGGTATTAGAGAATGGAGGAAATCAAGAATGAAGGTATTGCTTCACCTTATACATTCAACTACATGACTTTAAAATAATGCATCTTAGTTTCAAGTTTCATAAACACCCACTCCCATACTCATCCAAGCCTCAAAGTCCATTTGGGTGTGTTGAAGCTCAAAGTCAAGGAAAAAGCATGGAAGCACATCAAAAGGTGGACACACAAGGAAAGGGAGCAAGTAGGGAGCTCCAAGAAGTGTATGTCAAATTTTCAGAAGAATCCCCTACAAAAATAGTGATTTTCATCACTAAAAACCATTGTAAATACCATTATCTATTTTTAGTAACTCCATTTTGTTCAAGCCGAGGAGTCCTCGAGCTTGAGGAGTATTAGAAGTACCATCGTACCAATTTTCATATTTTTTAGATCTCGTTTGAGCCCTCAAATAAGCCCTGGAACCTAATTTTTAACTAGGCCGGACACTAGGTCTCGACAGGGCCAAAGCTAGTCAAAAACTATAAATAGAGCTAGAGAGCTCATTTTTGGGGCTAGCTTCTTGTAGTTTGAGCTTGTATGAGAACTTTGTTGCAATAGAAGTGGCTCCATTGTCTTACTCTCTTTGTTCTTGCCGTGTGTGCGCGTGTGTGTGTATGTGTGTGCATGCTTGTGTGCTTCTCACTCACGCACTTGTGTTTCCACTTGCTCGTGGTCTTCATACCATCCTCACGTCTCCCCGGATTGACATTAAAGGAGGTGCTACTCATCGCTGAGCTACACCAAATTTTGGCGCCGTTGCCGGGGATCGAGCTTTGAGGACGAGCGTGTGATGGTAAGACGTAGAGAGGACGCGTTGGAATGGTAAGTAGTAGGTAAATTTCTGATTTTTCTCCATCTCCATCTTCATCTTCACCTCCTTCTCCATCTCCCCCTTCACCTCCTTCTCCACTACATATTCCCTCTTCCTCATCATTCCCTCATTTGTTGTGTGCGAGTTTGAGAGAGAGCGAGTGTGTGTGCTTGTCTTTGTGTGTTTTTTGCATGTTTCTTGCAGGTGGCAGCTCCATCATCATCTCCAGCAAGCTCAGCAGGTACAGAATTTGTCTGCACAGTCCGCAAGGCGTTGAGCTCGAGCTATCGCGACACTCCAAAAATTTCACCCAATCACGATTCTGAGTGCACCACGACACTGCGCAGGCCTAGAGCTCCCAGGATCACTAGACAGAACAGAAAAATTCACCATATCCCGAGCTATCGCGACACCTCACGACCTATCCCGACACCTCACGAGCTATCGCGACACCTCACGAGCTATCACGACACCTCACGAGCTATCGCGACACTTCGACCTATCGCGACACCTCACGAGCTATCGCGACACTTCGACCTGACCTATCGCGACACCTCACGAGCTATCGCGACACTTCGACCTGACCTATCGCGACACCTCACGAGCTATCGCGACACCTCACGAGCTATCGCGACACCTCACGAGCTATCGCGACACTTCGACCTGACCTATCGCGACACCTCACGAGCTATCGTGACACTTTGACCTATCGCGACACCTCACGAGCTATGGCGACACTTCACGACCTATCGCGACACTTCGACCTATCGCGACACCTCGACCCGACCTATCGCGACACTTCGACCTATCGCGACACCTCGACCCGACCTATCGCGACACTTCGACCTATCGCGACACCTCACGAGCTATCGCAACACTTCGACCTATCGCGACACCTCACGAGCTATCGCGACACTTCGACCTATCGCGACACCTCGACCCGACCTATCGCGATACACGGCCTTTAACGCATGAAAATTTAGGGTTATTTTTTGAGTGATTGGAAGGGTAGTTGAGCTTAATTTTAGGCACCTTGGTATAACTTTAGAACCTTGGAAGTGGGCAAAAGGCCTAGAAACCAGAGAGGGATCTCCTGAACCCTGAGAGCCTGTTTTGACCCTTTAGTGCCTGAATGGTCATAACTTGACCATACGGACTCCGATTGATGAGATTTTGGTCTCGTTGGAAAGCTCGTTGAGAATCCTACGTGGAACTCGACTGGTTTTTGTAAGAATCATACGCGGAGTTTTAGAACATGCATTTTTAAGTTGACCTTTAGGTGGAACTAAGTGGTTCTCAGATTCAGGGGATGCAGTGAGTTACTCCAGGGGGACTGAAAATATTGAAGTGTGTCTTTCAATTACTTGTGGCAATAGAGCTATACTAACGGGTGAGCTTTTGCAGGAACTTTGTGTGCGCTCAAGGCAATCCAAAGCAAGCTAGCAAGGGTGAGTACCAAGCTTGGGAGAAGGCTTCCTGGGCTTGTGTAGCAGTCTGGTCAACCAGCTAATTGAGGTTGGAAGATCTCTCAACCCTCCTTTGTCAATTCCTAGCCTAGGCTAAGTACGACTTAGGTGTGGTAATTAGTTAGGGCAACGTTAGGCACGAATCAAGTCCAAGAGTATTAATCAACCAAGTGCAAGAAATAAATAGGTCTTAAGTGCGAAAACCCTAAGGGACAAAAGGTAAACGGGAATCGATCACTTATCAAGTGCGGAAATTCACTTAAGTACTCCTGACGACGCGATTTCAGACAAGACCATAAACATAATATTCAACTCAAAAGAACAAAGTGATTGGTGCAAATTAACTTGCAACGAGAGTGTGCTTGGGTCCAAGGGGGTAAATAAATCAGGCATATGAACCTTAGATCAGGCAGACACTTAGGCCGAGACAGACAAAGCCTCAGATCTTCTGAAGCTAGTGTCAATCACACTGCCAGGTCTTGGGCCCAACAGTTGAGTGATTACCCATACACTCCCGGATCAGAAACAAGTGATTCTGAGATGTCCTATCACATGGAGAGACCAGTAGGTAGTTCAGGATTGGCTTATCTAGAAAAGCCAGAAGGACCATACAAGACTCAGCTGGAATACATCAGGACGAATCGTCTAGGTGCTCGCATCTACGAAGACGGACTAAGGAGATCGGTGGTCCAGATTAAGAACCCCGATCAACCCCATGGATTAGACCACCCGGTAGTCAAGTTTGAGAATGGAGCATACTTAGATAAAGAGGGGACTATATATGTAGTCACCACTCTTCCTGATAGAACTGATGAGTTTGGAAATGTGATTGCGGAGACCGACATGGGTGATATAGAGCAAGGGAACTTAGAGAGAGAGCCAAGAACTCCCCGTGGTAAATCTGTCTTGACCAGAATGATGACTCCAGAGTGGATTCCACAGGATAATAAAAGCATAGATTTGCTTTTAAACCGAGAAACCGATGAAGCTTTTTGGAGATATAAATCTTCTCAACCTCAGGAAGTGAGTGCCCTCACAATCTATGAGTTTAAAGACCCTGATTGCCCAGGCCAAGTAACCTACCTAGACAATGCATCAGAGAGAATCTTCGTGGTCACTGAGCATGGCAGACATGCCTACACATGGAAGGGTGAATTTGTTTTTCCCCAACCAAGTTCTAATGTGTCCTTTGGTCACCAAGGAGCTGGGACCTCCCAAGCTCATGGAACTCAAAGAGACAGAAGTAGATAAAGACCAGAAGTAAGCTTTGCCAACCCAGTGGGCAGAGAGAGAACGAGGACGGAAACAAATAGAGTAGAACCTGAGATACTTAGAGCTCACAGGAATCAAAGAAACGCGGATGATTTCCCTCTACCACGACCTAGAGAGCACACAAGAGCCTTGAGACCGACTCAGCTAGTCAAGTCCATGAAGAACTACTTCGATGGCACTGGAGATCCATATGATCATGTGGCTGAGTTTAGGCAAGTCCTGAGAGCTGAACAAGTGGAGGATCTATTCACGCAATACAATGCCTTTGGTCTGACCCTTAGGAACACTGCCCTGACATGGTTTCAGCCACTAAATGAGAGGTAGTTCAGGAGCATAGACCAACTCCTAGAGGCTTTCATTATTGAATTCTCTAACAGTGGCATAAGGCATAATACCTCCTCGCTGATTCACAGTTTCAAGCAAAACCCTCAAGAAACCGTGAGACTTGCAGGAAGAAGATTTAGGCAATACTTAGAAAGATGCCATGTCTCGGAGCTACCCACACCAGCTAAACAAGTGGCTTTATTCCTGGATGGATTGCTAAGTCCTAAATTGAGATCCTATGTGTATCTAAAGGACCCTAGGACTATAGAAGAGTGTGTACGCATGTGCATTGATATTGAAGATAACCTAGGGGAAGAACTAGAGCTTTCCAAAATCTACACAGATTCAGATAGTGCATCTAGTCACCCTTCCACGCAATCCACATCAATTGAGGAACTCGCAGAGAAAGTAGCTCAGAAATTAGGCGTAACTAGCAAACAAATCCCGAGGTTTACCCCAGCGAAGAGGTGCTATACATGCGGTGGTGACCATATGGCAAACGTGTATCCCATTATGGCTCAACCCCAGATCAATCCAAATAGCCAATATTGCACCATAGAACGAAGATACACCAATCACACCGCACAAGATTGCCCATACAACAAGCAGGCAGTTAGGCCACCCTACCCTCAGCCATACCCGCAGCAAGGAAGATACCAGAACCCGTACCCTCCTCAGCCATATGGCAGGCCACAGCCACCTTATCAGCAACCATATCAAGCCCAACAAAGGCCTCAACCTGTGTTAGCACAACAACCCCCTGCCCCAGCCAATGTGATTCCGGTAAAGTACACTGCTGCAGAAGAGAACCTGAACAGAGCTATAGTCCCGGTAACATCATTGCTTTCTGAAAATGATCCCAGTGACCATAGCTTTGATTTTACACATGTTGATAGTCCCCAAGCATACTACATGCAGTCTCCAGAACATGGTGAGTCTTACTATAGTGAAGAGCCAAATGAACCTAGTTGGGAGTCAGAGTACACAAATGTCATGTATGCAAACCCCAACCCTAGGCCTCAACCTAGGCAAGTAAGACCTCCATTCCCAAGAGGACCGTGTTACAGATGCCAAGGAGATCACCTCATTCGTGATTGCCCTTTACCCCCACCTACACAACCCCAGTCAGTGACGATCCAAGGCTTTTGCCAAGATTGTGGAAAAGAGCATCTCTTACAAGATTGCCCTAAAAATCCTAATAATATGCCAAAAATCACTCCCATTAATGTGATTGGGTTGGTTGTAGATTCCTCAAGAAGTGTCACTTCCACCGCACCAGTACAGGTAGTCACTAGAGCTCAGGCATTGCAGCAAAACCAAGAGGCAAGCCAGGAAAAGGTCCCAGAGGCTAGTGAAACTGAGAGCATAACCAAGAAAAGGACTAGAGCTTGGAAAGATAGTCGGGAAAGAATGAAAAGACAATGGGCTAAAAAGATGAGTGAACTTGAGGAAAGCATAAGAGAAACCAAAGCCAGGATAACTGAACTCACAACTCAAACTCCCTCTCACACGACTCCACCACCACCATTCCCATCTCCCTCCGACCAGCCACCTTCCAACCCGCCTCACCTAAACCCACCACCCCCTAGCGTAGGATCAGTCCTAGCAGATCCCACTCCCGAAGACCTTAATATGATGCTTAAAGCATATCAGGCCAGAATCCAAGAAGGGCCAACCATAACCGATCATGAAAAGTGCTACCCTAGAGCCGAGCTAGAGCTTGAACGAACTAAAATTTGTGCTAAGATGGTGGAATTGGCTCAAGCCATGTTCGAAGCTAGCCGCCTCTTTAATATCTCTAGCTCAGCAAAGACACAGTTGCACTTTGACGGACTGCTAGAAAGAATAGAGAGGCTAATTGCACAATCAGAAAAGGAACCAGCCCCTCAAAGAAAGGAAAGGGCAAGGGAACGGATAAGCCAGTCTCTTCAGGAAGCCCATGTGCCTCCTCAAGAAGCTTATCTTCCCCCCCAAAAGGCAGATGAGCCTCCCGCGAAAGCTTACGTACCTCCACAGGTTGCCTACAGTCCTTCTCAGGGAGCGCATGAGCCTGTTCGGAAAAGTAATAGAAAAGGTAATCCTCCCCAGGAAGCTTGTGCTCCAAACATCTATGAGAGCGAGGAAAGAGCCAACAATAGAATAAACCCTCCTTCCCAAGTTGCTTATGTGCCTAATTCTACGGAGCCTGACACTTCTTCTTCTATGAATCGGTTTGCACCAGACTTCCTACGAGAGATTCAAGAAGACAAATGGGATAACGAAAGTGAAGTCGCCCCTCCCTTTGAACTTGTCGATGATGCACACGACCAATTCCCACAAGACATCCCATCTATTTACGGGGAACATGAGAGTACTCAGTCTCAGGAGAGATTGGACTTTGAGTCTAATTCCATACAAGAGCTACCCCACTTCACAGGCCCATGGGAAGCAAAGTCCACGTGTATGAGAGCACCCACAATCATGGTAAGGAACGATGACTCAGTCATACCTAGGAACTCGGAGGTAGTAGAGAACACCAAGGTGCAGCGCGATCTCACTTTGGAAGAACTGCCTAAGGATAGACCAAAAGCACGAAAATATGTAGCCAGTCAAGTAACTGAAGTTGCAAAGCCACGTTCCCGGGTAGGATCCCATAGGACAGTGCCAGAAATTCCCTTGGATAAGATAGGAGATATGTGTGAAGGCGAAGAAGGGAACACCTATCTTCCCATCACTTACCAGGACTACACCACCAAGGCAATTTTGGACTCAGGTACTGGAGTTGCAATTGCCACTACTTCCCTTTGGAAGCGTTGGGGCAAGCCAGCACTCAGGCCAACGAGAATGAAATTGCAGATGGCCGATGGTCACATAGAGAGACCTCTAGGATTGTTAGAAGGAATAACTCTCACCACTTGTGGTGTCGAGTTTGAGCATACATTTGCCATATGTGACTTTAGCAAAAATCATGCCTATGAGATGATTTTGGGAAGACCCTTCATGCGACAATTGCAAGTGGTCCAGGATTGGGGAACCAATTCGTTGTACCTGCAACACTTAGATGTTACAACCAAAGTAAATCTCAAAGATTACTCTCATAGAGATGTCCCTCCTATCCAGTGGAATCCCATCCATAGAGCCAAAGATGATACAGAATCAGTGCATTCCATAGGGTCAGGATCCTCATGGATGCATGAAGACACTCACTTATGGATGTGCAAGGTAGCAGTAGAAGAAGAGAAGAGAGAGAAAGCCAGAGAGGTAGGTGCAAAAGAAACACATAGATCAATTCAAGACCCAGCCTATGCACCTGTAGTTTTTCCTGATGAGGAATTTGAACCCCATGGCTGGGCAGAAATTTTAGCAACAATGGACGTAGCCATCAATGAAGAACAATGGACACCTCACTGTGATGAGGATGGCTATGACATTTCAGTCTTCTCCATAGAGCCAATCATGGGAGAGGCAGTTCTAGAAGAATGCGAACCTAGCCCTGATGCATTTGAGGATGCAAGTGACTCCGATCTAGAGTCTATCATTATGGACCCACCATTTGCATCAGATGAAGAATACTTCCATGAAATAGAATTTCAACCCCAGAGGCATGGAGAGATTATAAATGATGTAAGATTAACAACACACGTGACTCCAAAGGAAGAAGGAAAGAAACGAACGAAGAGAGAAGTCTCACCAGAAGAGGTAGAATCTTTGTTTGAGGTCCCAGAAAATTTCAAGAAGTACGAGATAGACGACAGAAGAGTCATGATAAGAATGCCTAAACGAGAGGCACAATCAGGAGAGGCCTATGATAACAAAGAAACTACCAAGAAAATCGTAGTGGCCCTAGAAGAAGGAGAGGAGAGATGTACGTACATAGGTCATGACCTAACAGAGGAAGAAGAGCATGCGTTAATTGCCTTGATAAGAGAATACAGAGATGTATTCGCTTGGAGTTACAAGGATTTGAAAGGTGTTGACCCTGACATATGCTCACACACCATCCCCATGACCTCAGATGCTAAACCCTCTAAACAAAAACCCTACACATATAACGATAATTACGTTGCTAAGATCAAAGAAGAGATAGATAGACTGGTTGAAGCTGGATTTATCTATGAAATTGAGCACACTGAATGGGTATCCCCCATCGTAGTGGTGCCCAAGAAGAATGGCAAGCTGCGTGTGTGTATTAACTTGAAAAAGGTTAATGCAGCCACAATTCGAGATAACTATCCGCTTCCCATCACAGAACATCTCTTAGAAAGAGTGGCAGGCAAGGAAGTGTACAGCTTCCTTGATGGATTTTCGGGCTACAATCAAGCAGCCATAGCTCCAGAGGATCAGCATAAGACAGCCTTTGCCACAGAATGGGGCATTTTTGCTTTTAGAGTAATGCCATTTGGGCTTACCAATGCACCAGCTACCTTTCAGAGGCTGATGTGCCATGTGTTTAAGGAGTTCCTGTGGAAAAACTTAGAAGTCTATGTTGATGATCTTTGTGCTCATTCCAACATTAGACAAACCCATATCCCTGAACTCAGACAAATCTTTGACAAATGTAGAGAATATCAAGTCTGCTTGAACCCAGAAAAGTGCGTTTTTATGGTCAGGCAAGGCAAGATTCTAGGGCACATAGTGTCAAAGAATGGCATATCCACTGATGAAGAGAAAGTGAGAGCCATAGCAGAGCTACCTAGGCCAAGGAATGTCAAGGAAGTACAAGCTTTCATGGGGCATTGTGGTTATTACCGATGATTTATACACATGTATGCTGTCATTGCAAAGCCCATGTACGGACTTCTGACTAACTTTGAGTGGACGGATGAATGTGAGAATTCCTTCCAGGAGCTTAAACGAAGATTATGTTCAGCACCAATCTTGACCACACCAGATTGGAATAAGCCATTCCATGTTCATGTGGATGCATCCAATTATGCCATTGGATGTGTGCTTGCACAACCTACTGGTGAAGGTAATATGGATCTTCCAATTGCCTATGCCAGTCGACAATTGAATGCGGCTGAACGGAATTACACCACTACAGAGCGAGAAGGTTTAGGCATGGTATATGCAGTTAAGAAATTTAGACACTATTTGCTTGCAAATAAGTTTAAATTTTTTACGGATCATCAAGCATTGCTATACCTCGTAAACAAGCCTTGCAATACAGGAAGATTAGTGAGATGGTTTCTCTTGCTAATGGAATATGATTTTGAGGTTGTGGTAAGGAAAGGGAGGACTCACTTGAGAGCAGATCACCTCTCTAGGCTCACATCGGGAGAAGCCCCACAAGGAGTGTCAGATGACCTTCCTGATGCTTACTTGTTTAATTTGGAAGTTGTACCGCAGTGGGCTAAGCCATTGGTACCAGTATTGACATACGGGCCTAATCATCCAGTGGTAAACACACGGAATAGAGAAGTTGTAAAAGCCCAAAAGTACCACATCATGGCAGGAAGTATGTACAAGCACACAGATCAAGGGATTTTGGCTTGTTGTGTGGAAGAAGACGAGTACAATAAATGGTTGCAATTAGCACATGTAGGTGCGTTAGAGCAACACTACTCAAAGCAACGAACTTTACAGACCCTAAAGAGACTCGGAGTGCATTGGCCGACTATGGAAGCGGATGTCCAAAAGTTGTGCAAGGAATGCCCAATCTGTTGCACTAAACCACCAGTGGAACACGCCACTCTTTATCAAGTCTCCATTGTGCCAGATTGGAGTGAACCACTAGTATCCTTTCTGAGGACGAAAACATTCCCGTCAGACATGACTCTGGCTAGGAAAAGGAGTTTAGAACAAGAAGCCCAGGATTACGCACTCATTGGTGATAATCTATACAAGCGTGGTAAAGATGGTTACCTGAGGCTATGTGTCCATGAAAGTGAATACCTTAAGATCTTAGAAACTGCTCACCAAGGTGTAGCAGGAGGACACTTTGGACCGGATCGGGTGATCAAGGCAATACTATTTGCGGGCTTCTGGTGGCCTACCCTTCACATGGATGCACATACCTATGTGAAACGGTGTGATGTCTGTCAGAGGACTCAGTATCCTATGCGCAAAGATGAGATGCCACTGAAACCTATGATGGGTGGACGTGCGTTTTCTAAGTGGGGAATAGACTTCGTAGGTCCTATTAATCCCCCAGCTAAGGGTTCTCATGCGGAATACATCATTGTTGCAACAGATTATCTAACTAAGTGGGTAGAGGTAAAAGCTACGACAAAGAACGATGCCCAAACGACTGCTAAATTCTTGTTTGAGAATGTGTTCACAAGGTATGGGCTACCTATAGAGCTGGTAAGTGATAGAGGCACACACTTCCTGAACGAAGTGATTGAAAATCTACTCCAAGAATTCTTGGTAATACACAAGAAGTCTTCCCCTTATCACCCTCAGGCTAATGGACAAGCTGAGAGCACTAATAAGATCCTATGTAATGTACTGACAAAATTAGTGAACACTAAACGCTCTGATTGGGACAAACAGCTGCACCATGCTGTTTGGGCATACCGAGTCGCCTACAAAACGGTACTCCAAGCCACCCCCTTTCAGATGGTATTTGGCCAAAACGTTGTGCTACCCTTGGACTTCTTGATTCCTACATTGAGAGTAGCACAAGAGCACGAATGGACAGGTCATGAACTCTCCTCTAGGATCTTTGACCTTGAACGATTAGGAGAAACAAGACTGAGAGCAGCTGCAGGAATATATGCAGCTAAGAAGAGACAGAAGGCATACTTTGATGCCCATGTGAAGGATAAAGGCTTGAAAGCAGGAGATCTAGTCTTAGTCTATACACTGAAACAACACGCGAGGAAGCTAGAAAAGAGAGGCTACGGACCTATGATCATCAATAGGATCTCCACGAGTGGAGTAGTACAATTAGCCACGTTAGAGGGTGATATTCTCCCAAACTATATTAGCGGTTGCAGAGTCAAGTTGTATCAGGAACCCCTCACGGAGGAAATGCTCAGCCGACTCAACACTGCTAAGAAACGCAAAGAGGAAGAAAAGCGAATTCGAGAAGAGGCTCAAGCAGAAGCTTTAGAACGCATCAGAAGGATGAAGTTACGAAGGCAAGGTAGAGATCAGCCTAGAACGAATGACTATGCAGATCAAGGATATCCTATGGCCATGTGTGAAGTCGCAGGAACAAGCTCGCATAGGATAATTGATCGACGTCCTTTCATAACCCTAGATATAGGACAAGGAAAGAATGCAAGGACCATAAGAGCCTTGATTGACTCAGGTGCAGCCACTAGTGCTGTTAAATTGTCTTATTGTCAAGAGTTGCAGTTAACTATCAATCCTGTGGAGGCATATCTCATAGGATTGGGAGGCATGGAAACCCCTTGCATGGGCGAGGTGGAACTTCCCCTCTACATTCATGATGAGGCAATGACAGTTAAAGTACTAGTGTGTCAAGATGAGGATCTCACTGAACCTCTTGTCTTGGGTCAAGACTGGATCTATGACCATGCAGTTAACTTAAACCTTAGAAGTCAAATTCTTCAAGTTTGGGTACATGAACAATGCATTGCAATAGAATTAGAGAACTGCATGCTCCTAAATCATGGCACCACACACTCTCTTAGTTCTTCCAAGACAAATCATATGAAAGAAGATGTTGTATGTGTCAAAAGCTCTATGATGCAGAAGGAGTCAATCGTGGAAGACCAGGTTCGAAGGCGGGTGGATCTTTCTTACTCTTCAAAGAATCAAGTAGCCACTGTTGTGAGCCCACCACACAAGCAAACACAACCGTTCACGACAACTGCTACATCAAATAGAAAGACACCATTCGATAAAAAAGTGGTTCCGGGCATGAAGCAGATCTGGGTACGCAAAGGAGAGCAACCACCAGCCTTGCCCCCACAAATCCCATCCATGCACACTAACCAGGCCAGAAGACGAAGGAAGCAGCTCAGACAAGCTCAATCACAAGGTATCCAACAAGTTTGGGTGCCTAAGAAGTTAGCTGCAGCTCAACAAGGGCAATTACAGATGTGGGTACCTAAGAAGCTCCTACATCCACAACAACCTTTGTTCCCCCACGTGCAAAAGGTTTCAACAAAGAAGCCAAAAAGAGAAAAGGGTAAGAACCACGTACAGAGACCAAAGGAAGATCAAATCAGCTCTTCAACATTAGTAGGAAGACATGCAAAAAGGATATGGGTTTGGAAGCCAAAAGTGCAAGTAGCCTCCACCGAACCAAAGCGTCAACCACACTGGATACCACAGTTCAGAAAGCATCCAAAGAGAAAGACGCCTGAAGTGACCTCTACAGTGCCAAATGATGTTCTAAAATGGACTCCAATAAGGAGGATCACATCAGTTCGAGACTCAATGGATACCTCCACCAAGGTCGGCATCAATCTCCGCAAATAACATCGAAAGCCTCGAACGAGCAACAACCATGTGCTCCTTGCACAACCCTGTCGTTTGCACCATTCAGGTCATGCATTTCCAAGTATGCATTAATATAGGGCCACATTACACGGCCGTGCATAGACACTTGAAAATCCCATGCACAAGCGCACAGTGACATATGTCAAACATTTCTATTGATACTAATTTTTGTGTTTTTGTTTTGTGATATCCTTTTTCTCTCAAAAAAAAAAAAAAAAAAGTGGGCGAGAGCTTGTTCCCAGGTTTGGCTTATGAAACATAAATGAGTCATGCTTAGTGAAGGTGGAACTGTTGATTACTAGGCATCTATAAATTTGGACAGAAGTGTGTCTCGGCCAGCAGTGAGATTATTGCTGCCTTATCTGGTAGATGACAAGCATTTGGCATGAACATGGCATCTACAACTATGATTCTCTCTTACCATGGTAGGAATGAAGAGCTTGAAGGTCCGCAACTTGAGGGATGCTTAACTGCTTCATGTACCAGAGAATCCAAGGAGATATCTGCAAAAAGTAGTTCTGGAGGAGAAGACTCCTGCATATGGTGAGCTAAAGAGAATCAATTGGACTCACAATCAATTGGTTGCTATGACACTCATGTTTCCACTAATGGTTTTTGCTTCATGCTTGATAACTCGTGCATATCTTGCTTGAGAAAGAAGCAGCCTACTATGACCACTTCTAGTTGTGAGGCTTAATATAAGGAAGCTTTCTTAGTGACTATTGAGTGTGTGTGGACCATATGCCTTTTGGTCAATTTGGGTATTGGCAAGTCTTTTGTCACAGCCACCTTTATTGAGAGTTAGAATCCATTGGAAATTGCAAGGGATCCTATGTTCCATGCTCGCATAAAGCACATTGAGGTGCACTATCATTATGTCAGGGAAAAATTCTCTACTAGAGAGACAAGTTTGGCTTGTGTGCCCATAGAGGATAATGTTGCAAAAGTTTTTACAAAGGCTCTTACTAGGGAGAAGCTTGAAAATTTTCACAGATGTTTGGGATTACTTCCCTTTGTGGATTGATTTTCTTCCACATATCTGTTGGAGTTTGAATTCTATGGAAGCACCCGAACAACACAAGGAAGAAGAAGAAGCTTGGAGCACAACACACAATAAAGAATTTATTACCAAGAGAATGTACAAAGATATAACCTATTAGGGTTATAGGCATACATACAAGCAGGGGGGACCTCCTAAAGAGGGAAAAAAGTGCCTCAGTGGTCCTAGTGTGTTCACACACATCACTACCAAAATACATCAACAAATACCCCTTGGGAGTGATGCCGTGAGCAAGGAGATGGCACTCATGTATAAGAAAGTGTCAAGCTTTGTGGGCTCAAGCCACAAAAAAAAGTCAGCCCAAAGCTTTGCAGAAAGCTTCAAACTTCTCCCTAGGCAAAGTCTTTGTGAAAAGATCTACAATGTTTTCCTGTGTGGGCACATATGCCAAACTAATCTCTCCAGCACAGAACATCTCCCTAACATAATGATAGTTCACCTCAATGTGCTTAGTATGAGCATGGAACATAGGGTTCTTCATAACTACCAATGTGTTGTGACTCTCAGTGAAGATGGTGCTGGCAGAATGCTGACCAACACCTAAAGTAGCCATAAGGCTTCTGATCTCCATACACTCAACAATCGTTGTGAAAGCTACTCTATACTCAACCTCACAACTAGAAGTGGCCACAATAGGCTACTTCTTGCTCAACCAAGATATGCATGAGCTACTAAACATGAAGTAAAAACCACAAGTGGAACTTTTTTGTCGATCATGTATACAATGTTTAGAAAAATAGTAAGTTTCCACCTAAGCAAACAGAAAGACATTCTCATCTTCTCTAATCACGTGCAAGAAGTCTTTTTTTTTTAATCAAATACTCTACAAATGCCTCTATTATTTGAAAGTTATCTAACTCCATGATTTTTCTGTTATTTTCAAAAATGGATAAATATTTTACCGAAGGTTTCAAGAAAGAATAGATCTTTTAACACAAAGGATAATATACTTTATAAAGTTTATAAAGAGAGTTTTTTTTTTAAGGAAGGTCGACCAAGGACTTGGCTCCCATGCTTGAATTAATAAAAGAAAAATAATACAATGAAGGGACTTAGTGCCCTTGGGATCCCTTGCATCCCACTAAGCATAGGTAGGACAGCTCCAAAGTGTTGAGAGGGGGGGGAGTGTTGAAGCTCAAAGTCAAGGACAAAGCATGGAAGCACATCAAAAGGTGGACACACAAGGAAAGGGAGCAAGTAGGGAGCTCCAAGAAGTGTATGTCAAATTTTCAGAAGAATCCCCTACAAAAATAGTGATTTTCATCACTAAAAACCATTGTAAATACCATTATCTATTTTTAGTAACTCCATTTTGTTCAAGCCGAGGAGTCCTCGAGCTTGAGGAGTATTAGAAGTACCATCATACCAATTTTCATATTTTTTAGATCTCGTTTGAGCCCTCAAATAAGCCCTGGAACCTAATTTTTAACTAGGCCGGATACTAGGTCTGGACAGGGCCAAAGCTAGTCAAAAACTATAAATAGAGCTAGAGAGCTCATTTTTGGGGCTAGCTTCTTGTAGTTTGAGCTTGTATGAGAACTTTGTTGCAATAGAAGTGGCTCCATTGTCTTACTCTCTTTGTTCTTGCCGTGTGTGCGCGTGTGTGTGTATGTGTGTGCATGCTTGTGTGCTTCTCACTCACGCACTTGTGTTTCCACTTGCTCGTGGTCTTCATACCATCCTCACGTCTCCCCGGATTGACATTAAAGGAGGTGCTACTCATCGCTGAGCTACAGGGTGCCACACAAATAGAAAATGTGACCAAAGGGAAGCACTTTATATTTTCTTAGAAATAACGAGGGGCTGCATGATCATCTTAAACACTATCTTTGAGTTTTCAATTTTTGAGCAAAACACACTATAGAAGATATCAAGGAATCACCAAAAGTGTCTCACAGCCAAACTCATTATAGAGAAACACATTAGCGTTCTTTGCATATAACTTACTTGAGTGTGATTTGATCGTCCTTGAGAAAGAGCATGTTATGTGATTTGATCCAAAAGGACTTGGTTTTTTACCGGAAACTAAGACCATCAACAACAATAGCGAATAACATAGGAGCAAGCGGGAAAACCTATCAATGGAATTTTAAATTTCCATTGAAGATTGAAAGTTGGTTAGAGCCACGGAATTTTCCAAGAGATTGGAAATCATCTTTTAAAACTTCAACCAAAGCGCAAGTGCTTAAAGGGATTGCAAGACAAAAATCCACTCTAATCTCTCATTGTTTTGTGAAATTTTATCTTTAAAAAGAGAAAGCTGTTTGTTTGATTCTGCCATGAGTTCAAGGCCTTCCTAGGTTGACCTCATGCTAGCTCAACCAATCAACTTGAAGCGAGCTTTGCTTAGGTAGGTGTGTATGTGTATATGTATTGTTGGGTGTGTGTAGAAGTGCAAGAGACACACGACAAGCACACACAAGGAGCACAAACGCAGCAAGACACACGGAGAAGAAGATGGCTGGAATAGCTCTCTCTATTGATGATAAACTGAACTGAAGTAAGAGCTGAATAATATCCCTAAGTACAAAGTACCACCACATATGAGAGTATCAAGTATGTGGTAACATGGGGAAAAAACCTCTAGCCAGCACTAGAGTAAAAAGTGCTCATGTATAGGGAAAAGGTTCACATCAGAGCTACTCGAGGAACACATAAGTGTAACAAACCCCCCTTGGAGCGAATGATGTGAACACATACAGGGAGTGACAGATCAGCCCCCACAAGGTAATAAGCCTAAAGCCTTGCGAAAAGCTTCAAACTTTTCCCGTGGAAGAGCTTTGGTGAATATGTCTGCCACATTATCTTGTGTAGGCACATATACCAAATCAATATCTCCTACATGAAGGTGCTCTCTCACATAGTGATAATGCACCTCAATATGTTTGGTCCATGCATGAAACACTAGGTTTTGTGCAAGAGCCAAAGCACTATGACTATGAGTGAGAATATGCATAGCAGCATCAATGTCCATGCAAAGATCCATCAATAGGCGTCTCAGACATATACACTCCACTGTAGCTGTAGGACAGCCCCAAAGTGTGATAGCTATGATGGTCCAAAACTAGAAGGAAACATAAGATTTGATGGGAGACAAACATTTCAAAGAGAGTTACTAAGAATTTTAATGATTTTTTTGTCGCCGTCATAAGAGACCCACTTGCTTTTAATCTTCTGTTTATCCAAGACAAACATCTTATGGTGTCTGAAAGGCAAAGCTTTTATACAATTACATATTCTTCTACCTAACATGCTAAAGGATTTTTCAATTGACCACATGCATCTTTCTTTTTATATATTCTAGAGTGCTTCCCCTCTGATGGTATTCCACAACGCAGAAGAGAACCCAATTGTTTCTCCAAGTAACACTTGTTTCCAATTGATTTTCTGTGTAAGCTCAATCTTGGTAAGAGATTGTTCTAGGGCATGAGAAGAGATGCCCAAGGTTCTCTCATCCCCAAATGCAACAGTTACACAAATCAGGTCCCCACATAATTTAGTAGTTTCGCATTGGTGCAAATTCTAGAATGGAGGATTTTCCACATAAGAAGAGATTTTTTTCTCTCAATGATAGGATGCCACAAGCCCTACATAGAAGTTACCATCTTATGCGAGAATAGTTCTCACACCATCTCTTCTTAAGGGAGATATGCCCATCAAGGTGCTTATGGATCCTCAGAATTGTATCCAATTTATAACCATTGGACCATCTTACCCCTTCAATCAGGGGTGGGTCATTCCCAAGAGAAAGAGGAGTCTTTTGATTGTCCCAAGCATTGATTCTATGTCTGAGAAGGCAGAAGTCATCATAGTCAACTCTTCTAAGAGGTTCTATGTCCTCAATCCTTATCCAATGACTACTCTCAAGGTTCTAGAGATGTTTCCACCTGCTTAAATGTTTTTTGCACAGCTTCTTTGCCTCTTGGATTTTTTCTGATTCAACTTCTCTAAATCCATTAATAGGAAAACAAATAGAATCATTTTGCCTAATTGTGGCCACCCATTTCCAATCTTCATTAACCTTGATATACAGATTCATCTTGTTCCAACTCTTCCATATGGAGCAAACAAGATCTGAGCCTTTGGAACTCACTGAATACTGAGAAAACATTAAGTTGAGGAGATCGAGATCCTTCCACCTAAGAATTCCCTAAAGCATATGAGAGGATTTGTCTCTAAGGATAACTTTTGCCCAAGAAGCTTCCACATTGCACCACGCTTTGATCAGCCACTTGGAAGCCAATTTATTCGCCATAACTTGTGTGCTAATAAGAAAGAGTGTGGTGGATTGGGAAAAGAGAACACTTTTGAGAAAAAAGGTTGAAGACATTTGAATGTATGAGATATTTACACTTACACTGAATTGGAAGTGTTTTATAAGATTTTCAAAGTGACAAGACATCGATTCTCTCTCTCTTTCCCTCCTTTTGTCTCCCTTTCTCTCTTTCTCTCCCTATCTCTCCTTTTCTCTCTTTCTTCGAGTGAATGATGCCTCTTCCTTTCTATTCTTCTCTTTCCATCCTTATCTTATAGTTCTATAGCTTTTTCTTCCCTCGTAGCCTTTAAACGTAGTTGCATGTCAAATCTATTCTAATAGAGACAGTCGCTTTTGGGAACCTCTTTTATTCAAATCAATGATTTGAAGGGTATGCTACCATCTTGTAGATGCGTGCTCAAAGTTACGAATCACATTTGGTTTGAAAAAGTTCAACATGTTTACATGAGAAACCAACTATTTATCAACATTAAAAAGCATATGCATATTCCATCATTTTTTAAACTTATGAATCTCACATATAAAATTTCTTCTTATTGGTTAAAAGGTTTTATTCATATTGATATTTTTGTGTTAATTTTGTGACTTTCCTTCACTCAATGCTAGAGAGGATGGAAACCTCTTGAAAGGAATTTCGAAGAAATTCATGAACAATAGGCACACGATACACACACACAGAGACACACACACATATATATATGCCTCAATATCAATATACAATTAGGTCGATTTAAGAAAAGAACCATTTTTAATATCTATTACATTAGGATGAACATGAAAAAGGCTCGTCGCATCGATATGAATAAATATTATAAAAGAAATCAAAAGTCAAGGATTATAGAGATTTTATGATAGAATTTTCTATAACATGTTACATATTAAATTCATATTTGGGTTTACATTATTTTTTGTGTTTTCCTTCTTTGAAGCCCTTTATTGACAAATACAAATTGTCTACACCTTTGACACTATAATTTGACTGAAAATTTATTCTCTATAATTTGACTAGAATTCTTTTTCACTAGAATTCTTCTCTATACCATGCTATCTTTTCTTTTTTCACTAGAATTCTTCTCTATACCATGGGCCTTTTCTTCGATTTTTTTCTTTTTTTTTTTTGAGACGGGGAGTTTGGATCTCCAGCATAGAAGATATGAATTAAAGTTTTGCTCATTATTTTCTGCTTTACCTGCTACAATGAGACATCAAGATCGTTGTGTGTATTAAGTTAATTTAATCTAAACTTTGCTTGTATGAACCTCTACGAAATTTACCTGATGTACATAAAATCTTTTTCCTGCATATTTGTTTTCAGATTTAGTATGGTTGATGATGCTTCATATGTTCGGTAATATTACAAATAACCAAATAAATAATTTAACGAGAGAAACTTGAAATATGATCTATGATGCAATCCCTATATAAGCATTTTAGAGATCCAATGTATGGATTGAACAGAGTTCAGAGATAGAGGTTAGATCTCTAACTCATCAATTGAGTACTCAGCTTATATCAATTGTAATCCAAATTGGATTATATGAATTAACTTTGAATCAAGTTTCTAACATTAATTCATATTGAATAAAGTGTCTAACATTAATACAAATCAGATAATATGAATTAACATCAACTTTGAGGATATTGACCCTAGCATCAACATTTTGCATGAAGAATGGAACACTTTGCAAATCAGATTTCTCGCCTGGGACCGACACAAAGTTCGCCTTCTCATGGGACAAGACATGCCGAGCTCACTTGGTCTCAAATGGCACAATGGGAATAGTCTATCAAAAATCCCGAACATCAAAGAAACGATCGACTATCAGGTTAACCTCAACAAAAAGTGGTGCCTGTCATGGACGCGGCTTCGGTGGGACATGAAGTTCATGGCTATCTGGCACCCCCTCATAGAAATCAAAAAGTCTGTCCTCTTATGGCAAATTCTTCATCACGGAATCTGGACCAACCTTAAGGCTAGCAAAATTTGTGGGATCCCTCCTTGGTGCAAACGATGCCACCGGTCTATCGAAGATGTTTCACACATCTTCTTTACCTGCCCCAACTCCAACAGACTCTGGCAGGTGGTTGGAAAGAGAATTAGACTTCAAAAACGTCTCAGTTGGCAGCAAGCCCTGCTGGGAGAAGCGATCGGCTGCTCCGCGACTCTCTGGAACGCCATCAGAGGGGAGGTTCTATGGAAAATCTGGCGGGAAAGATGTGCTTTCAACTTCGGTGACTCCCCCAAGGAGTGGTCAATTGAGAAATCGCTGTTCCTCCTTGGCAAAAGGATTGTCAACTGTAAAAAATCCCCCCCCTTTAGGCATCATCAAGTACTCCTTTTGATCGATAACAAGCTCAAACCCAAGTGGGCCCCACATGAGGGTGATGAGAGGGTAATTAACCTTCTTTGTAATATCATCTAAGCTATGTAAAAGCTTCCCCTGCTTTGTGGGATTTGGGGGGTCCCGTGGGCACTAGTCCCCTTCTCTTGTACTTTTCTTTATTTAATTCAAGTCCGGGAGAGTAGGCTATTGCCGAACTTCCTTTACATTAAAAAAAAAAAACATCAAAACCTTCAGAAGCTCTCGACTTTGCCAGAACTTTAGAAAATGTATCGAGTTAACATTCCATCTAATGTGAATATTTTTCTAGCTATATCTTATGGACTTAATTGTCATAAACAGCTTTGAAACCAAATCAATAATGGTGGAAAATAGAAATAAGTTAACAAAGTTTTACAAGTGAAAACAAACGTGGATTTAAAATAATTCAATCAAGTATTCGTACTCCCAAGTCTTTGCAAAATTCAATAGTCGATTGTGATAGGACTTGAGAGTTTCCAAATTTTAATACTCTTTAGAAAATTGTTCTTCGAAATGTTATCTCTCTCCTTTTAATTTTTCCCTTCTACTTTTTCCCTTCATTTAGGGTCGAATGACTCATGGAGTGGAGAAAAGTTGTTGGAACTAGGAGAAGCTCAATCAAGACTTGGTGGCGGTCAAAGACACTCAAGACTTTTATTGGTTGAACCTCCAAATGGGTGAAAAATTGCACAACGATAAACTTGATAGGGGGTATACCACCTAGAGCATCATCGACAACTTGGAGCTCCCATACCTCACCCAAAGCATGGACATAGTGGTGTCAAATCACTTCCCAATTGTGTCAATGTTTAAACCATTTGTGAAGGTTAGGAAATCTCCCTAGTTTCATGCCAACCCCATGACCTTCTCATATCCATCAATTCAAGAAGAGATCTCTCTTACCTAGAAGTGGGTTTTCAACACCCACTCTGCTCCCTCTAGAAGTTTGTCTTTGCAAGTCAATCAAACCCATGCTATCTTTATCGCTCTTTGAAAGAAATAGTGATTATCGGAGAATTAGAAGGGAGACTCTTTATAAAAAATCTTTTCACGCTTGAGAAAAAAGTTAATAAAGGAACCTACATAAAGGCCCACTCAAGCTGAGGAGTAGAATAAGATACAAAGAAGGAATTGGAAGAGAGAAGCTGCATATTTACTTTAAAGAGCAGTTGATAAATTGAATAAAGAAATGGCGTGACTTCTAACAAAGAAACATAGCAAAGAAGATACTCCACACATGATTGAGAGAAATGGAGTTGAGTGATCCTCAACAGAGGATAACTGCACATTCATTGTTCAAAACTTCAATTGTATCCTCGAGATTTCTTCTCCTCTCTCTTCCCAAAGATATGAATGTATGGCTACCATCTCAACTATCAAATATGAAAAGCATTCTACAAGATATTATGCACTTTCTTGATTCTCCTCTTATTGATGCTTTTCACTTGACTCTAAAAGATGGTACAATTCTACCAAGGGGTCATCATATGGAGTTTTTTGAGCTAGCACTAGTCCAGTAGTGCATCGAAAGCTTTGAGAACCAGGTGCCATGGACTTGTCACCAAAATATCAATAGAAGAATGTTATCATGGTCCCGCCAAAGGGAATTCTCAAGGATTCCAAGAGAAGTAGAGGTAAAAGAGTATTTCTTTGAGGTATTTTCATGTTCTTTTGCAAGTGAAAGTTTACTAGAAAAGCTCTTGTCACTCCACCTATAGGAGGTCAACTTCTAAAGAGGATTCAATGAGCTTTTGAACCAGCTCTAGATTTAAAACTATTGGATTTCTAAAACAAAATCATATGTCAAATCAGGCTCCTATGATCAAAATAGGAAAACATGACTTCTAAAGACCCTTCGAGATATCAAGAGGTTTATTTTGAGTAGATTTCTTTGTCCAAGAGAGTGTATCCAATTGTTAGAACTTGTTGACTTCGGCCTGTGAGAGTTCTAGGAACTTAATTTGTTCACATGTTGCCTAGAGACATTGTTGTTGACTTTGAGGACTCATATGGAGACTAATGTCGATGTAGCCTTTAATTTTGGCCTTGGAGAATTCTTCTATAGTATGTGCTTGGGTTACTTCCAAGTTAGGATACCATCTGAGCTCAAATTCTCGGACAATGTCACTAGGAAGGGGTCAACTCCAAGGACATTGTTGACTATTTTATGCTAAACTAAGAGTCCAAATCTTATGTAGACCCTTTTCTAGGCTTCTTTAACAGTTTGAGATAGAATCTTAAGCCCCCCCAAAACCACTTATAGAGTAATCTTTCAAGAACAATGATCTTGGAAATGGTGTCTCTAACTTAAGCATGTTACATGGATATCAATGGCATCTGTTATGCATTTTAGATGACAATTTCCTTACTCCATAGGCTTTGGACTTCCCTTTGAAATTCCCTCCTTTTACACCACTATGATTGGCCAATTTATGACTCCTCTAGAACCTCAAATCCTAGGGATGATGTCTCTATCTCTTAATGTGTAGAGACATCACTAGGTATTTGTTGTCATGGACACAAAAGAAACCATCTTGAACCTCTGATTCCATGTGTTTTTCTATATCTCATGATTGGTTAAAAAATTGGAGAAAGTAATGATTACATCACTTGTGGAACATGCCAGAACCCTAAGATTGACTATCTACTTGTTTGATTATGATATTCAAAGGTCTTGTTTCATATTATTGACATAATCAATTTATAACTACCCTTGAACACCTATATAAGGAAGGCTTCGCCACATACATCCTCAGTCTTACCAATGCCAGTCTTAGGAGATCAAGGATTCATGACCTTCAAGTAAGTACTTTCCGAGTTCCAATTCAAGTTCTAGTCTTGTCTAGTCTAGTATCTTGGGCATCTTGTCTTGTCCTGGTTTAATTTCATAGTATGAGATCTTGTCGAGTTATTTCTTTTAGCTAATTATCACTCTAGCACAATGGTGAGTACCAACATGAGGAAATCCACCTCCTAAATGTCAATTTGTGGAGATGTGAGAACTAGTATGACAACCAAGAGCAAGTGATGGCACAAATGCATGAGTGAGAAGCACACAAGCATGCACACACATACACACACACGTGCACACAAAGCAAGAACAAAGAGAGGAACAGTAGAGTGCTTTCAATTACAAAAGTGATATATTACATAAGCTTCAATCTCTACCAAGCCAACCTCAAAAATGAGCTCTCTAGATCTTATTAAAGTTTTCCACTAGGTTTTGCCTTGTCCAAATCTAGTGTCTGACCTTGTTAAAAGTTAGGTTTCAGGGTTTATTTGAGGGCTCAAATGGAGTCTAAAAATTATGAAAATTGATATGTCACTACTTCTAGTACTCCTCAAGCTTGAGGATCCTTAGATTGAACAAAATGCAGCTAAAGCTATCAAAAATTATATTTACAACATTGGTGTAGTGATGAAAATCAGTTTTGGTTGAGAATAATTTACCAAAATTTGATTAAGCCTATTCTTTGTCTGATCTGCATGATGGTTCCATATCCTTGTCATCTTTTCTTTGACCTTCTTGTCTGTTGATGCTTCTTACACTCCCCCCTCTCTAGAATCTATCATCCCTAATAAAAATTTGTTCTTTAGGGTGGTGAATGTGATACTCGATAACATTTATAACCAGTTCATCTTCAGGCAATCTTATACCCTTTGCTAGATCGAATTGCAATGCACCATAGTTAATGGCACTGGGGATCATTGGGTGTGGAGTCATGTAATATTTCGAATATGTTTCTCGCTCACATGTGAATAATTGAAGCAGGTGTGTTGATTTAAGCATGAATACTTCAGAATGATACTCCCAAAAATCTGTAGTAAACATGTCTTTGAAGGTTTGCTTGTAGCAAGCTGGGAGATATATGATATACATGCCAAGCATAGGCTGCACAAATGCTAGGACTCATGCTCATATCATACATGAGATCATAGTTACCATTTGCAAAGCCTGAAATGGCAATGTGTAGGGTATGAGCCTTACCAAGAGGATCACCTACATCATGTCAAAAATTTTTAACATCATTTGTGCTATGACATCTGAATTTGGTTTGAGGTGAGGCATCTAGTGATGAATGGTAGCCATCATGCATGAAATGGATGGAGGTCCCTACTATAGGGCCACATATGTGTAATTGACCCATTCTTTGCATTGTGCATTATTTTTAACTTTAATGGCAAAGGCCTTCCACGAGCGGCACCTGGGAATCGATGCATAACATGGGCTGTAAAGAATGTGGAGCGACACATTGTTCCATGTGCACAACATTTTTGGGTACATTTTTAGGAGGGTTTCCGCCAGTTGCGTAGAAAGATCATGCCCTTTCGTGCTTTAGGTGGTATATCCTTTGGTTGAAATTGTGTGGCAAATTTGGGTATTTTGTTAGTAACCAGTTGAATTTTTGCATTATAATCCAAAAGGATCACAAAGTATGGCCGATATTGGAGTTTCTATGTGGTGATTAGGTGCCCATGGGCAAGATTTGGGAAAAAAGCCAATTGTAGGATTATTTCTTTGATATTCTTCAGGGCAAGCATCTGAGAAACTATGCAATTGTCATGTGTGCGGCCAATATCTTCCACTCTCTTCAGCGAGGGGGGCGTGGAGCTTTAAAAGTATCCTATCCTTCCTTGATGATTCTTCCCTTAGGAAGAGGTTGAGATTCATAGTCATCTTCAAAATCTTGTTTCACTAGAATGTTCTACTTTCTCTAGTGCCTTTGGTGGTGATGATGGTCGTTTGTATTGTGGTAATTTAGTTTGTAGTTCCACAACTTTTTGTTGTACTTCCAACATCACAATTAAGTTAGCAAGAACTGGAGAGGATGATATTATGGTTCTTTGGACAACAGTAGGTCCTAACTTTCTTTGTTGTTGGAGTTGATGTAGCTCTTTGAACAGTTTATAATGTGCCTCTAACAAGTTGGCATAATCTTCAGTGATAATCTTGATATTCGCAGGGGGAACAACTTGAAACTTTGATGGATTGATTGGTGCCCTTGGTGTGTTCTCGATGGCCACCACTAAATCTTCTTGATTCTATAATTGCAGTCATCGATTCTCCTTCTATGCAGTTGCAAGATGCCTCTATAGGAGTGCCATATTGCACTAAAGTTTTGAGTTGCACTCCATTTGAGTTTGGAGATGCTCTTCAACAAGTTGCATAGCTTCCATATCTACTTCTTGAACAGTTTATAATGTGTGTTAGCAGCAGACAAGGAACTGAAGGACTGACGAGGCATGGCAGTCAGAGAAGAGAGTCAGAAGGGAGAGAAGGCACAAGCAGACAAGGGAGTCAACAACGAACTGGAAAGTAGGCCAATAATTTTCTTCACGAAGAAGCAAGTACGAGCATTCACGCAGATCTAGCACTAAGGCAACCTTTAATTTTTCAAAACCCTTACACCAATTAAAAGTGATTCTCATCACTAACAACCCTTGTAAATACCATGTTCACCTTTTTGTGGCTCCATTTTGTGCAAGCCGAGGAGTCCTTGAGCTTGAGGAGCCTTAGAAGTAGTTGCTTACCAATTTTCGTATTTTTTAGATCTCATTTGAGCCCTCAAATAAGCTCTGGAACCTAATTTTTAACTAGGCCGGACACTAGGTCTGGACAGGGCCAAAGCTAGTCAAAAACTATAAAAGGAGCTAGAGAGCTCATTTTTGAGGTTAGATTGTAATTGAAACAAACTTGTAAGAGCTTTTTGAAAGTAATCTAAGAACTCCATTGCTCCTCACACTTTGTCTTGCCGTGTGTGCGCGTGTGGGTGTATGTGTGTGCATGTTTGTGTGCTTCTCACTCACGCACTTGTGCCTCCACTTGCTCGAGGTCTTCATACCATCCTCACGTCTTCCCGGATTGACATTAAAGGAGGTGCTACTCATCACTGAGCTACACCAAATTTTGGCGCCGTTGCCGGGGATCGAGCTTTGAGGACGAGCGTGTGATGGTAAGACGTAGAGTTGACGCGTTGGAGTTGTAGGTATTTTCTTCACTTTCATCTATTTTCTTGTTTTTTCTTCACCATCTTCATCACCATCATCATCATCACCATCTCCCACCTCCATCTCCATCATCGCGAAAATCTTCAGTTTTGATCATATCACCATCTCCACCTCATTTCCTTCATTCTACTTGTGAGAGAGAGCGAGAGAGCGATATTGCTTGCACTGTTTTTGCATGTTTGTTGTGTTTCTTGCAGGTATCATCATCATCATCCCCGCCAGCACGCTGCGCAGGTACGAAACTCGTCGAATCTGTCTCGCAGTCGCCAGCCTCTGTCGATCGCGATCGACAGAAAATTTGATCATTTGGTAAAATAAAGTTCACCACTAGCACAAGCATGATGAGCACATCCCAAATCACCTAAAACAGTAGAAAAATTCCGTGTTTTTCTGTCAATCGCGACCGACAGCCTCTGTCGATCGCGACCGACAGACCCTGTCAATCGCGACCGACAGACCCTGTCGATCGCGACCGACAGACTTCACGACCGACAGACTGCCACGTAGGACCCTGTCAATCACGATTGACACCGTCGATCGCGATCGACAGCCACGACCGACACCTCCAAATTTTAATACTCTTTAGAAAATTGTTCTTCGAAATGTTATCTCTCTCCTTTTAATTTTTCCCTTCTACTTTTTCCCTTCATTTAGGGTCGAATGACTCATGGAGTGGAGAAAAGTTGTTGGAACTAGGAGAAGCTCAATCAAGACTGATGGAGAGTGTTAATCTCCAAAAGAACAAGTTAACCTTGAAATTAGACCACCTCTATATCAAGATTAACCTTAGACTCCACCAAACTTGGAGATCATTCACCAAGTTATCAGAAAAATTGAAAGTTCTGAAAAATTCAACTTCTTCAGAAAGTCTGCTGCAGATTAATCACTCATTGACTAATCAATCCTGTAAAGTTTTTGATAAAACTTTGCACAACACTTCGCCTTAAGGTTGCGCAACTCTGCCAAGTTAAATCTCTCAAAAAGATTAAGTACACACTGAGAAATGTGTGAAACACTTTACCTATGTCTGAAAGTGCTTCTCTGCAATGGCGACTTTGACACCTGCAACTTCTTAGCACTGGTTCTCCCAACTCTGAACCCGTTTGATCAAGATCTTCTAGCCATAGATGGCTTACCTTCCAACTTAGATTTTGAGCCCTCACTTGTGTAAAACTTTACACTGTAGACTGAGCAATGATCATTTCATTTAAGATGAAATGTGCGCCAGATTTCTCGACTATTAAAACATTCTTACATATGAATGTTCCTAAACGAAATTCTCACAGCCTGATTACAATTAACCTCTCAAATTCTAGCCATAGATAGATTAGCTATGGACTTAGATACGTGCAAAAGGATTTCTCAAAAGATTAAGCACAGAAGGAGCAGACAGCAAAATATCGGGCGCAAAAAATTCTTGATTTCTCAGAAAATTTACATCTAAGTGAGGATGGACAATTCACTCACTCTTCATGTGTCTAATGACACTAATTTCTCTCTCCCTATTCTCAAATCTTCTTCTGCTCTATTTGCCCGACATTTTCCAACATATTTATAGATGAATATATACAAGTGTATGACTAGACAAAGGTATAAGTCAGCTAATGTACATATGTGTACATGTCTTTGGATTTTCTGAATATGTCCTTCCTTCAACCATCTGACTTTGTTTTCTTCTTGACTCCTTGACTTCATTTCTCCATAATCCTTCAATTGATGATTGTCATGCACCAACAGCTCCCCCTCAATCATTAATTGAGGTTCTTCTCTATCTTCTTTACTCCAGCCATATCCTTGAATCTTTGTAGTTTTGGTCCATCTAGACTTTTAGTCATCATATCTGCAACTTGATCTTTTGTGGGAGTGTGTATGACTTCAATCTCTTTCTCAATGACCTTCTCTCTCAGGAAATGATACTGTATTTCAATATGCTTAGTTCTAGCATGAAATACAGGATTAGCTGCCAAGTATAATGAACTCATATTGTCTCCACAAATAATAGGAGTACTCTGAATCACATCAAAAACTTTCAAAAGTGTCTTTAGCCATATTACCTCTTTTGCAGCTTCCACCATACCTTTATATTCTGCCTCTGTAGATGACAAAGCAACTGTATGTTGCTTCTTGGAACACCATGAAATCAATTTGTCTCCTACATAGCACAAGTATCCATGTGTTGATCTTCTATTATCCACATTACCTGCCCAATCTGCATCACTATATATCTTGATTCTTGTATCTGAAGTAAACCCATAGTACAACCCTTCTTTGAGTGTACCCTTGATGTACCTAAGTACCCTTTGTCCTGCAATCCAATGTTCCTTTCTAGGACAATGCATGAATTGTGAAAGCACACCAACTGCATATGACAAGTCAGGCCTTGTTAATGTAGCATAAATCAAGCTACCAACCAAACTTTGATAGAGTTTCATATCTCTGAACTCTTCTCCTCCAAACCTAGACAATTTATGGTTCACTTCCAAAGGTGTAGGTGCAACCCTGCAATCTTCCATTTTAAATTTGGTTAGCAAATTTTTAAGATACCTTTCTTGGGTCACATATACTCCATGTTGAGTATAAGAGATCTCCATTCCCAAGAAGAATGATAGGTTCCCCAAATCACTAATTTTGAACTCTTTCTCCATCTGCTTTTTGATCATTTGTATCCCCTTATCATCTGTTCCTGTAAGTATTATGTCATCAACATAAATACACACATAAATGAACCCATCTTCACTTGCTTTGACTAGCAAGCTACTATCTGCCTTTGATGCTTGAAAACCAAGATCATTCAAGAATTTTACAAGCCTATAATTCCAAGCCCTTGGGGCTTGCTTCAACCCATACAAAGCTCTCTTGAGCTTACATACATAATTTGGACTCACTTGATCTTTGAACCCATCTGGTTGCTCCATGTAGACTTCATCTGAAATGTAACCATTCAAGAAAGCATTTTTAACATCTAATTGAGACAACTTCCAACCTTTACAAGCAGCAATTGCTATGAGTGTCCTGATGGTTGTCATCTTTGCCACAGGACTATATGTCTCATCATAGTCCACTCGATATGTCTGTGCATACCCTTTCACAACAAGTCTAGCTTTGTACCTAGACACACTTCCATCTGCAAATCTTTTAGTTTTGTAAACCCACTTACATCCAATGATCTTCTGACTATTAGGTTTAGGAACCAAATCCCATGTTTGATTCTCTATCAATGCATCATACTCCTCTTGCATAGCATCTTCCCAATTCTTCTTTCCTTTGGCCTCTTCATATGTAGAAGGGTCTTCATCTGTTTTTACCAAATAAGCATAATCTTTAGTAGTCAAGAATGAAGTATCATAGCTATACCTTGTAGGTTGCCATTTGTGCCTAGATGACCTCCTAACTTCTGCACTTCTTGAGGTCTCTGGTTCATCACATTCTGGATCAAACCTTGGCCTCTCTTCAACTTCAATCTGCACTTCATTACTCTCACTTTCATCAAGTAATTGAACCTTTGCTTTACCTTTCCTTTGTTCCACTACTTCTTCATCATCTGCATGTACATTATATTTACCTGCATACCAAGTACCTTGCTCATCAAATGTAACATCCTTGGATACAATAAATTGCTTTGTGGATGGACTCCACAACCTGTATCCCATTTGCTTATCATCATAACCAATGAATACATACTTCTCTGCCTTAGGCTCCAACTTATGCCTCAATTGAGATGGCACATATGCATATGCCAAGCATCCAAATATTCTGCAATGATCCAAGGTAGGTTTCTTACCCCACCAAGCTTCATATGGTGTCATACCCTACAAAGCTTTACAAGGTAATCTATTAACCAAATATGTAGCTGTATTAACAGCCTCAGCCCACAAATAATTTGGGCAATTCTTCTCTTTCATCATGGACCTTGCAAACTCAACAAGAGTCCTATTTCTTCTTTCTGCTACCCCATTTTGTTGAGGAGAGTACCTGCAAGTAACTTCTCTCTTTATACCTGCATTCCACAAATAATCATTGAACTCATTTGAAAAATACTCTCCCCCTCCATCTGACCTTAGTCTCTTCAATTTTTGACCTGTAATCCTTTCTGCATATGCATGATAGTGTTTAAATGTATTAAACACTTCTGACTTTTCCTTAATCACATAAATTGTGATCCACCTGGTAGCATCATCAACATATATGACATAATATCTTGAACCATTTATACTAAAGTCCTTTGAAGGACCCCACACATCTGTATGCACCAATTCAAGTCTTTCTGAATACATAAATCCATGCTTGGAATAGGATTGCTTATGAGCCTTACCTAATTGACATGCCTCACATCTGTATGTCATGTGTTGACCTGCAATGTTAGGCATTCCAAGTACTGAATCATTGTTAATCATTTCTTTGATACCTCTTTCATTAAAGTGTCCAAGTCTTTTGTGCCAAAGATCCAATTCTGACACCTTCTGCTCTCCATATGTGAACATAGCATGTCCAACATTTCCTTGTACCTTCAATGTGAAAAGCCTTCCTTCTTTCTTTCCTGCAATAACTTGTTTATACCCTTGACTAGGGTCTTCCACATAAACTCCATCATTTGTGAACCTTACCTCATATCCTTTTTCCACAATTTGACCTACACTGATCAAATTCTTTGGAATTGTGGGAACATAAAGTACCTTACTCAGAAGAGTGCTCCCATCCTTAGCTTTGACTGAACCAATTGACTTTACCTTATGCTTTGTATTATCACCTGTCTGCACTGTATGATTAATTGCATTGTGATCTAGGTCAGTCATCAAAGCAATATTTCCACTCAAATGATTACTACATCCTGAATCAATATAAAACACTCTCATGTCCTCATGTGAAGTTTCACATGTATTCATAATGAGAGTCGAATCCTCCTTTTGATCTGATGCATAGTTGTAGTAGGTGTTATTATAGGATTGATTTTGGAAGCTTCTTCCTCCACCTCTTCCAAAAGAATTCCTACCACCTCTACCTCTGAAATTTCCTCTCTGAAATCTACCACCTCTTGCTCTTTGATTAAAGTTCTGATAATTACCATTGTTTTGATTATTGTGCCAACAATCATGAGATAGATGATTGGTCTTACCACATATCCAACAAGCTCTTGCATTATCTTTGTTGTTTCTGCCTCTTCCTCTACTCCTGCCATTTCCTCTTCCTCTTATGAAGTTTGCTTGGTTTGATGTACCTTCTTCTTCACCTGATTGTTGCTTCCCTTTGTTGACTTTCTTCTTGTCTTTAGAATACATTGCATGACCTGCACTCTTATCAACATCTCCTTTGATATCATTCTCAAAAGTTAGCATATGACCTAACAATTGATTCAAATCAGGAGTAAAGTGATCTAATGAAAGTTCTGTAGATAAAATGAAAGGCTTCCATTTCTCATCTCCTCTTAGTCATGTGAGTATTTGTCTTACCAATTTGTCTTCTTCAATATCTTCATCCACTGCACCTAAAGAGTCTGCAATATCCTTCATTTTTGTCACATAATCAGAGATTGATTGTGAGACCTTCTTCTTGAAGGTAGTAAATTCTGCCCATAGTGAAGCCTTCCTTGATTTGGTTGTATTTTGGAAATGCTCTTCCAAAGCATTCCAAATGTCACAAGCACTTTCAAGTCCTCTAATGTGAGGAAGCAAATAGTCATTGACTGCCATGTAGATGATGCTTCTTGCTTGAGCATCCTTCTTCATCCAATTCTTCAAATCTGCAAGCTCCTCCCTAGTTGGAACACTAGGATCTCTGAATTCTGGCTTTTCTTCATCTCCTGTGATGTATCCTATCAGATCTTTGCTCATAAGGTGAGCTTCCATCCTCATAGACCATGCAGGATAGTTCTCTCTATCCAACTTTTCAATTTGGAGACTATCTCCCATCTTTACTTCACCTGTAGCTTCAAATCTTTAACCTTTACAGATAATAAGTATACCTTTACTTCGAATGTTGCTCCTTCTGATCCTTTTGATACTCTTTGTATGTCTTCCTTTAATCTTTCTTCACACTTTGACCTTTTGCACCTTCGAAATGTAAAGTTTTGTATTTCTGCAATAGTCGGAGTCTCCTTCACTTCAATTTTGACACAACCTGCTCTGATACCACTGATGGAGAGTGTTAATCTCCAAAAGAACAAGTTAACCTTGAAATTAGACCACCTCTATATCAAGATTAACCTTAGACTCCACCAAACTTGGAGATCATTCACCAAGTTATCAGAAAAATTGAAAGTTCTGAAAAATTCAACTTCTTCAGAAAGTCTGCTGCAGATTAATCACTCATTGACTAATCAATCCTGTAAAGTTTTTGATAAAACTTTGCACAACACTTTGCCTTAAGGTTGCGCAACTCTGCCAAGTTAAATCTCTCAAAAAGATTAAGTACACACTGAGAAATGTGTGAAACACTTTACCTATGTCTGAAAGTGCTTCTCTGCAATGGCGACTTTGACACCTGCAACTTCTTAGCACTGGTTCTCCCAACTCTGAACCCGTTTGATCAAGATCTTCTAGCCATAGATGGCTTACCTTCCAACTTAGATTTTGAGCCCTCACTTGTGTAAAACTTTACACTGTAGACTGAGCAATGATCATTTCATTTAAGATGAAATGTGCGCCAGATTTCTCGACTATTAAAACATTCTTACATATGAATGTTCCTAAACGAAATTCTCACAGCCTGATTACAATTAACCTCTCAAATTCTAGCCATAGATAGATTAGCTATGGACTTAGATACGTGCAAAAGGATTTCTCAAAAGATTAAGCACAGAAGGAGCAGACAGCAAAATATCGGGCGCAAAAAATTCTTGATTTCTCAGAAAATTTACATCTAAGTGAGGATGGACAATTCACTCACTCTTCATGTGTCTAATGACACTAATTTCTCTCTCCCTATTCTCAAATCTTCTTTTGCTCTATTTGCCCGACATTTTCCAACATATTTATAGATGAATATATACAAGTGTATGACTAGACAAAGGTATAAGTCAGCTAATGTACATATGTGTACATGTCTTTGGATTTTCTGAATATGTCCTTCCTTCAACCATCTGACTTTGTTTTCTTCTTGACTCCTTGACTTCATTTCTCCATAATCCTTCAATTGATGATTGTCATGCACCAACAAAGACTTGGTGGCGGTCAAAGACACTCAAGACTTTTATTGGTTGAACCTCCAAATGGGTGAAAAATTGCACAACGATAAACTTGATAGGGGGTATACCACCTAGAGCATCATCGACAACTTGGAGCTCCCATACCTCACCCAAAGCATGGACATAGTGGTGTCAAATCACTTCCCAATTGTGTCAATGTTTAAACCATTTGTGAAGGTTAGGAAATCTCCCTAGTTTCATGCCAACCCCATGACCTTCTCATATCCATCAATTCAAGAAGAGATCTCTCTTACCTAGAAGTGGGTTTTCAACACCCACTCTGCTCCCTCTAGAAGTTTGTCTTTGCAAGTCAATCAAACCCATGCTATCTTTATCGCTCTTATATTCTTCAGGGTGAGCATCTGATCAATTACGCAATTATCATGCATGCAGCCAATATCTTCCACTGGCTTTAGCGAGGGGGCGTGGAGCTTTAAAATTATCCTATCCTTCCTTGATGATTCTTCCACTAGGAGGAGGCTGAGATTCATGGTCATCTTCAAAATGTTGTTCCACTAGAATGTTCTACTTTCTCTAGTGCCTTTGGTGGTGATGGTGGTCGTTCGTATTGTGGTACTTTAGCCTGTAGTTCCACAACTTTTTCTTGTAGTTCCATCATCACGATTAAGTTAGCAACAACTGGAGAGGATGATATTATGGTTCTTTGGACAGTAGTAGGTCCTAACTCTCTTTGTTGTTGGAGTTGATGTAGCTCTTCGAACAGTTTATCATGTGCCTCTAACAAGTTGGCATAATCTTCAATGATAATCTAGATGTTCTCAAGGGGAACAACTTGAAACTTTGATGGATTGATTGGTGCCCTTGGTGTGTTCTCGATGGCCACCGCTAAATTTTCCTGATTCTATAACTGTAGTCATCAATTCTCCTTTTGTGCAATTGCAAGATGCCTCTGTTGTAGTGTCATATTGCACTGAAGTTTTGAGTTGTGCTCCATTTGAGTTCAAAGATGCTCTTCAACAAGTTACATAGCTTCCATATCTACTTCTTGAAGCTTGGCCTCTAGTGTGCTATGTGCTTCTTGTAACATGTGAAGTTGATCTTGTAGAATTTCATTGTCCACTTTGAGTATTGTTGTGTTGTTGTAACTCTCAAAGGATCTTGTACTATGTTGTTGCATGCCTCTAGTTGATGATACTCTGTCTGAAGTTGCATCATACATTGAATCATAGTATTGAATGCATTATCTATAGATGAGCATGCAATTAGTACACTAGTCGATGCAAGGGGGAGGGAGTGGGGAATGGGAAGCATGGATGCTGTGTCTAACAGAGAAGTGGGTGTAGGTGAAGTTGGTGGAAGGGGAATGGGAGGTGCTGGAATCATGGGTGGAGGGGGTGTTGGAAATCACTTGAATGTGTGACTCTCCTCCCATCCATATATACCCTCTTGTACTCTAAAAAATGCAATGTTGTACTACTAAAAATAGCAATGATCATGAATATTCTAGTGTGAACTTGTGGCCATCATGCAACACTTATTCCCATTACTACCAAAGTAGTTTCCATTATTACCAAAGTACCTTAGGGTATCCCCCAAGCTTGGGACCTTGACTAGCAGGCCCTTTTCCCTCACACACATGAGCTGATCCCTGTGGATCAAATGGACTGATCCCTGTGGATCAATGATCCTTGTGGATCAAATGCACTCATCCCTGTGGATCAATGTCTAACACTCTCTCCCCCTTCTAAATATCATTGTCCTCAACGATCAATGAGGGAAAGTAGTGTTGAACCAGAACTTTTGATTCCCAAGCAGAGTCAATAAGTGGTAATCCTCTCCAGGCTACTAGGTACTCCCGGATGACACGATTCCTCAATCGCTTCTATCCTCGATCTAATATCCTATCTGGAGAGTGATCTGTGCTATCACTTTCTTGCAAAGAAATAATACCTTCTATTAGATTATCCTCCCTAAAAACAATGAATGAAATAGTGGGTGAACTCTACAATTTGGAGGAAGCTCTAATCGATATGCAACTTCACTTAGCTTTTAACTATCTTCCAAGTTCCACAAGACCTTGATGATAGCTTACTACCCTTTCGTGTGGAGAGTGAAGGAGATCTAGCTGGTACCTGAAGAAAGGCTCTATCTCCCTCCTCAAAGGATCTAGGAGGCCTCTTCCTATAAGCATACTCTTTAGCCCTATCAACTGCTTGCTGCATCTTGGCTTTGGCTATTTCTAAATTTTCTTGAACATTCACTGAGAACTCTGAAGCATTAGGAAATTTCTCTGGCATGCCTATGGTACTGAGAGCATTGGGATTCATGCCATAGTTCATCTCAAAAAAAGAAAAACTCAACTAGTGGCAAATACTATCCCAATTTGTCTGTCTCTCAAACACGTATGCCCTCAACATGTCCTGTAAAAATTGGTTGACCCTCTTGGTCCTGTGAATTTGACATTCCTATCTGAAACTTTGGACGTAGGCAACCCATGCAATCTGAAGACATGCAGGATAAACAACTCTGATCCCTATGGATTAAATGGATTGATCTATGTGGATCAATGATCCCTTTGGATCAAGTGGAATGATCCCTATGGTTGAATGTCTAACACTCCGATCCTTGTGTGGATTTTCTATCATCTCGTGCATGGGGCATGAACTGATCCCTATGGACCAGAGTCATGATCCCTATGGATCATCAATCTATCTACCACAACTAGGATAGTATCCCACTTCCTTTGGGTCCGCGACAACCCCACTATGAAGTCCATAGATACAATATCCTAGTTGTGATCTGGAATCTATAAAGGATACAAAAGACTTGGAGTCTTTATCCTTTCTGCTTTGTTGACTTGACACATGAAGCTTGTGAAACATAAGTGTTTCCAAGGTCATTAGAATAAGTCGCTTAGTTGTTTCATAGCTAAGAATTCTAGCATTTCTAGTTAGAACCTAGAATAGAGGATAGTTCATCCTCAAAGAGTCCATGATCTAGAAGAATGCAAGTGGCATTTTGATCAAAAGGAATAAACTTAAGATTTGAAACATGTAAAGTAATACATTTAGAAAAGGATGAGAATTTTCAAGTGAAAAGAATCACCCTTTTGCAAAAAGGAAAAATTGAGACAAGGGCTAGTTTTACCAAGGTCTCATGAGTTAGCAACTTAGAGGTAAGAGGTCTCAAGGTAAATTAAAACCTTAGAAGAGAACTCTAAGGACACCTACAACTTTAAGATGCTTATAAATTAAGTATCTAGTTCATTAGTAGTTACTATAATTACATAACTATGAGTTCTAGTGCACATTTCTATGTGTATAGAACAAAGAAGTTTATTTTGCAAGAAGTATAGACTTTAGATTTGTGGAATAAAAAGGGAAAATCAAGTTTGATTAGAATGCCATTGTTAGAAATAATAAAAGAACAGTCATCTAAGAACTTCCTCGATTTAGGAGTTGAGACATAGACTTTAAAGTTTCTAGCTATAAAAGGAATCATATCTTGATTCTCTAATAGTTTAATATGGGCAGATTGGGTAGTTTCATCTATCTATCTATCTAAGAGTGAAGAATAGATATCCTAGGTGGACTCATCTTCATTAAGCAAGCAAGGCAAGTCTTTAGGCGAAGAACTCTAGAATGAGCAAGATACACAAAAAGGCAAGGTTTGCAGTGAGCAAACAAGGCAAGTCTGTGGGTTAGATATTCAAGAGTGGCCAAGATATATAGAAAGGCAAGGTTTTCAAAGAGAAAATAATGCAAGGCTATAATCTAAGCTCCTAGCAGGGAGTTAGAGAAGGTTATATAGCAAGGCATGGTTTAGATTTATTAGACAAGGCAAGGTTATCTCCAATAGGGAGTGATTATACAACAATGCAAGGTCTATAAGTAAGAAAGTGAGTTCCAAATGGAAGACAAGTTGAGAAGCAAGTTTGATGTTTCTATTTATAGTGCATCATAAATAGTTTGAGCATGAGGGGAGGCAACTACTAATCTATGGAGAACCAAATCTCCAAGAGACATGATTGGTAAATGCTACTAAGTCTATTTCTTTTCTTTACTTTGTGCATTCATCATGTAGTATGATGGATGGAGTCTCTATTTTGAATGCTTTAGCACTTTCAGCGAAAGTGAAAGCAGAATTCCAAGAGTTGTCCTTGAAAGAATTACAGAATGATGTGTGTGTGAATCTCCTCCCATCCATATATACCCTCTTGTAGTCTAAAAATAGCAATGATGTACTACTAAAAATAGCAATGATGTACTACTAAAAATAGCAATGATATGGAATAGTCTAGTGTGAACATGTGGTCATCATGCAACACTTATTCCCATTACTACCAGAGTAGTTCCCATTACTACCAAAGTACCTTAGGGTATCCCCCGAGCTTGGGACCTTGGCTAGCTGTCCCTTGTCCCTCACACACATGAACTGATCCCTGTGGATCAAATGGACTGATCCCTGTGGATCAAATGCACTGATCCTTGTGGATCAATGTCTAACAGGGGGAGGTGTTTCGGGTGGTGAGATGTCCATGCTGTTGGACATGGAAGTGTGTGTGGTTTCTACCATATACATTGGGATGGTAGGTGGTGTGCATGTGGTGGTGGTGAATATTTGTGATGCTATAGCGGGGACCAGAAAGGATAAAGGGTTTGGGGTGAAGGGTTGGGGAAGGTTAGAAACATAGGAAAAGAAAGGTTGGGGAACTGCTAGGATGGAGGTTGGAATGTGAAAGGTTGGAGGTGGGACCACCATGGAATGAGGTTGAGTGATAGGAAAACCTAGAAAAGTGGATCTAAAATCTGGGTGGCCTATCACAGAGGTTGTGGAAGTGGGATGTCCCGTGGAGGGATCAATGAAAGATCCTACTGATTGGGTGGTAGTATGATACAATGGATTGTCGAAGGAAGAAAATAAGGATGAAATGGAAGTTGGGCTACAGAAGGTGAAGGTGTGCTCTATGGGATTAGTAGTAGGTATAATATTTACAACCTCTATTTGAGGGGGTGATGGTGGTGGTGTTGGAAGAAGTGGCTTGGTTATCTCTTTGTGGATGATGGTCATTTTGGTGCTAGGAGTTCTCAGTAGGGAACCTGGCATAGCAGTGTCAGTAGCTTGGGAAACTATCTCACCTTGGGTTGTGAAAACTACAGTGGTAGTCATCTCTACCGTTCCGGGCGCTATTGTCATCGTCTCCATGGAAGTGATGGGAATCTAAATATTTTTCCCTAACCTTGGTCGTCTTTGCAACCTGCCTAGATCGTATTGGGTGTGGGGCCTCTACAGTGTATATCATATGGCTTCCACTACACCACATGTCTCTGAGAGCAGTTGTAGAGATTCATTAAGTTGAGAGTCTACAATGGCCTCTTCCAAGAGTTGGGCCATGAGTACCCTGTTCAAAAAGAAATTGTTGTATTCCAACTCTCTCTATGGTTTGGTATAATCTACGAAGCCATGTAGTATAGGCGAGATCTCTAATTGATTCTTCTTCATCCTTTGTTGTTCTAGTTATTGAAAGAGAGTCCTCTATTGGTCATCTTCCTAGTGTACGTGATGGATTTCTCTTTCTCTTCCCATTCTTTTTGTTGAGGTGCTAGGACCTTCTGTGTTGGAAAAGAACTCAACGTCCAAGAGTTGAATGGTCTGAAAGAAGGACTCAAAGTCCAATGTTCTCATCCCTTTGATATCTCTAATGGGGCCAAATTCAAATTTTGATGGTATAGGGGCAGTAGAGGGAGCAACCTATGACGTTCCTCCAAATTCAAATTGAGAGATTCTAATGGTAAAGGGTGCATTGTGCCTTCTCCTCTTGGTGAGATTTCCAGGGTCGTGACAACTTCTCTTGGTTGGACACATGGGATTGTGCCTCTCATTCTCTTAGATTGGTGGATGAAAGCTTGACGACCTTTAAAAGTCTGTAATTTAGACTAGGTCAAAGCGCACACACACACTCGATGGGCACATTGTATGATAAGCACCTATATATAATACGAGTAATGGCACAACACCCATTCACAATTGGTTTCCTAGACAACCTCTTGTTAGCTTTATACAACTCTTTGATGATCCACAAGGGAAGCTTGATGGTCACCGACCCTGTCTTAGCTAGGTAAAGACTAAACCATATTCTTTTGTGTGGATGTGTGAAGTGGTCTTGAATTGGAAAAGAAAATTGATGCATGCATAGGTGGTGGGATGGAAATGTTAGGAGTCAGTGTTGCCATATCCTTTAGCTTTGAAAGCTTCCTATCCTTCATGTTGTCAGGTACCAAAGTTTCTTTCTGAGAAGGGACATGCATGTCGTGCATGTTGAGTGCATCTCTCACTAATTCCAAGGTGATCTTGAACTTCTTCAATTCATTTTTGTGCGACAAAGATGGAATGACAAAGTTCCTGGGTAGTCCTTTATGCCACTTGCCTGCAAGGTGGATACCAGATAGTAGCATTGTTGGAAATCTGGTTTGGGTAAGGGGGCCTTGAAATAGTCTGCCAACCCTACACATTGCCTAATTGTTTGGAGTTTGGGGTGTTCTCGAGAGTCTTGAACTCTCTTGAAAAAAATTGAAATCACCCCCAAGATGAAGTGAAGACATTGAAAAAGCAATAGGCAATGTATGAAGCCAAGAAAATCAGGATGCTCAACCATAGCAAACTACTAGAAAGTCAGTTCAAAGTATATATGGACGAAGCCAATAATCTATGTACGAAAAAAAAGAATTAATGAACTCTATTCTATTGAATTAGCCATTGGAAAGCAATATTGACACAAGCATACAAGAGTTACAAGCCAAATTGTCAGTATTAGAAGAGTAGCTTACCCAAGAGAAGAGAAAACAGCTCAATATAGAGACCACATGTAAAGCGGAAGCCAAATCATGGGAGCTTAAATGGAATGAAGCAGTACATAAATACATGGAGCAATGCAATAAGGATGTTGATCAAGTAAAAACTATATGTGAAGCTAAGGCAAAAGTTGAAGATGAGCTCAAGGCTAGCAAACAAGAAATGAAAAGAAAGATAAACTCATAGCAAAGCTTAGGGCCCAAATAGACAAGACCAAGAACTTGGGGATACTAGTGGTGCAACCATCCACAATGGCTACTGAGGAGAGTGAGGTACACACTCTTTCTCCCCCAATTGTTCATTCACCAATAAAGGAGCTGGCTATGGAAGAATATGATGATCACCCAATGCCATATACTGCAAAGCTAAGTTAGAAAGAATGATTGGGGGAGAAAATGAAGGAGTAAAAGTCATGAAGGAGGCTCAAATCAAGAGTAAAGATCTAGATGCAATAATGAAGCCCTTCAACCTCCCATATGGAATCATGAAAGAACAAGCCCAAAGATACATCAAGACGACTATGGGAAAGGATCCGGACGAGCAGCTGAATTTTACGGCCACCACTTTTCAGTATACTCAACAGGAGTTCGAAGTTGCCGATCCCATCTGGCAGAGAAAATTTTTGGAGAGAAATCCAACATTGCAGGTGCACTAGCAAAAGGCACCATATATATTACAAGTTAATCTAGCATTTTTTCCTATGCCATGTCGACATTACTGGCCAAAATTTTGGGAATTGCAAAGTCAAGGTAGACTAAATAAGCAGTGGCTCAGCTTTCCATTACTCCTGAGCCCGTTGCATAATTATTTGCCGATGGAAGAGTACATGATCAGGACAATCGAATTTTGGTTATTTCGGTATGCAAAAGTTCCTTATCTCACCATCAAGCTCACTAACAAAATATTCGGCATGATTCTCACCGTACTCAGAGTATTCAAACATGCAAAGTATACATTTTTGAATTTTATTGGCATCAATCAAGGAACAGACATTTTGGTATTTGATCTTTTTGTCATGCCAAGCAGACTAACCATTATGGCCTACTACTCGCGCATAATGTTTTTGCCTAGTACATATATGCAAGCTTTTGAAGTAGCCTTTTTCACTAGTTTTTTTGAAATCGATTAAAAAATATTCCTCAAGATGTCCGCTAACCTCAATGCAAGACTTGTAGCTTATGAATTAATCTTTTTTGCTGACCATCACCAACCACCACACGACGGTGTCAAGTCTAAACAGTGGAAGCAACTCATGATACGTGAAGCTAATTTGTTAAATGAAACATAGCAAAAGGTATACAAGACGTACTCCCATCGAAATCCAAAGCCTATCGGGGATGATAGAATTCAGGAGGGGGGATGTGTGACAGTAGAGACAGGAGAACCCAGCAAAAGAAAAGTAAGAAGAAGAAAATCAAAATGAAAGACTATGCAATAAAAAGTATCACCCTCTGCCCAAAGCCCCACAGGGGCACGCATCAGGCTACAACACCAAAGGACCAAGTCCGAAGAGTGGAAACAAAGAATTACAACAACTAGGACCTTTCAAGGGGAGGTTGCACACAACTTCCTCATCCACTATGTGCATGCGGTGAAAAGAAATAAAAAGGCTAAAGACAATGCATCAGCTCCCAAAGGATGTAAAAGAAGATTCAAGAACAGGACCTTTAAAATGCAATGCCAATCTAAAAGCAATGCAAGGCCTGCCGAAGAATGCATGCATGGCAGCCCGAATTAACACAACAATTGAAGACATGAAGCAAAGCCTATCAGGGGATGACAGAGACTAACGGGAGGAGAGTGTTGCAGAGTAAAAGTAGCACAAAAGAGGTGCCCCAAAATTTTCAAAATTATGGGCACAATTTTTCTTCTTCAAGTGCTTATGAAAATCTCATAAAGCCTTGTAAATGCACTAGAGAAGTCCTCTAGATGCATAAATTCCAAGCAGTGTATTATAATCCTTGTAAATAAAAGGAAATTAAGGTTTCTATAATAAAGTTCCGGTCTCTTGTGTGAAAGGACCATTTTTAGGGCACATGTATATAAGTCATTTGATGACACTTTGTGAAGACTTTTTGCCATTGTGAGTAAGAGAGCTCTGATTTTCGAATTTGCTTCTTCGTCCTCTTGCATATCCTTGCTTTTGAGCTTGCATGTGTGTTTGTAGCTAGGAATGAGTGCATGGAAGTGTTGTCTACCCAATTCATTGCTTTTCTTAATTAAGTGTGTAATGTGTGTGTGAGGTGTGAGGAGGTGTGTGGTGAAACTAGGTGAGTTGTGTAGCTCTGTTTTTTTCCCATATGTTGAAGTAGATTTGTCAGAATCAGGTACATCATTGGATGTGGCTCATCGAGAGCTTCGAAACGAACCTGCTATTGACCATCTTCCAATTTCGGAGCTGAAAGGAAATTCTATTTTTGTGCTTATTGTTGTTTCATGTATCACGACACCATTTCCACCTGTGAGAGTGATGAATGTGCATGAAATACTCATTTGCATTCCATAATAGCTATCTCGCTTCATTGACCATTGTGCAAGTGCATGTCTTCATACATTCGGTTAGGTTGAAGATACTTCTAGGATTGATAATTTAAATGTGAGATCCCCACTATATGTACTAGTTGTGGAATTTCTTGTATTATCTCTAGTCGTGTTATCCCCACCAATCAATCACGGGATGTGGGACTTCTTGTATGAGTTTCATATTCTTGTATTATTTCCCTACATGGGTGATCTTATAATCTGAAGTATACTTCGGGGCTTGATTTTCTTGCTTTTTCCACCATATCATCTTAGTCTAGCCTCCCACTATATTCATTAAGACTTGAGGGATCTTCCTTATGATGTATAAGCTTCACCAAAAAGGTCACTAGAGAGTAAGGTCCCTAGGACAAACGAGATGTCTTTAGCCCAATGATGTCTTTGCACATCTTTGTGACAAGGACATATTCAATTCTTTTTCCCAATTTCCTTGGATTCTACCTCATTCTTGTGGCTTCTTTATGCACTTAGTTCCACACCTAGAAAAGGCGTAAGATCCAAACATAGAGAGGTGCAGAAAAGAACAAAGAGAAGAATCGCTTGGATGAAAATGTCAACGATTCCATCTAAGATAGCAGAAAGTCAATCCAAGAAAAGAGTGAATACATAGAAGTCCAAGGGAGAGAAGTCAAAATGAAAATGTAGATGATGATGAATGAAAGCGTAGATGACCAACATTTTTGCTTTGAAAATTTTCAACAATTGAAGGGGGTCATTCGAAAAGATCGTTACATCATGATTAGCATATGTAGGAGCCACATCCTCACCACCTATTCACTTTGTTGTATTTAAGGTATTGAATAGAAAATAGACACAGTTTTCATTGAATTTCTCTAAGGTATTGAAAAAATGTTATTTAAGGAAGAGCATGTCTCATGCGTTATCCGAATCCAAGATAAGTAGTGGTAATCTAGTCTTAAATGCACTAGATCATAGGGTGTCCAAGATCATTAGGGGCAAGGCGGAACACAACGAGCTTGAGATCTTTGGCGACTGGCAGGATGGGCGACTGACAAGGCTCGACTGACGAACCACGCGTTGCGCGCGATTGATGGGGCGACTGACGACTGACGGGTGAGCCGGCCACGATGGACAAAGCGCGTGACGATTGATGGTTTTTGACTTCGACGATTGATGGTTTTTCTCCATCAATACCGGCGATTGACGGTTTTTGACGCCTGCGACGGGTGGTTTTGCCTTCGTCTTTTTGGTTTCACGCGTTCGCGGCGACTGACGACTCATGTGTTCGCGGCGACTGACGACTGACGGGTGAGCCGGCCACGATGGACTAGCGGGTGGCGACTGATGGTTTATGACACCGACGATTGATGGTTTTCTCCATCAATACCGGCGTTTGACGGTTTTTGACGCCCGCGTTTGGTGGTTTTGCCTACTTCTTTCTGGATTCTTCGATCCTTGGCGAAGTGATGGTTTTTTGAAAGCATAAAGACGAGTGCACGACAGACGGTCCTGGGCTGAGATAGACACCTCGTGAGGGGTGCACGATAGACCAAGCGGTCACTCTCCTACACGCAACTCGGAAAAAGAAAAATATAATAAATTAGAAAAGAAAGGCTTCGATGTGATCGGAAGGGGACCTAAGTCTTCCTTGTTTGTGGTCAGTTTTCTTGCCAAGTTGGAGGGTTTTGCTTTTGGGTATTGAAAAGTAAAAGTGGTGCAAGTTCCTTTTGGCCATGGATGTGGCTTCATCCTCTCTCGTGAAAAGTAATCGGGCCCCTCCCCCTAGGGAGACCGATATCCTGGCCGCTCTGCTGGAGGGGGGGTCGTGTGCCGCCCCTGGAGCATCCGAAAGTGTTGAATCCCCCATTGTTTCCCTCAGTAGACCCGCAGTTCTGTCAGCTCAGGAGGAGCTCAAGAAAGTTTGCCTCGTCGGCCAAGTGTTTGGCCCTAGGCCCCCGCTCGAAACTGTGCGACAATGGCTTCGAAAAGAGTGGTTCCCTCGAGGCCTAATTGTTAGCAAATGTCAATTCTTACCAGTGAGCCACATGCTGCTAGTCTTTGAAAATGAAGAGATGGCGTTCCAAGCCCTAAGCGTTGGCACCTGGCAGTTCGGTCGGGCGACCCTGTGCCTATTCAGATGGTCCCCAGACTTTACTCCCGACAAATCGAAATCGCTTTGGTACCCTCTTTGGGTTGAGCTCCCTAACCTTCCTTACTTCTTGTACAACTTTGTGTGGGACATTGTCTCTCCTATCGGCAAGCCGCTGGCTTCACGCGAAGACATTGGTGGTCTCATCTATGAAGGTGCAAGACACTCGTTCAATGCTAGGTGGCACCCCCAAATCTGTGTCGAGGCCGACCTCAGTTCGCCGCTTCCATCAATGATCAAAGTGGACATGGGCTAAGGAGATGTATGGGAGCACGACATCAGCTACAAAAACCTTCCCAACGCGTGCTTTCGTTGTGGCCAACAAGGTCACAGGATTAAAGATTGCCCTTTCAGGCAAAAAAACAAGCGATTTCAAGAAGCCTCCAAAACTGCTCAAGACAACATTGGCGATCTGACCCACTCGACCAAGGAAGGGGAAGGCAAGGGCCTCCTTAATCCACAAGCTGATGCTGATGGCTTTATTGAAGTTAGAAGAAGAAGGAAAAGAAGCCATAGGGCCAACGGTGAGAGAAACAACCTGCCACTTACCCCCTATAGCAATTTGTACTGCAATCTAGGAAAAGAGATCAATGAGCTTGACTACCCAGGTGGGAAGCTACTTGAGGTAGACACCTACGACAAAGCCCTAGAGATCCCTGACAATAAAGAAACCCCCCAGGAGGGCTACACTACAAGCAAAGAAGATGGTTTCACCACTAGTAACGAAGACAACATGGATAGTGGAAGTTCCATCATTGGATCGACCATCCCGGAAACGGTGCCGAGCACGGGGCCCAAGTCTCCCCAGCAAGGGGCATCCCGCAAAGGAAAACAGCCTATGGAGTTACCCTGGAAAAGCCCCCACAAGAACCGATTTCTAAGTCGGGATCAGATCCCAGCGAAAAAGAAAGATGAAGCCAAGAGAAGAAAGGACAAAGCTCCCTCCCGCAAAGAGGGATCAATACAAAAATGATTGTCATCTCGCTAAATGCTAGAGGGCTAACAGACCCCTCAAGAGCGACCATCATTGGTCAATGGCTTCGCGAGATTAGCTTAAACCCAGACTTTATATGTATTCAAGAGATTAAAATTGACGGTGAAGACCTCCAGAAACGGCTCAGACAGGTCTCCTCGGCCCATGTGTGGATCCCAACGAAGCACCGGCGGGGGTCTGGAGGAACGGTTATCGGTGTTAAACAACTCTAGTTTGAAAAGCTTGAGAACTCCATTGAAGATGTAAGTCACCGTTGGATTGCTGTGTCTTTTGGTGCTCCTCTTTGTGTTACTATGGTTTCTTTGTACGCCCCTAACAGGGATTTGGAGAGACTGAACACTTGGGCCTCCTTAGACTCGCTTCCCCACAACGTGCTTATATGTGGAGACTTCAACATGGTGGAGGACCCTATGGAGAGATGGATGGGCAAGGGCAGGGTCATCGACAGTCGGGAAAAAGAAACATGGGACATGACCAAACTTCACTTGGATTTGGTTGAATTCAAAGACTCGAATGGCTTTTCTTGGTCGAATCTCCAAGCGGGCGAGGACCTAAGGAAAGCTAGACTCGACAGATGCTACATCTCTCAGAGTTTTACTCATCAGTGGGGCCACCCTACCATCACGCAACGCACTGACCTCACTATCTCTGATCACTACCCGATCGTTATCACTTTTCAACCTTCCAACAAGATCCGCAAGGCTCCGTGGTTCCATGCCAACGCAACCACCTTCTCTCTCCCCTCTGTCCATCAAGAAATTGCCGATGTGTGGAAGGTGGCGTTCGCCTCTGGCTTGGCCCCAGCCAAGTGCTGGAGAAGTGTGGTCGACAAGTCTCGTAAGATCATGATCAGAACTAAGAAGATGCTCGAGACTGTGCGGCGGGCTCGTAGGGAAGCTCTTTACCACAGACTCTGGCGGCTCGAGGAGGAAGTGAACAAAGGAAAACACCAAGCCCAGAAAGGTCTCCGAAAAATCAGAGCAGTGCTGAGATACGAGGAAGAAATACAAAGGAAAAACTTGCAAATCTTCTTCAAGGAGTGGTGGGCTGGCAAAGCCGACAAACCCACCAAAGAGATGTGCCGTATCCTTAAAAGGAAACACAACAGAGAATCGATCCCCCTACTGCTAGATCCACATGGCAATGCATGCAATTCGGAAGAAGATAATTTTGGCATCATCGAAGGGCACTTCACGAGACTCCTGGGAACCTCGAACCCCCTCTCTCACCATAGAAGGGAATGTATGGCTGCCATTTCTAGGGTTTCCCCCCGGAGGATACCACCCAACCTCCACTCCCTACTTCATGCCCCTATCTCTGAATCAGAAATCATTGAGGTCATTGATGCCCTCCCTCTCGGTAAAAGCCCGGGACCCGACGGACTCACTAATGAGTTCTTTAAATCCTTCAAGCTGGTGGTTGCCACCCCCCTTCGGATGGTTTGGCAAGAAGCGCTAAAGTTTGGTGCTCTTCCTTCTTGTCTAAATAATGGAATTATCAAGTTGATACACAAGAAGGGGGAAAAGAACAGAATCGAGAACTGGCGGCCTATTACGATGCTCCAAACAGGATACAATATCATCGCCAAAGTCATTGCCAACAGAATCTCGTGCCACCTGAGATCTTGGCTTAGTGAGGACCAAAAAGGTTTCATCAAAGGCAGGTCTATCCTGGAAACCATTGGATATTTGGGAAGGTATTCAATTTGCAAAGGAGTCTAATCAAGATGTGGTTTTCCTCAAGATCGACTTTGACAAAGCCTACGACAGGCTAGAATGGGACTATATTCTGCAGTCGCTCCAAGATCTCGGATGTAGTCAGAAATTCACCAAGATGATCGCGACCCTTCTCGGAAACGCAACGACCCAAATTAACGTTGACGGCAAACTTTCGAAGACGATCCATCTTAGAAGATCTATTAGACAAGGGTGCCCTCTGGCCCCCCTTCTTTTTGCCATCGCCACTGAGGGGCTGAGCAGACTTGTGGCACATCATGTGGAGGCTGGCAATATCAAAGGCCTCCGGCTGCCTCACGACCATAGTCAAATCATCATGAGACTTTTTGCCGATGATATGAACGCGTTCGTTCACAATGATAATACCAGCGTGGAGACTTTCTGGAGGTGTCTTGCTACCTTTTGTGAAGCCTCTGGATCCAAAATCACCGCAGGGCCAAATCTTTCGACTTCTTAGAATCCCCTTGGGGTTTGGCGTCTCTATGGAGCAGCGATGGAACTGGGTGTTGGCCAAACTCGAAAACAAGCTTAACTATTGGAGAGGTATGCAAATCAATCTCCCTGGGCGTGCGATGGTTATCAACACGTTCCTCCTCTCTTCTACCATCTATTTCCTTTCTTGTTGGAGACCGAATGAGCAAGGCCTGTCCAAACTGAATAGTATTTGTAGAAACTTTCTTTGGACGGGCGATCATAACAGAAGGGGGGTGCCTAAAATCAAATGGGCCATCTGCACTAGCCCTAGAGATAGGGGGGGGCTTGGTATCCTGGACATTGGGTGTATGGCTAACAAACTGGCAGCCAAATGGATGATTAAGGCTTGGAGCAATAGGGAGGCCTCGTGGGCCAAGCTGATCTTCAGAAACAAGAATGAGTTGGCCCTCATGGGGTTCCCAAACTGGAAGAATCTTGACATCATGACCCTGCTATTCTCCCCGATCCCCGTCTTCCTGAAAGGCTCCAATCTCGTGTGCTCCCTTTGGAAGGGCTGGAATAAAGTCAAAAGCTTCACAAGAATTAGTGAGGACTGGAAGTGGGCGGCCGGAATCAGACAAAACGACTCTATCTAGTTTCCGATACATGGCATCTGGAGTGTGGAGTCGTGGAACATTCAAAATGCCAAGAAGTTATGGAACAAAGGATTCAAAAAATGGAAACACCTCTGGAAACATGACACCAACAGCTGGATCAACGTCGAGGATATTGACCCTCGCATAAACATCTCCTACGAAGAATGGAACACTTTGCAAAGCAGATGCCTCGCTTGGGACCGTCACAAGACTCGCCTTCTCATGGGACACGACACACCGAACTCGCTTGGTCTCAAATGGCACAATGGAAATAGCCTACTCAAAATCCCGAACATCAAAGAAACGGCTGACCACCAGATCAGCCTCAACAAGAAGTGGTGCCTGTCTTGGACGCGGCTTCGGTGGGACATGAAATTCATGGGTATCTGGCACCCCCTTATAGAGATTAAGAAGTCTGTTCTCTTATGGCAAATTCTTCATCGAGGAATTTGGACCAACCATAAGGCTAGCAAACTTTGTGGGATCCCCCCTTGGTGCAAACGCTGCCACCGGGCTATCGAAGATGTCCCACACATCTTCCTTACTTGCCCCAACTCCTACAGAATCTGGCAGACGGTTGGAATGAAAATCAGACTTCAAAAACAGCTTAGTTGGAAACAAGTCCTTTTGGGAGAAGCGATCGGCTGCTCTGCGACACTCTGGAACGCCATCAGAAGGGAAGTCCTGTGGAAAATTTGGCGGGAGAGGTGTGCTCTCAACTTCGGCGATCCCCCCAGGGAGTGGTCGATTGAGAAATCACTATTCCTCCTTGGCAAAAGGATCGTTAACAGTAAGAAATCTCCCCCCTTCAGGCACCATCAAGTCCTCCTTTTGATCAACAACAAGCTCAAACCCAAGTGGGCCCCGCATGAGGGCGATGAGAGGGTGATTAACCTTCTCTATAATGCAACCTAGGATTCAATCAAGCTTCCCCTGCTTTGTGGGATTTGGGGGGTCCCGTGGGCACTAGTCCCCTTCTATTGTACCTTTGCTTCTTCTTAATTTAATTCAAGTCCGGGAGAGTAGGCTATTGCCGAACTTCCTTTATATAATAAAAAAAAAAAAGATCATTAGGGGAAGGGGGCATCCTTCTACATCATCATCATGATCGTGGAAAGTTATGGAGATAAATGCATTCTATATCCCATGGTGAAGGAATTTTCCATAGAGATACGATGCCATGAGCATATGGGGACCCATGTGTTGTTGCCAAGCACCACTACTAGAAGTAGAAAACTTTGAAACTGAAAAATGTGTTCAGGAAATCAATGCATGCCCAACCATAGGTTCCACCAATCTATAATTATCCAAGATCTATGGTTTTAGGGTTGGATCCTCCGGTGAAAACTAGAATAGCATTGGAAGATAGTTAGATAAGCTACATATAAACCATCCATTGTATTTGTAGGTATATTTCCACACTTAATTGGTTCATGTCCACACTTTGAGACACCACTTTATAACATTATGCACATGGATACCAATCCATTTATGTTGTTCTCATACACGATTATAAATTGGCTTCTATAAGGGCCGTGACATCCTTTCATGCTCGTTCTCATGATCATGTTTCATATTGTAGTATATGGGTGCATTATATCAAGAGAATTTGAGTAAATGGTCATTAGGGACAAAAACAAAAAGAGGAAACTTTTTTGTCAATCATGTGTAAAATGTGTAGAAAAATAGTAAGCTGCCACCTAAGCAAAACAAAAAGACATTCTCATCTTCTCTAGTCACGTGGAAGCAGGCTCTTTTTATGATCAAATACTCTACAAATGCCTCTACAAATTATTAAATACTCTACAAATGCCTCTACAAATACTCTACAAATGCCTCTACAAATGATTAAATACTCTACAAATGCCTCTACAAATGATGAAATACTATTTTTTTATGATTAAATACTCTACAAATGCCTCTATTTTTTGAAAGTTATTTAATTTCATGATTTCTCTGTTATTTTCAAAAATGGATACATATTTTACCGAAAGTTTCACGAAAGAATAGATCCCTTATCATTTAACACAAATGATAAGATACTTTACGAAGTTTTCAAAGAGCAAAACCTTTTTTTGAAAAGGAAGTTCGGTTGAGGCATAGTTTCCCATGCTTGAATTAATGAAAGAATAATAATACAATGAATGGGCTTAGTGCCCTTGGGATCCCATGTATCACACTAAGCAAGGGTAAGGCAACCCTTGAGGGACGATAACTATGATGGTCCAAAACTCAAAGGAAACGTTAGATTCGATAGGAGACAAACATTTCAAAGAGAGTTGTTGAGAAGTTTAATGATTTTTTTGTCTCTCTCATGAGCGATCCACTTGCTTTCGATCTCCTCATTTTCCATGACAAACATCCTATGGTGTTTGAAGCGTAGAGCTTTTATACAATTACATATTCTTCTACCTAACATGCTGAGGGATTTTTCAATTGACCACTCTTTTAGATGGGCATAAACATTGAACATGCATCTTTCTTTCCATATCTTCTAGAGTGCTTCCCCTCTAATGGCATTCCACAATGCAAAAGAGCTTCCACTTGTTTCTCCAAGTAATGCTTGTTTCTAGTTGATTTGCCTTAGTACGCTCAAATCTTGGTGAGAGATTGTCAGATTGGGTAGCTTCTATGGCACAAGAAGAATAGATGACCAAGGTTCTCTATACCCCAAATGTAGCACTTACACCATTTTGAACCCCCCTAGATTTTATTAGCTTTCACATTGGTCCGAATTCGACGATGGCGATTTTGCCACATAAGAAGAGATTTTTTGCTCTCAATGAGAGGATGCCATAGGTCCCTACATACAAGTTCCCATCCGAGGTTAGAACAATTCTGACACTATCTTCTGTTAAGGGAGATATGCCAATCAAGGTGCTTATGGATCCTCATAGTTTTATCCAATTTATAATCTTTGGACCATCTTACACCTTAGATGGTTCTGGGATTTGTTGAATTTGATGCATTAAGGCATAATTGACATAATGACTTTGTTCTCGTTGTCTCTTGTCAATAAGTCTTTGAGATCTTCTCGGATGACTTGAAGTACTTGCTTCTAAGTTGGAGTTTGGAAATACTGAGTCCCCCTCTGAAGTGTAGATAGGTGGACTAAGACTTGTACTTGAATCTTTTCTTGAGTATGAGGAAGCTTCATTGAAAATCACATCCTTCGAAATGGTGATGGATTGGTTTGTCATATCATATAGACAGTATGCCTTTGATTGGTCACTGTACCCTATGAATATGTGTTTCTTGGACTTTCATTTTAACTTGTTTCTATCTTCTTTTGGTACATGGACAAAAGCTTCACCACCAAAGACTCAAAAGTAATTCACATTTGGTTTTCTTCCATAGTATGCTTCGAAGGGTGTTTTGTTGTGTAATGCACTTGTAAATCCTCGATTAAGAATGTGAACGGTACTATGCACGGCTTTTGCCTAGAACTTGTAGGGTAGTTCCTTGTGATGAAGCATGGTTCTTGCCATTTCCATCACAAGGTGTATCTTTCTCTTAGCTAATCCATTTTGGGATGGAGTATGAGGCTGAGTGACTTGTCTTTTGATCCCTTTCTGGTTGAGAAAGCTATCAAAGTCATGATTGATAAACTCGCCACCTCCATCTGATATGATGGTTTTAATTGTAGTCGAAGCTTCATTCTCAACTTCCTTGATCCAAGTTTGGAACTTAGAGAATGTGTCTGCCTTTGACTTCAAAAAGTACACCCAAATATAGCCAGAGTGGTCATCTACTAGAAGATAAAAGTAGAGGGATCCACTCAGGGATGGGGTGTTCATGGGTCCACATAAGTCCATGTGGATAAGGGCTAGAGGGTTCCTCGCTCATGTTGAGGCTTCTTTGGGAACTGGGGCCCTATGTTGCTTGCCTTGGGTGCAAGCTTGGCAGACATCAGTAAGCTGCCCTATCTTTGGCAATCCCTTCACAAGTTGGGATGAAGAGATTTTTTATAAGTAAGAAGTGTGGCCAAATCTTTGGTGCCACAAACTGAAGGTTGATTCTTTGGATACAAAGCAAGATAGTTTGTAGAGGCCCTTTTCTTCAATACCTTGAGCGATGACATCCTTTGTATGAGGTGTTATCAAACCATACTTGTTTGTCCTGATCTGTAATAGCCTTGACGGAAAGTAGATTCATACATAAATTTGGAACAAAAAGAACATTGGATAAAGACTTGCATTCCCCCTGATGGTTGGTAATTTGAACTTTCCCTTTTCCTTCGATGGGTAAAATTTTGTTGTTGGCAAGATAGACTTCTCCTATGTGCTCTTCGAGTTCTTGAAAGGAGTCCTTGTCTTTGCACATATGGGAGGTAGCTCCGCTATCAAAGATCCATTCATGCGGGGAGCTAGAAGTAACTAGGGCATTGGCTTCTATGGAGATGAAGAGTTCCTCACTTGAGCAGTGGGATCTATGTTGGGATCCTTTGGATGCTTGCTTAGACATAGAAGATTTCGATGATTGTTTCTTTTTATAGCAAAACTTTTCTAAGTGTCTTGATTTTCCACAAAAATTATAGGTGAACTTTTTTGATAAATTATGCGATCCTTGCTTAGATCCATTGCTAGCATGATGACTTGTGGTTTTGCCCTTATTGAATGGGCCTTTGGCCTTCATGGCAGACTCTTCGGAGGAAGTCGATTTGGCTCGCGAGTCGTGAAGGAGCAATAGTCGACGAACCTCTTCCCAAGTTAAGACTTGGCCGCGATTATATAAAGTTGTGACAAATGTCTCGTATGACTTAGGTAACTTGTTAAGAATCCTAATGGTGATGTCTTCACTAGAGATCTGCCTACCACATAGTGCTAATTTACGCTGGTAGTCGTCAAATTGGGCTATGAGCTTGGTAATTGTGTCGTGTGGCCGAATGGTCAAATTATGAAACTCAGCCTCTAATGCATGGGGTTTTGCCTTCATACAAAGCGGCTAATGTATCCCAAGCGTGCTTGAACATCTTATAGGCCATTATATGTCCTTTTGTTAGTTCGTCGTAGGCAAGTAACAGCTGACCTAAAGCTCGTTTGTCCTTGACATTCCACACATGCCAATTGTCTAAGTTGGTATCCCTATCGGGTTCGGGGTCTGACCCGTCTACTACCTCATGAAGGAGATTCGTATAGAGATTGCGCATGACATCTTTCCATAGATTGTAATTTTGTCCATTGAGGCGTTCATCCTTATGCATAAACATAGGGGTGAAAGAGGGTAAGAAGTTAGCCATAGATGATGAGCTACCTTCACTTTTGGTCATTACAAAGCTTTGAGGATAAAGTGTTTAGAAACACTATCAAAGATACTTGCCAAAAGTACCACTTGAAAATAATTGCAAAGCTTGAAATGAACAAATGGACACCACACTGAAAATTATTGGGGAGGGGGGGCTTAGAGTAGCCCTGCACTTGTACAACACCAAGATGAGTTGACACAAGAGGAGAGGGCTTAGATTAGCATGTGGTACACCAATGGAGCCTTAGAGTAGGCTTAGAGACTTGAAGAAGCTTGTGGGTGGGCTTAGACTAGCCTCCAACCCACAAGTGTACACACACACAATACTGCTTCTCTTTATATATTTGATAGTACAACAATGGGCACTTAGTGCCAAAAGGGAGTGTGCTAATTGTTGTGGTGTAGAACCCTTAAGGACCCTTTGGAGGATACAAATTGTCCTTTTACAAAATGGATATGGCGAGGATCGGAGTTGCAAATGATTTGCCTATAGGAAAGTTGGTACCCTTACAAAATGCAAAGTATCTTGACACTAGACCCCTTAGAATTGCGATGTGTTCCAAAAACCTGTGCAAGATAAAAAGTAAAAAAAACTTCATAATCCGATCGGAGTAAGACTCCAAAATGTAATGTGTAAGGTACAATTCTACTATGAATAGAGGTGTTCACAAAGTAAGCTTAGTGCCTTTGAACACTATGTGATATGATATTACTGTATGATGTATATCATTCAATGCATAGCCCTCTTTTGAATTAAATCTTCCAAAAAATAAGTCAATGATCTGCCAAAAAATGGTCGATGGAAGATGCAATAGAGATCTTGATACGTGGAACTACTGGAGCGAGTGAAAACTCTAGTGAAAACTTGAGGTTGATGAAGAATGATAGCGCTATAATTAGCTTTCCCCTTTCACCTCCTGGATATTCATAAGACGTGCAGCGCCAATTTGGCATCTATAGATTGATGCAACTTGTCAGCCCTCCTGAGTTGTTAGTGGCTCACTGAAGCATTTGGAATCTCCTTCAATCGAATGCACTATATTGGGACCACGGGTTATCTATGTCTAGTGTCAGAGAAGAGAAAAGGCAAGTTATCAATAAAGCTGCACCAAAATTAGCTGCTCAAGTCACCGAAAGGACAAGCAATATGTAGGACCAAAATCATATATTATTGCAGAGCAAAATATTTCCATGTAGATATGCCAAGTAAATTGCGGCGATCAGCAGACTCATATGCTCCCGTCAATTGCCAGATAGGAGATAGTGGAGAAAATATTAGTGATGATGGAAGCCAAGTCATATCCACGCAATTGAGCCTGTTCTTCAGTTGTCAGTGCAAATACCCTCATTCTCTATGTTCACTCACTGAACTTTTCACACACTCTCTGTTAGAGTATGGTTAGTTGCTACAGAGTGTGCTAATCTTTACAGCCCATCCTGTTGTGAAGCTTGCAGAGGCAGAGAGCAAAGTGAGACTCTCTCTCTCTCTCAGTCACAGCCAGGCGCAGGCATCAATTGGTTCTTCAGCAACCCAGATCTGACTGTTTCTTGTGTATTATCTCTGAGCTCGATGATGCTGATGGAGGTTTTGCCATAGTCCATCATGCCCCATTACCTTCATAAGTATACGTGTCGAACCTATTGGAGATTGCTACATTCTTATACACTGACAGAGCCTTTGATAAGCTCGGGTATGTCTGATCTTGTTGTTTCTCTTTCTGAGTATGAACTTCTATTGTCGTGCAGCACTGAAGAAGGCAGAAGGCAGTGCTGTTATGATGGACTCAGAGAGAGTCAACTTGAAAATGTGCCCGTTTGCAGATGCTGATCTAGAGGAAGCGCAAGATTTGAAAAGCTAGTTGTCGTCTCTCTCTGTGTTAGAGAGGCTATGTTAGCCAATAGGATCTGTTATTGCATTCACACTATCTGTTTTGATCCATATAGGGAGAGCTTTGTTCTTCGGCAGAGGCTATTGATGATGATGCCTTTGTACTCCAATCCTCCATAGTATGTAGTTGACAAATCCCTTTGCAAAAGAGAAATGCCAACACTTAAAGTGTTGTTCTCTGCACGTAGATGATAGACACTCGGGTGTGTCAATGGACAGAGAATATATCCTTCTGGATTAATTCGAATATGTTGTAGAAAAATGATAGTCGTACCGAATCCATTACATGCCTATGTGGATTGAAGCATAATAGAGTATCGACTCCTTGAAAAAAAATGCACCACTATCGGCAGTCAAACAGCATCGAGTGTTGATAGCCTTGGCAAAATTAAAGATGCATTAAACAATGGACTGAAAAAACACTTTCAAAAGTGATGAATGGGTGTCACAAAAGTGTTTCTAAACACTTCACAAACTTGAGATGCATAAAAAATCCTCAAACTGTATGAGTAAGATGAATGTAAAAGAGTGCTTATAAGCACTATAAAATGTTGAAATGGAGTGCGAAAATGATAGAATAAGGGTGGGAGGGTGGGAAAATGGGGTTAACGAGTGTACAAAATGATGAAGGAAAGGGTGGGAGGGTGCAAAATGGGCAATGTACTACCCAAAGTGAGCACAAATCGATGGCAAAGGACCTCTTCCAATGAGTGGATGGTCACAGCACCAAGCTCTACCAGCACCACCACCAAAACCAAAATGACCGCCAAATGCACCACCAGGGTCTCCACCTAGTGCTCTGATATCATGTAGAGAGTACACACACGGAAGCAAAATGAAAAGTAAAGTATTCTCACAAAACAAAGAATGTGTGAGACACAAAATGAGTAGACCATGAAATGGGTAAACTCATGTGGATTAGAAATGAGCTTGCCAAGAGCATGGAGTAGGCTCCTCAAGATTCTAACCAAGTACAAATGAGGGGAGAGGCCCTCCTTATATAGATTTGAGGGGCTCTCAAAAGTACATCAAATGTGGGATAAGTCTCATGAAAGGAGAATGAATACAACTGGTAGAAGCACATGGCAAGATACCCAAATACAAAGGAAATACAATATAAAATGGAAATAGACTAGAAATGGAGTGCCTCCTAGATACAAAATGGAGATGCACTCATGTGGATACAAATGTAGATGAATTAGGAGCAATCATGTCGTCAACACTTCATACTTTGGAAGATCATTTTCAAATTGATTCATCAAAATAGATGACTTGACACAAAACAGATGATCAAGAACTGGCTATTTTGGGATGGAAAGCACTTTAGAATTTTATTCAGAGCTCATAGCCTGCTGAGAATTGACTAGAGAAACATTGCACACATTCAATTGAATATATAATGAATGTAAAGCAACAAATTTGATGAATTTTAATGGACTATATTGAGAGAACGCAAATTAGGAACATTGTGGTGTCATCCTGACTTTTGAGGAATAATGTGCCTACATACATAGGTCACTTCAAATTGATATAGCTCATAGACTAAAGACCCAAATGTGATGAAAATTGAGATGAAGTAAATAGACTTATCACTTTACATATACCAATTTAAATCATTTCAAAAGAGTAAATACATAGAGAGGAATCAAAGTTGACTAAAAAACAATGTAAACCTGAGACAAGAGTTGAACTAGACTCCAAAGATGATCTAAAAAATCAATCTATATTGCACATATGGTACATGAATTGATTGGGTATGAAACATCGGAAGAAGAAGCACAATGTATGCTTCAACAATCATCCAAATCTTGACTAGAATGTCCTCTAATTGTAGCACAAGGTTTGCTCTAATCCGTGACTTTATTCATTTTTTTATAGAGAAATTTGAATTCAAACTTGGTGGGATTCCACCTAAACGTTCATCTATCATAGGGGAATCTCATCTAGTTGACTTCTCATACTTTAATTCCATGATTTGTACCTAACAAGGTCACGAGATTCTTTTCTCCCTTTTACTTTTGGAGATTTCACTTTTCTACTTTTACAAGAGATAGTTTATATGACATCTCTCATTGAGAGTAAAGAATTTCATTACATAAATGATTTAACCAAGCACTAGGCTTGGCAAAAATGCACCAACACACTTTTACTATCAAAGCTCCCCCTCAAGCTTATGAGAATAGTGTCCCTATCTTCAAGATCTAACCTTTCTTTGAACTTAAAAAGCTTTGAAGCATCCAACCCTTTGAGAAAAATGTATGAAATGTGCTCTTTAATTGGCACAAAATGAAGATTTACATCTTTATTTAAAAATTTCTCTCTCACAAAATGATAGTGCACTTCTATATGCTTGCTTCTAGCATGATACAAATATTTTTTTTCAAAACAAATACTATAAATATTATCTCCATAGATGAGAATTCTCTACAATGCAACTCTTGATTGTTTCTTTGACATCCAAGATCTAGCTTTTGTGCCTGGCATGAATACAAAACTTGAAGTAGAACTTCTATCATCAATTTATCTAGCCCAATCAGGATCACTCCATGCACTTATATTATGACCCTCTTCATAATTATATAGAAATCCATATTTTATGGTATGCTTCTCATACCTAAGAACTCCATTGGATGCATTAAGATGCTCATTTGTGGCAACATGCATAAATTGAGCTAGCATTCCTACAAGAGAGCTTAGATCAAGCCGCGCTATGGTTGCATATATCAATAATCCAAACGTACTTTTGTATAATGTCAATTCCTAAAGTTTATTACCACTTTTGGCACTCACTTTTGCATTAGGATCCATCCGTTGTTTCACATCTTTTCAATCATCCATGTCATGCCTATGTAGAGCATCCAACAAGTACTTTCTTTGATGCACATAGATGACATCTTTTGCATAAATATCTTCTTGACTAGGGAAATACGTTAGCTCTCCTAAACTTGCAATTTTGAACTCATTTCCAAGAATTCTTTTATACTTGCAATATCATTTTATGTAATGATTAGGTCATCTACAAAGATGCATATAAAGACAATCTTGTTTCCTTCTTTCTTCATGTATAGAGATGGGTTTGCAACACTTGGATGGTATTCAAAATTTGTCAATTAATCCACCAAACTTTGATTCCAAGTTCTTTGGGCTTGCTGAATTCCATATAAACCCTTCTTCAACCTACATACAAAGTTAGGATGCTTTGCATCATCATATGACGTTGTTGCCTCATATACACCTTCTCTTGATGTTCACCGTTCAAGAATGTGTTTTTGATGTCAAGATAATATATAGGCTATCTTTTGAAAGCTCAAATACCAAATAAAGTCCTAATAGGAACCTTATTTTCCACAACACTAAATGTGTCTTCATAACCTACACCATGTGTTTGAGTGAAACCCATTTCTACTAACCTTGTCTTGTACCTTTACAAGCTTCCATCTAAATTCCTTTTTGTTTTGTAGACGTTGTAATCGATATCCATAAGGGTAGTACAACCCTTGGTTAAGATTATGCTTGATGTACCTAAGAACTCTCTTCACTGCATTCATATGAGCATCAGATGGTGAATTTGAAATTGAGAAAGCACTCCTACAACATAGCATAAGCGAGGTTTTGTGATGGCCTCATAACTACGGCTTCCAATCATGCTTCTGTACATCCAGGGGGATGCCTCAAGTTTTGGTCTGATTTTTGTAGCCTTTGTTCTGGTGTTTGGTTTCTTCGGTGCTTTTGGCTATCTCGTGGTGAGGCAAACTAGATCACATGGTAACATCCACTATGGGAATTCAAGCTTTCCGCTTCTTGGGAACATTAGTAAATCCAATTCGATGTCCACCCAAGTGTTGTTCTCTGCTCATGAGTATGCAATTTAATTACAATTATTTCCAAACCATCACATTGTCCATCACATTAAACTCCCACCAACTTTCACACTAATACCTTACATCCCCATCTGTAATGCATTTCTTGGTGCACAAACTCGAGATTTCATACGATTCCCCCATGCAAAATGGATAGTCCGAACTACCTGTTGTGGCAATCATGGTAGAACAAGGGGGGCATAGCGAAGGACAATTTGAGAAGTGATGTGGAGAGCAAAGAAGATTGGTAGTATATAAGGAGCTCCTTTGCAACCATATATATATATATATATATATATATATATATATATATATATATATATATATATATATATATATATATATATATATATATATATATATATATATATATATATGTGTGTGTGTGTGTGTGTGTGTGTGTGTGTGTGTGTTGATAGCAGTCAAGGCATCCAAGGACTGATGAGACAAGGAAGCCAACGGAGAGAGTCAAAACAAAGAGAAGGATTAAGTAGACAGAGCAGTCAACGCAGATCTGGCAGATGGGCCCTTCAATTTTTTCCAAATCAACATCTCTATAACAGTGATTCTCATCACTAACAATCATTGTAAATACCATTCCACCTTTTTGTAGCTCCATTTTGCGCAGGCCAAGGAGTCCTTGAGCTTGAGGAGCATTAGAAGTACCTACCTATCAATTTTCATATTTTTTAGACTCCGTTTGAGCCCTCAAATAGGCCATAGAGCCTAATTTTTAACTAGGCCGGACACTAGGTCTGGATAGGGCCAAAAGCTAGTCAAAAACTATAAATAGAGCTAGAGAGCTCATTTTTGAGGTTAGCTTGTTGTAGAATTGAACTTGTAAGAGCTCTGGAGTAATCTAAAAGAATTCCGTTGTCTCTCTCTTTGTTCTTGCCTTGTGTGCACGCGTGTGTGTATGTGTGTGCATGTTAGCGTGCTTCTCACTCACACACTTGTGCCATCACTTGTTCGAGGTCTTCATACCATCCTCACATCTTCCCAGATTGACATTAAAGGAGGTGCTACTCATCACTGAGCTACACCAAATTTTGGCGCCGTTGCTGGGGATCGAGCTTTGAGGACGAGCGTGTGATGGTAAGACGTAGAGTTGTGACGTTGGCGTTGTAGGTAATTTCTTTACTTTTTCTTTCTTACTTCACCATCATCACCACCATCATCATCCTCACCATATCCCACCTCCATCTCCATCATCGCAAACAAAAATCAGTTTTTTGATCATATCTCCTTCCTCCTTCCATTTCCCTCATTCCACTTGTGAGACAGAGCGAGAGAGTTGTTTCTGTGTGCTCTTTTTGCATGTTTTTTGAGCTTTCTTACAGGATTTGGCTGTCTCATCATCTCCAGCACGTCGCGCAGGTACGAAAAAGCTCGGTCCTGTCTCTGTGTCGCAGACCTCTGTCGATCGCGATTGGCAGAAAAATCTCTCCTTTGGTAAAACTAAGTGCACCACAGTAGACTAGAGACCTTGCACATCACAAATCCACAAAAATTTCTGAAAATTTTGCATTTTTTCTGTCCATCGCGATTGATAGCATCAATCGCGATTGACAGTGTCCATCGCGACGGACAGCCTATCCATCGCGATTGAGCGATCCCGATGGACATGTGTCCATCGCGATGGACACCCCTGTCCATCGCGATCGACAAAAAAATCACGATGGACACCCCATTTCGATGAGATTCTTGACCATCGCGACGGTTAGAGGCCCGATCAACACATAAACACAAAAAAATCCGAAAAAATCCATCAATCGCGATTGACACCTCACGACGGACTGCTTGTCCATCGTGATTGACAGTAGTTCATTGCGACCGATACCCTCAATCCATCGCGACCGACACCCCTGTCCATCGCGATTGACACCCATCAATCGCGATTGACACGTGTCCATCGCGACTGACAGGCCACGATGGACAGCTCTATCCATCGCGATTGACAGGCCAGTCGATCGTGATTGATAGGCATTTTCGACCAATTTTTTAGGGTTTTTTAATTTGAGGATTTTTGCTAATTTTGGGCATAAATATTAGGCTATAGGGCATATAAGGAGGCTATAAGCAAATACTTTGAGGAAACCCTGTTGGCCTGTTAGCATGTTTGAACCCTGTTTTAGCCCCAAAACCCTGAACTGTCATAACTTCCTCATACGAAATCCGTTTGCTGTGATTCTTGTTTTGTTGGAAAGCTCGTGGGGAGTACAACCAAAACTTCCACTGGTTATGGTAAAATTAATATCAGGATTATTAGATATAGTATTTTGAAGTTGACCATATCCAGGGGGAACAAAACCAAGGGATCTCTAGAATTGTTTGCCATAAAGGGAGAGGGAAGATTGATATCTAAATTGCATGAATGGAAGTGATTTGTTAAGTCATTTGAATCTAAGTCTTGAGCTAACTTTGGGATTTTTACAGGTCCACTGAGAGCACTAGAAGGCATCCAAAGCAAGGGCATTCTGCAAGCTTGAGAACGGGGTTCTTGAGCACCAAAGAGCAAGGGATCATCAAGTGAGGTTGGAATACTCTCAACTCCCTTTGTCAATTCCTAGCTTAGGCTACATGTGAATAGTGCTAGAAGTAAGTCCGGGCAATGATAGGCATAAGACAAGTCAAAGACTATCTTAGAAATCAAGTTCAAGTCAAGAGATAACCTGTGTGTGACCGATAACTTTAAGGGAAAAGAACCTAACGTGGAACGATCAACTTAAAGTGCAGAAATTAACTCAAGTATTCCTAACAACGTGATATCAGACAAGATCATAAACACGATAATCAACTAAAAAGAACCAAGTGACTGATACAAATTGAGTTGCAACGAGGTTGTACTTTGGGTAAAAATAGGGATTGATCATTCGGGCATATGAACCTTAGATTAGGACAACATCTAGGGAGAGATAGACAAAGTCTTGGTCTTCAGAGGCTAGTATCAACCATACTGCTAGGTCTTGGGCCCAATAGTTGAGCCATCATTCTCCCTACCCTAGCTCTAAAACTAGCAAGTCTGAGATGTCCCACGGTATGGAGAGACCTACAGGAAGTTCAGGTGTGCCATATTTACATAGGGTAGAAGGCCCTACAAGACGCAATTCGAATACCTTAGGACCAAATGATTAGGTGCTAGCATCTATGAGGATGGCCTTGGAAGATCTGTGGTCCAGATCAAAAACCCAGATCAATCCATTGGTCTAGAACATCCAGCAGTCAAGTTCGAAAATGGAGCATACCTGGACAAAGAAGGAACCATATATGTAGTCACTAGTCACCCAGATAGGACAGATGAATTCGGAAATGTGATCCTAGAAACAGACTTAGGTGACCTAGAGCAAGTGAGCATGGGTGTGGAACCTAAAACCCCTCGAGGCAAAGCAGTTCTCACTAGAATTCTCACACCAAAATGGGTTCCCAAGGATAATAAGAGCATAGATCTGCTCTTGAACCTGGAGACTGATGAAGCCTTTTGGAAGTATAAGTCTGACCAGTCAAATGAGATAGGAACAATCACGATCTATGAGTTCAAAGACCCCGATAGCCCAGGCAAAGTGACCTATCTAGACAACACTTCAGAGAGGATCTTTGTGGTTACAGAACATGGTAGGCATGCCTACACTTGGAAGGGTGAATTTATTTTTCCCCAACCAAGATCAAACATCTCTTATGGCCACCCAAGAGCTGGAACGTCCCAAGCTCATGGAGCTCACAGGGACATAAGTAGAGATAGGCTAGAAGTGAGTTTCGCCAACCCATTGGGAAGGGAAAGAACAAGAACAGAGACGGATAGAGAAGAAACTGAGAGACTTAGAGCCCCAAGGAACCTAAGAAATGCTGATGATTTTCCTTTGCCAAGACCTCGGGAACACACCAGAACCTTGAGGCCAACCCAGCTGGTTAAGTCCATGAAGAATTACTTCGATGGCACTGGAGATGCATACGATCATGTGGCTGAATTTAGACAAGTCTTGAGAGCCGAACAAGTGGAGGATCTATTCACGTAGTACAATGCCTTTGGTCTAACCCTTAGGAACACATCCCTTACATGGTTTCAACCTCTAAATGAGAGACAGTTCAAGAACATAGACCAACTTCTAGAGGCATTCATTACTGAATTCTCTAAGAGTGGCATACGACATAACACTTCCTCACTGATTCATAGCTTCAAGCAGACACCTCAAGAGACTGTTAGACTTGCAGGCAGAAGATTTAGGAAATATCTTGAGAGATGCCCTATTCCTGAGTTACCCACACTAGCCAAACAAGTGGCTTTATTTAGTACCAAATTGAGATCATATGTGTACTTGAAGGACCGTAGGACGCATGTGCATTGACATAGAAGATAACCTGGGAGAGGAATTAGAACTTTCCAAAATCCACAAAGATTTAGATAGTTCCACTAGCCTCTTTTCCTCGCAATCCACATCTATTGAGGAACTCGCTGAGAAAGTAGCTGAAAAACTAGGTGTCTCTAGCAAACAAATCCCAAGATTTGCCCCAGTTAAGCGGTGCTATACTTGTGGAGGTGACCATATGGCGAATGTTTGTCCCATTATGGCTCAACCCCAAGTGAATCCTAGTAGCCAATACTGCACCATAGAACGGAGATACACTAATCACACTACGCAAGATTGCCCATACAATAAGCAAGTGGTTAGGCAGACCTACCCTCAGCCCTATCCACAACAAGGAAGATACCAGAACCAATGCTCACCACAACAATATGGTAGACCACAACAGCCCTATCAGCAACTCTACCAAAATCAACAAAGGCCTCAGCCTGTGTTAGCCCAACAACCTCCAGATCCAGCCAACGTGATCCGAGTAAAGTATGCAGTTGCAGAAGAGAACCTGAATAGAGCCATAGTGCCAATAACACCATTGCTTTCATAAAGTGTCCCTAGTGACCATAGCTTTGATTCTACACATATAGATAGCCCCCAGGCCTACTACTTGCAGTCACCTGAGCATAACGAGTCATATTACTTTGAAGAGCCAAGTAAACCTAGTTGGGAGCCAGAGTGTGCAAATGTCATGTACACAAACCCCAACTCTAGACCTCAACCTAGGCAGGTACGACCCCCATTCCCTAGAGGACCATGCTTCAGATGTTAGGGAGATCACCTCATTCGTGATAGCCCCATGCCTGCACCTACACAACCCTAGCCAGTAACGATCCAGGGATTTTGCCAAGATTGTGGAAAGGAGCACCTCTTACGAGACTGCCCAAAGAATCCCAATAATATTCCAAAAATCACTCCTATTAACGTTATTGGGTTAGTTGTAGACTCCACAGGGAGTATGACTTCCACTACACCAGTGCAAGTGGTCACTAGAGCTCAAGCCTTGCAGCAGAACCAAAGTTTAGGCCAGGAAAAAATTGTTGAGGTTACATTAAACTGAGATCATGACCAAGAAGAGGACTAGAGCTTGGAGAGATAGCTGAGAAAGAATGAAAAGGCAATGGGCCAAGAAGATGAGTGAGCTCGAGGAAAGCCTAAGAGAAACGAGAGCCAAGATAATTGAACTTACATCTCATCCTCCCTCTCACACCACTCCACCACCACTAGTCCCATCTCCATCCGATCCACCACCTTCCAACCCACCTCACACAACCCCAGCACCCCCTAGAGTAGGATCAGTTTTAGCATATCGCACTCTCGAGGACCTGAATATGATGCTTAAAGCATATCAGGCCAGAATCCAAGAAGGGCCAAACGTAACCGATCATGAAAAGTGTTACCCTATAGCGGAACTAGAGCTTGAACGAACTAAAATTTGTGCTAAGATGGTGGAATTGGCTCAAACCATGTTTGAAGCCAGTCGCCTCTTTAACATCTCTAGTTTAGCTAAGATGCAGTTGCACTTTGATGGACTGCTAGAAAGATTGGAGAGGCTAATTGCACAATCAGAAAAGGAACCCACCCCTCCAAATAAGGGCACGACAAGTGAAAGAGTAAGCCTTCCTGCCTAGGATGCCTATGTGTCTAACTCCACAGAACCAGACACATCCTCTTCTATGAATCGGTACACACCAGAGTTCTTGCGAGAGATTCAAGAAGAGAACTGGGCTAAAGAAAGTGAAGGCCCTCCTCCCATTGAACTTGTGGATGATGCACATGATCAATTCCCACAAGACATTCCTTCCATTTATGAGGAGCAGGAGAGCAACCAATCTCAGGAAAGATTAGACTTTAAGTCTAACTCTTTACAAGAGCTACCCCATTTCACAGGACCATGGGAAGCTAAGTCTACTTGTATGATAGCACCCACGGTCATGGTACGAAATGAAGACTCAGTCATACCTAGGAACACGGAGGTAGTAAAGAATACTAAAGTGCAGTGCAATCTCACTTTAGAAGAGTTACTCAAGGTTAGGCCGGAACTGTGGAAACATGTAGCCAATCAAGTGCCAGAAGTAGTGAAACCTCGTTCCCAGGTAGGATCCCATAGAACAGTGCCAGAAATACCCCTGGATAAGATAGGAGACATGAGTGAAGGAGAAGAAGGAAACACCTATCTTCCCATCACCCATCAAGGATACACAACCAAGGCAATTCTGGACTCAGGTGCTGGAGTTGCAATTGCTACCACTTCCCTATGGAAGCGTTGGGGAAAGCCCACACTTAGGCCAATGAGAATGAAATTGCAGATGGCCGACGGTCACATAGAAAGGCCCTTAGGCTTGCTAGAAGGAATAACTCTCACTACATGTGGTGTTGAGTTTGAGCATACTTTTGCCATATGTGATTTTAGCAAGAATCATGCCTATGAGATGATTTTGGGAAGACCATTCATGCGACAATTGCAAGTGGTACAGGATTGGGGAACCAATTCTTTGTACTTGCAACACTTGGGTGTCACGACCAAAGTGAATCTCAAAGATTACTCTCATAGAGATGTCCCTCCTATCCAGTGAAATCCCATCCATAGAGCCAAAGATGATACTGAATCGATGCATTCCATAGGATCAGGATCCTCATGGATGCATGAAGACACCCACTTATGGATGTGCAAAGTGGCAGTAGAAGAAGAGAAGAGAGAAAAATCCAGAGAGGTAGATGCGAAGGAAACACATAGATCAACTCAAGACCCAGCCTATGCACCTGTAATATTTCCTGACAAAGAATTTGAGCCTCACGGCTGGGTAGAAATTTTAGCAACAATAGATGTAGCCATCAATGAGGAACAATGGACACCCCACTGTGATGAGGATGGCTATGACATTTTAGTCTTCTCAATAGAACCAATCATGGGAGATGCAGTTTTAGAAGAATGCGAACCTAGCCCTGATGCATTTGAGGATGCAAGTGACTCCGATCTAGATTCAATCATCATGGACCCACCCTTTGCATCAGATGAGGAATACTTCTATGAGGTAGAAGCTCACCCTTAGAGACACGCAGAAATTATGAATGAGGTGAGATTAACCACACAAGTGGTCGCCAAGAGTGAAGGCAAGAAGAGGAAGAAGAGAGGAGTCACACAAGAAGAAGAAGAATCTTTGTTTGAGGTCCCTGAAAATTTTAAAAAAGTATGAAATAGATGATAGGAGAGTCATGATGAGAATGCCTAAACGCGAGGCACAATCAGGAGATGCCTATGATAACAAAGAAACCACCAAGAAAATAGTTGTAGCCATAGAAGAAGGAGAAGAAAGATGTACTTACATAGGGCATGACCTAACGGAAGAAGAAGAGCAGGAGTTGATAGCCTTGCTAAGGGAGTACAGAGATGTATTCGCTTGGAGTTACAAGGACTTGAAAGGAGTAGACCCTGACATATGCTCACACACAATTCCCATGACCTCAGATGCCAAACTGTCCAAGCAGAAGCCATACACCTATAATGATAACTACGCTGCTAAGATCAAGGAGGCGATAGATAGATTGGTAGAAGCTGGATTCATCTATGAGATTGAGCACACTGAGTGGGTATCCCCCATTGTAGTGGTGTCCAAGAAGAATGGAAAGCTACGTGTATGCATTAACTTGAAGAAGGTTAATGCAGCCACAATTTGAGATAACTATCCTCTTCCTATCACTGAGCATCTATTAGAAAGAGTAGCGGGCAAGGAAGTGTACAGCTTCCTTGATGGATTCTCGGGCTACAATCAAGTGGCCATAGCTCTAGAAGGTCAGCATAAGACGGCTTTTGCCACAGAATGGGGTGCCTTTAGAGTAATGCCATTTGGGCTTACCAATGCACCCGCGACATTTCAGAGGCTGATGTGTCATGTATTTAAAGAGTTCTTGAGGAAGAACTTAGAGGTCTATGTTGATGATCTTTGTGCTCATTCCAACATTAGGCAAACACATATTCCTGAACTTAGGCAAATCTTTGACAAATGTAGAGAATATCAAGTCTGCTTGAACCCAGAAAAGTGTGTTTTCATGGTCAGGCAGGGCAAGATTCTAGGACACATAGTGTCAAAGAATGGCATATCTACGGACGAGGAAAAAGTTAGAGCTATTGCAGAGCTACCTAGGCCAAGGAATGTCAAGGAAGTACAAGCTTTCATGGGGCATTGTGGTTATTACCGACGGTTTACACACATGTATGCCATCATAGCAAAGCCTCTGTATGGACTTTTGACCAATTTTGAGTGGACTGATGAATGTGAGAACTCCTTCAATGAGCTTAAACGACGATTATGTTCAGCACCAATCTTGACTACACCAGATTGGAATAAACCCTTTCATGTTCACCTAGATGCATCCAATTATGCTATTGGATGTGTGTTAGCACAACCTATTAGTGAAGGTAATATGGATCTTCCAATTGCCTATGCTAGTAGACAGCTAAATGCAGCTGAACATAATTATACCACTACTGAGAGAGCTAAATGCGGTTAACAAGTTTAGACACTATTTGCTTGCAAATAAGTTTAAATTTTTTACTGACCATCAAGCACTGTGTACTTGGTGAACAAGCCATGCAATACAGGCAGATTGGTGAGATGGTTCCTCTTGCTAATGGAATATGACTTTGAGGTTGTGGTGAGGAAAGGCAAAACTCATTTGAGAGCAGACCATCTCTCTAGGCTCACATCTGGAGAAGCCCCACAAGGAGTATCAGATGACCTTCCGGATGCTTACTTGTTTAATTTGGAAGTTGTACCTCAGTGGGCTAAGCCATTAGTGCAAGTATTGACATACGGGCCTAACCACCTAGTCGTAAACACTCAAGATAGGGAGGTAATAAAAGCCCAGAAGTACCATATCATGGCAAGAAGTATGTACAAACAGACAGATCAAGGGATATTGGCTTGTTGTGTGGAAGAGGACTAGTACGCAAAATGGTTGCAATTAGCACATGTAGGTGCATTAGAGCAACACCATTCAAAGCAAAGAACTTTACAGACACTAAGGAGATTCGGAGTGCATTGGCCTACCATGGAAGCTGATGTACATTAGATGTGTAACGAATGCCCAATCTATTGCACTAAACCACCCGTGGAGCATGCCACTCTTTATCAAGTGTCCATAGTGCCATATTGGAGTGAACCACTAGTAGCCTTCTTGAGGACGAAAACATTCCCTCAAGATATGACCGTGACGAGGCAAAGAAGTTTAGAACAAGAAGCCCTAGACTACTCACTTATTGGTGATAATTATACAAGCGTGGTAAAGATGGTTACCTGAGACTATGTGTCCATGAGAGTGAATATCTCAAGATCTTGGAAACTGCTCACCAAGGTGTAGCAAGAGGACATTTTGGACTAGATCGGGTGATCAAGACAATCCTATTTGCAGGATTATGGTGGGCCACCCTTCAGATGGATGCACATACCTACGTGAAGAGGTGCGATGTTTGTCAGCAAACTCAGTATCCTATATGTAAGGATGAGATGCCATTGAAACCTATGATGGGTGGACGTGCATTCTCTAAGTGGGGAATAGATTTTGTCGGTCCTATTAATCCCATAGCTAAGGGTTCACATGCTGAATATATCATCGTGGCCACAGACTATCTAACCAAGTGGGTGGAGGTAAAAGCCACCACGAAGAACGATGCTCAAGCGACAGCTAAGTTCTTATTTGAGAATGTGTTCACAAGATACGGGCTACCTATTGAGCTAGTAAGTGATAGAGGCACTCACTTCTTGGATGAAGTTATTGAAAATCTTCTCCAAGAATTCTTGGTAGTACATAAGAAGTCTGCCCCTTATCACCCACAAGCTAATGGGCAAGCCGAAAGCACAAATAAGATTCTATGCAATGTGCTAACCAAATTAGTGAATAACAAACGCTCTGATTGGGACAAACAGGTACACCATGCTGTTTGGGCATATAGAGTTGCCTTTAAAATGATACTCCAAGCCACACCCTTTCATATGGTATTTGGCCAAAATGCAGTGCTACCCTTGGACTTCTTGATACGTACATTGAAAGTAGCACAAGAGCATGACTGGATAGGCCATGAACTCTCTTCAAGGATCTTTGACCTTGAACGGTTAGGTGAAACACGATTGAGAGGTGCAGCAGGAATTTATGCAGCCAAGAAGAGGAAAAAAGCATATTTTGATGCACATGTGAAGGATAAGGGCTTGAAAGCAGGAGACCTAGTTTTAGCCTACACGTTGAAGCAACATGCGAGAAAATTAGAGAAGCGTGGTTATGGACCTATGATCATTAATAGGATTTCCACAAGTGGAGCAGTTCAATTAGCCACTCTAGAAGGCGACATCCTGCCAAGTTACATTAGCGGATGTAGAGTCAAACTTTATCAAGAACCCCTAACTGAGGAGATGCTCAATCGACTCAACACTGCTAAGAAACGCAAGGATGAGGAAAAGAAAATTCGAGAAGAGGCACAAGCAGAAGCCTTGGAGCACATCCGACGAATGAAATTGAGAAGACAGGGTAGAGATCAACCTAGAACCTATGACTATGCGGACCCAGGATATCATATGGCAATGTGTGAAGTCTTAGGAATGAGTTCCCATAGAATAATTGATCGACGTCCATTTGTGACCTTAGAGATAGGACAAGGGAAGAGTGCAAGGACTGTAAGGGCCTTGATTGACTCAGGTGCAGCCACTAGTACTGTTAAATCTTCTTACTGGCAAAAGTTGAAATTAAATGTCAATCCTATAGAAGCATATCTCATAGGATTCGGAGGCATGGAGACCCCTTGCATGGGCGAGGTGGAACTTCCCCTCTACATTCAAGATGTTTTGATGACAGTTAAAGTACTAGTGTGTCAAGATGAGGATCTCATGGAGCCTCTTGTCTTGGGTCAAGATTGGATTTATGATCATGCGGTCAACCTAAACCTAAGAAGTGGACTTCTTCAGGTATGGGTAAATCAGAGTCGAATTACAGTTGAGTTAGACAATGGAGCACTCAAGGAACTAGGAAAGGCACACACTCCTAGTCCTTCCAGGAGTACACATGAAGATGACCATGCTATTCTTGTCCAAAACTATGTGATGCAGAGGGATGACTATCTCAACAAAGAAGTCAAGGACATGACGAAACCCCCTTCTTTTCCGAAAGCCACAAGGATGCAGCAACCAAAGGCGGATCAAATGCAGAAAAAGCAGACAAGTACGAAGCAAGGTGTCCCAGCCACCAAAACAATTGTGGGTGCGGAAAGGTGAGCATCCTATTGCGTTCAAGCCACAACAACTGGCTCAACTTCCTATTAGTGATCAACGACACGAAACTAATAAGAAGTCTTCCAAAAATTGTTCTGTGAAAGTGAAGTCTATCTGGGTACCCAAGAAGTCAATGAAGGCTAGCCCACAATCAAGACAAATTTGGGTGCCTAAGGCTTGCTTGCGGGCTCAAATAGATACACAAAGACCACACCCTGTGCAACATGGTTCACTCACTCGAACAACTGATACCCACTCTTATACATCACACACGAACACATATTCACCCCTGAGTATGAGTAGAATCACTGGTAAATGGGTCCCAAAAAAGCCTCATTTCCAAGTTGACATTATGATCAAGCCCTTTAGAGTCTCCAATAAAATCAAAACAGAGTGTCATCCACTATGTTGGCAACCCAAACCTTGTAATAAACCACCTGACCCACTTGTAAAGCCACTTCCACTTACTAATTGCATCCACACTGCACCCGACCCCCCTATTAGCTCATAGGTATTCAGCATCAGCTAAACACAATTCACACTCACATCCACGTGAGCACTAACTAACCGACTAACTATATCACAATTCATCAAGTTAATGTTGTAATGGGGACACAGTGTCATTTTGTGTCCATTGCAATGTTAATATTTATTCATATATTCTCACAGAACCAGCAGCGATTTCTTCAACATGGCTGAGGCTGCAGGAACAAGCTCTCAATCAGGAACGAGCCAGCAAGTGGTGGATTTAGATAGTTTACCCATTATGCCGGAGACAAATGAAAGACCAGAAGAGTTGCAGGCCATCCAAATCATACCAGTAGCGGACCCCCCCAGTGGCCATACCATGCCCGTAGGAAAAGCTTCCCACTGGTTTAGTGAAGTTGCAAGACCCTTGGGTGAGGGATCATACCTATGGGAGTCAGAGTTGGACTTCAATGGGAAGCAAGGTAAATACCATTTCTTTACAAGGGAATTCAAAAAGTTACAAAATGCAGAAGGTCTACGTCCAGTATGGGAGAAGGCAAGATTGGATGCATACTTCAGTGCCCGGCTCCCAAAGCCTAACTTCATGCGATGCTACTACCTCATCAATACCTTGACTCCAAGCAAGAACCCAAAAGGTGCAAGCTCATTTGTGCTCCCATCTCTGACAAAAGGAAATGAGCTCAAAAGGTTTAGGCTCTCAAACAACTTAGTGAGAGAGGCCCTAGATATGCGCGGAATGCATATTCCAACAGAGAAGGAGACCCTAGTGCCTGATTACATGAAGAATCAAAGCCTCACCAAGCTCAAAGACATGGTGGCCATGACGCCCAATATTGCAATACATCTGCGAATGTGCATGCAACACTTTGCTTTTCCTGCCCAAGATAGATTCACCATGCCACCCAAGAAGATATGGTTTAGTTTGTATCTGGCAGAGACACAGAACCTCACCATCAACTTACCCCATTGGATAATTGATCAGATACACCTAGCCCACAAACGATGGCCACAGAAGCATGTTTTATATGGATGTTGTGCTCTAACTAGAATAATTTATAGGTGTTTGGCTTATGACATTCCTATTCAACGGGCCTTGATGTGGAATTGAGTACAACAGTTTAGAGGACGGACATCCATTGGACCCCCTTCCAAAAAGATGAGAGGAACTGTCCAAGTACCTTGCGCTCAACCACGTGGAGCCACCCTAACCAGATGTTACCCCACCACCCCAAAGAGTTCGGCCATTCACACTACGACTTCCGAGACGCAGCACCGATGGCCCCAATTTGATATTTCCTCCCAACCCAACCGATCTTGAATTTCCCGGTGGCGCACCCTTGGAAGAAATCACGAATGAAGACTTCGAACAATTGTTAAAAGACGTAGATCTTGAGGGAGAAGAGGAACAACAAGTGGAGAATGTTCAACCGCAGGCAACAACCTCCCAAGTACCTGTTACCATAGTTGAAATGGATGAAGAGGACGACGAAGATGAAGAATATGAGGAAGATGAGGAGGAATATGACCATGGGCATCAAGATGAGCAAGAAGAAGTGCCAGAACTCGTAGGTGCACCTGCATACACAGCTCAACTATAGAGGTTGTACGATACGATCAAAGCAGTGCAAGAAAGGCATCAACTCTCCCTTGCATCAGGCCAAGCCTTGATGCAAGAAATGCTAGCAAATGATGGAGTGGATCAACATTTTATTAACACCCTCAAATTAGTGTCAAAATCATTAGGAGTTTCGGAGACTGTCCACACAGCAGTCCGCTAGTCCGTGAGGTATGACAAACGCAGAGTCGACACATTACCACGAGTAGGTAACACTATCAGAATACACATCACAGAACCAAACGTAACCATCAAAACCACAGCTACCCCCACCACCACCATTGACCTCTCTGCTGAAACTTTTGTTCAGACATCACCCATCTCGCCCTCGCACCCCCCATCCCCACCTTCTCCACCCCCACCACCACCTCCCACCATGGAAGAAACTGCAGTCATCACATCTACCTTCACTTACAACCCAACCTCATCCACATCCTTCTCCCTTCAAGAGCCAACCTCACAAGACATCCTTTTCTCGTCCATCACCAATCCCCTGTACACTTTACCCTTTTTGTCCTCTGAGCCCATAATTGGCCACCCCATAATTCCAAGTGTGGTTGGAACCCCTGCACCCACGGAAGGCATCCTTTGTTTCCCGGCTTATCCCCCCGTACGGGTTCCCCCATCCCATGACCCATACTTGCCATCTGCTCCCTACACATCACTCAACCCAATCGCACCACCCCAATACCCATTTTTCATGGAGCAGTCCATCCGCACTCCAATGTCTCAGAGGCACAGTCCCCAAATGTTCGCAACAACATCAATCTACACAAACACCACACTCACTTCACCTACCATACCAACTTACATGGTAGCCCCTGCACACACCACTTTGTCCGACCCAATAGAAATTTCTCCAATCACAGCACCTCTCCCCACAATTCCATCATCTCCCCCTCCCCTACCCCCCACATCACCACTCACCACATCATTCGCAAGCACAGCATTCACTACCTCCCTTCCCATTCCCACTCCCCCTGCATTCCAAACTTTCCCCCTTGCATCTCATAATGTAAATAGCACATTTAATACATTACTTCAGTGCGCACATCAACTACAACAAGAATATCATCAATTGGAAGAACGTACCGCTACCCTACAGGCAGACTCTCAGCGCCTGCAAGCTAGATTCCACACTCTAGAAGATGATTATCAAACGCTCCTAGCAGAACATACCACTTTACAGCAGGCTCACACAGAATTGGAATCAAAGATATCGACGGTGGATGATAAAGCAGTCAAGGAACTGGAAAGTGTGCTCTAGGCGCAAATGATATCCAATGCTACACTCAGATGCAATCTTGGGCTATTAAGGAAGCATATGGCAACAGCATTAGAAGAGAACAAGCGGCTTCAGCAACAAAACAAAGACAATTTTGAAGCAGCTATGGAAGGAACCACAGGTGCAACAATTAGCCCTACCAAGTATAGAGCAGTCCCATCAGAAGACATCCGCATCTTACTCAAGGAGCATGCGAATTTTTTGGAGTCATATGAACAGTTAGAGGCTGAATGTGCTGACTTAAAGAAGCAGATAGCCAGTGCCCCCACAGCTCAACAGGAGCCGGTAATCTTGCAACACTCTACAGAAGAATTAGAGACCCTCCGGAAGCAGTTGGCAGAACTCCAAGCACGTCTCTTACCATATGAAAGGCCACCCTCCCCCACTGAAGAACCAGAACCTGATACAATAGTGGAAATCACCGTCGATGATAGCTATGAAGAACCATACGAGCCAATGCCAACACCCGGCGGTCGAGTTACAGAAGAAGGACAGGACACTTTAGAATTTGGAGTCCCAGATTGGGTCAAAAGGATTGAGAAAGTGGGACAAACACATGATGATCGTGTCCTCGTGCAAATTCAATCCCTCACAAATGTGGAAGAAACTTTGCTTCGATCTTCTTACTTTCAGCATCTATCCCACCAACGGTTAATCACAACTTCCAAGCCACAATACATGCCTTACTATGTCTTGCTAAATGATTATAATGTAGAAATTAAAAGGCATACAGGGAAGGAGCCCACATTTGCCACTCAATTTGAGCTAGAGGACTTATCGGAAGACGCACGCACTGGCTCGATCTTCCAACCTAATTGGCATGCACGGTTACTAGTTGACTACCCTGAGATGATGAGCACCTGGGCAACCATGCCACTGTATATTAAGTATAATCCATGCTATTGCCCAATGGTACATTGCAGATCATGGGAAGCATTTGCAATCAAGGTATGCAACAATAAAGAATGCTCGGCATGGGTCAACTATCCATATTTTGCTCCACCTCGAGGGACCCCGACCGTAGCATACATGATATCAACAATTCGACACTCGTCTACACGTCTAAAGAATGTACCCGACATAGCAGCAAAAATGTGTATGAAAATATTCGAGCTCATGACAATTGTCTTCAAAACCTTTCGGAAGGTACAGGCTCCATACATTTCCGCCCCTGGATTCTCTCAAGGTAACAAGGATTTAGTCTACGACATGAGCCAGACTCCCTCGCTCAACATAATCTTTGTCTGGCATGCACGAATAAAGTATTTACCCGCATGCTTCAAGCAGACCTTTGAAGAAATGTTCTCTATAGGGTTCTGGGAATATCACTCGGAAATTTTCATTCCCAGACCAACACATTTGCTACATCTATTCGCAGTCGAACAAGCCATCCATGCAGATCAGTTACGTCTGCCACATCCGAACATTCCAGGACCAATTGATTGGGATCGCATGATGACAGACTTGGCCAGAGGACTACGCATCCAAGAACATCAGCTTGCCACTCATGTTGTGGAATATTACATCCAGCACCCCCAGCAACAAGGGTCTGTCAGGGACGACAGACGCGAGAGAAGGGGGGTGTTGATAGCAGTTAGGGCACCCAAGGACTGATGAAACAAGGAAGCCAGTGGAGAGAGTCAGAACAAAGAGAAGGATTAAGTAGACATAGCAGTCAACGCAGATCTGGCAGATAGACCCTTCAATTTTTTCCAAATCAACATCTTTATAACAGTGATTCTCATCACTAACAATCATTGTAAATACCATTCCACCTTTTTCTAGCTCCATTTTGCGCAAGCCAAGGAGTCCTTGAGCTTGAGGAGCATTAAAAGTACCTACCTATCAATTTTCATATTTTTTAGACTTCGTTTGAGCCCTCAAATAGGCCATAGAACCTAATTTTTAACTAAGCCGGACACTAGGTCTGGACAGGGCCAAAAGCTAGTCAAACACTATAAATAGAGCTAGAGAGCTCATTTTTTAGGTTAGCTTGTTGTAGAATTGAACTTGTAAGAGCTCTTGAGTAATCTAAAAGAATTCCATTGTCTCTCTCTTTGTTCTTGCCTTGTGTGCGTGTGTGTGTGTGTGTGTATGTGTGTGCATGTTAGGGTGCTTCTCACTCACACACTTGTGCCATCACTTGTTCGAGGTCTTCATACCATCCTCACGTGTTCCCAGATTGACATTAAAGGAGGTGCTACTCATCACTGAGCTACAATATATATATATATATATATATATATATATATATATATATATATATATATATATATATAGAGAGAGAGAGAGAGAGAGAGAGAGAGAGAGAGAGAGAGAGATTGAGATAGAGATAGAGAGAGACATATAGATGTAGGGGCATAAATCATTAGAGCAAAGTGCCATATATCACTAAGACATAGAGTGTTATGCCACTGTTAGAGATTCATCACACACTAGACATGGAGAGATACATGCAAAAGCAAAAGTATGCATATGCATAGAATTATCCAAGAGCAGTAGGGAGTAGCAGCAATTTAGAGTGACTAGTTCATGCAAGGCTTAAGTTGAAGAAGACACCATCAAAGTGCATAAACACAACCCATGTGAGGAGGCACTGGTGCAGTAGATTTAGGTGTTTTGAGGGCAGAGATTCCATAGCAGCGTAGTGGAGAAGGTGAAGGACATAAGGATTAGAGTGGTCGATGCATCTGAGGAGAGCTTAAAAGACTTGTTGGTGGTGTGGAAATGGAGGACAACATGCAGAGGTGGTGCGTAATGAGTGCTTTCTAAGAGGGTCGAAAGCTAGTAGTCGGGCATCTCAAGAAGTGGAGAATGCTCAGATGTAAGCGCAATAGTTGAATGTTTGGGCATCAATGTTGGGAAGAAGAAGGTAGCTTTTGGATTGCAACTCACATCCTTGGGAGTAACAACAGTTAAGGGTCTTAGTAGTCCACCCATTGGTTATCAAGGCATTGCCCAGGAACCGAGAGAGGTCACAGACTAGTGAGGTGGTGATCCCATGGAGGGCTAGCATTAGAGGTGATTGTTCAACGACTAGGTGTGGAGGTAGTTAGCTCTCTTCCACTTCTACTTTACCAAGACCTTTCATTGATTCCTCCTCCCTTGGTGTCTCTAGTTACAAGATCCAGGGAGTTAAAGAGCCTCTAGGTGTGTGTGTGTGTGTGTGTGTGTGTTCAAGAAAAAGGAGATAAGGAAGAGAACTCTCATAAACTCTCACAGACACAGAGAGGAGCACACACAGATTGAGGCAAGGAAGAATGATCTTCTTCTTCTTCTTCTTCTTCTTCTTCTTCTTCTTCTTCTTCTTCTTCTTCTTCTTCTTCTTCTTCTTCTTATTCTTATTCTTCTTCTTCTTCTCTTCTTCTTCTTATTCTTCTTCTTCTATTGCATAAAGAGAATATACAAGAATGAACTAATGCAACAATACAACCAATACAATATATAAACAATAGTACATAAGGAAAAACCTAATGTTCGTGAATGAGTGAGAAGGCAAGAAACAAATGTTGCATCACTATCGATAGATAAATCTAGTAAATCTCAATAGAGTATTCCTAACATATGTCGATGTAACCACTATACATGTCAGAGAAATGAAAAGTGATACATTTCATCCTTGAGCTTGATATCACAACACTTGCCCTCAAGCTCAATGTCATGCCCTGTAATCCAAGAATCTTCCAAAACTTCTTTAGCTTCGTTTCTCCAAGTGCTTTAGTGAAAATATCAGCAACCTGATCATCTGTCCTCACATAAACAAGATCAATATCACGTGCTAATACCTTTTCCCTAATGAAGTGATAATGTACTTGGATCTCCTTTGTTCTCGCTTGAAAAATAGGATTGTGTGATAATTGTATGTTGCTAATATTATCACAATAAATGATGATAGGCTTCTACACTTCCATGCCTAAATTTGCAAGTAGTGTCTCTAGCCATGACATTTCACATGTTGCCATTGCAACACCTCTATACTTAGCCTTCACACTTGAAAATGCAATAGTAGGTTGTTTCTTTTTTGCTCCATATAACAACAAAACTCCGAAGTGAGAATAGAAAGACACTAGTAGATCTTCTATCTGGAATACTACGAGCCTAATCTACATCGGTGTATCCATGAATCTACAATTATGCACCACCTTCATAAAACAGTGAAAAGTAGCAATCACATAATGAATATTGATTCTCAAAGCATCTAAATGTGGTTTCTTGGGAACTTGCATAGATTGGCTTTGAAGTCCTAGAGTGTAGCTTAGATCAGGTCTTGTAATTGTGATATATATCAAGCTTCCCACATTTTTTTTGTACATAGTAGCATTTTCCAATGCTTCACTTAATGTAGTATCCAACCTCAAATTCATTTAATGGCATAGAAATTGGATTACAATTAGCCGTACCATACTTTTGGAGCATACTCATGGCATGTTGCCTTTGTGACATCCATATAACTATTTCTGTATGTATAAATTCAATGCCCAAAAAATATCACAACACATCAGGATCCTTCATGTCAAATTCGTGCATAAGGAATTTCTTCACCTCTTTAATGCTTTCTCCATTATCACCACCTACAATCAAGTCATCAACATAAATATCCACAATCATGATGCCATCATCATCCTTCCTTGCGTATAATGAGTGATCTACATCATGCATAGAAAATCCAATGGTGGTTCAATAATCTGCAATCCTTGCATGCCAAGCACAAGGGGCTTGTTTAAGCCCATTCAAAGCCTTTTGCAACCTACAAACATATTATCGGTGCTTTGAATCCTCATATCCTTGTGCCTAGTCCATGTATACTTCTTCCTACAAGTCACCATGTAAGAAGGCATTCTTCACATCCATGTGATGCAAAATCCATCCTTTTGTTGTAGCTAATGCAACAAGTGTTCTCATAGTAGACATTTTAGTTAGAGGTTTGAAAGTTTCCTTATGATCAATCCATATGTATGTGCATATCCTTTTGCTACCAATCATGCTTTATACCTTCTTATGCTACCATCAACATTGTGTGTTACCTTGTAAACCAACTTGCATCCTATGGGTTTTTTTCCTCATGGCAGTGGAACTAGCCATGTTTCATTTCCTTAAAGTGTAGCCATGTCTTATCCATAGCTTTCTCCCAATCTGTATTTCCAATTGCATCTTCAAAACAAGAAGGTTTAGCATCTTGTATTACCTTGGTCATGTAGGCACAATGATCAGCCATGTAACTATCATACAACAATCATTGCATTGAATCCCGTATCCTCTCAAATCCTCTTGGTCTTGGGTCACTTCTTCTTGTTGTATCATACACACCTTCATGGCTTTGTTCCCCACAACCTTGGATGGGTTGGCAAACAAATGGTTCAACCAGTTTGAGGAAAACCACTTTACAACATGGCAGGAGATGAAGACTCAGTTTTCTTCTACGTTTTGATGAGGAAACTCTATTTAGAAAGTGCTAGATGAGCTCAAGAATTTAAACATAAGGAAAGGTGAGTCCTTTCTAGAGTTGAGGAAAAGAACTAAGGCATTAGTAGCAAAGCTACTAGTGGCTCCAAGTAATTTTCTAATCAAGAAATGGCTAGAAAAGGCACTTCCAATAAGCACAAGGCGTAAGCTTTGTGACTAGTTAGCACCAAGTGCTTCAATAGAAGATTTTGTCATTGTGGCAACTAGGATCGAGCATGCACGAGTTCACTTTAATGAATCTACATCTCACTCTGAGCGATGAACTAATATTTTGCGATAACAACAATTCACAAATGTTGAAGAGGATACAATAGCAAAGCTAAGGGAGTGAGAGACAACGGAAAGTCTCTAGTGTACTATTTACCATCAGCAAGGGTGTTGATATATTTAGGTAGTGATGTGTGTGAACACATTAGGACCGTTGGAGCACTTTTTTCCCTCTTTAGGAGGTTTTTTCCCCCGGCTTGTATATACGCCTATTGCCCTAATGGGCTACTTATCTTTGTACATTCTAGTGGTAATACATTTAGTATTGTGTGTTGAGCTCCAAGCTTCTTCTTCTTCCTTGTGTTGTTCACGTGCTTCCATAGACGTCTAACTCCAGCAATTGGTATCAAACCAGGTCGCTGCTTCATCTAGGGCATCGTGGACACCTCTCTGGTTGCAGTCTCAGAATCCCACGAGTTTTGGTGCACATAATCAACATGTTAATCTGAGTCAAAACAGCTTCGCTATGTGGTGCCGAAATCGTGATCTGAGCTCATTTCGACCTCTGAACGCACTATCACAGTGCTTCTGCAGGCTATTTTGTCTTTTTGTGCCAAATGTATATACCAGTTTTGGTTCGCCAATATAAGCATCTTGAAGTCTACTACAAGTTTAGCAAAATTCTGTTGGGTGATCTTGTTCAACTTTTTGAGATATAGTCAATTTTCTAGATCAAGGTATTTTAGTCACTGACCATGGCTGAAAGCAGTGATGTATTTTGTATGTTTGCTGTTGAGAATAAGTTGGATGGTACCAACTACTCGTTGTGGGCTTATATGATACGACATGTATTGGTTGCAAAAGGACTGTGGAACATTGTGCAGGGTGTTGAAAAACATCCTATCATACCTGCGACTGTTACAACTGCAGGTACTGAAGCTGATGCATTGTACCAAGCTAGGAATGAGGCTCGTGTTGCTTACCTCCAAAAATAGTTGGAGAGTGAGCACATGAATGAAGGGGATTCTATGGATAGTTTTCTATCAAAGATCAAAGACTTGAAGGAACAGTTGATTTCTATTGATGAGGTTATACCAGATAGCTCACTTGTGCAAACCATTCTGAATTGTCTTTCACCATTTGGATCAGCAAGATGAAAGACAATCCAAATGCCTTGTCATTTGATGAGTTAGTCTCTGTTCTGTTGCAGGAAGATCAGTCCAAGCACAACACGTCCATTGTGCGTGTTGCAGATCAAGCTTTCCTAGCTAGTCAGAAGGGCAAAGGAAAATGGAGCTCTTCAACTAGTAAGCAGAAATCTGCTAATTCTGCATAATAGAAGAGGGAAGACAAAGATGAAAAGAAATCAGAAAAGCAAAATTTTTTTTGCAAGTAATGTAAAGGAAATGATCATATTATAAAGAACTGTCCGAAATTGGCTACTAAAGAGGCAAAGACGAAAGAGGCTGGAATGGTTGTTGTAGAGGCCTCTACACCAAAAACAGAGTCTGCTAATCTTGTGCAAGAAGAAGAATGGTCATTTACTACTATTTGTAGTTTTGACCCATCTTCGCATGAGCAGTGCATGTCTGCAGTAGACTCAGATGTTTGGTACTTTGATAGTGGGACGACCAAACATATAACCTTGCAGTGTAGTTTCTTCTCTTCACTCGAGCCTGCCCCTACAGGGAATACTGTTACATGCGCCAACAACTCCTCTTATCTTATTATGGGAGTTGGTAAGATCATTTTGACTACTGTTGATGGTAGTTCTTTCACTTTGTCAGATGCTTTGTTTGTGTCAGGGATCAAGAAAAATCTGCTATCAGTTTCTGCATTAGTCAAGATTGGCTTGGTTGTGAAATTTGTTGACGACAGATGTATAGTTCATGATCTCTCAAATGGCAACCTGATTATTGCTTCTAGAATTTTATGTCATGGACTATATAAGCTCATAGACTATGAAAGATCTATAAATGATTCGGCATGTGCAATACATGATTCTCAGGCTATGTCAGATGCAAATCTTTGGCATGCACGCTTTGATCATTTGAATTTTGCTAGTTTTCTATGCTTGCAGAAATCTTAAATGGTGTCCTCTTTGCCCAAACTTGAGGCACTTGGAAAACATGTTTGTGAAGGCTAAATTTTGGGCAAAATGCAGCATTCCTCCTTTCCAAAAGATGGTTCAGTTCGGGCTACTCAAAAATTGCAGCTTGTACATAGTGATGTTTGTGGTGCTATGCAGAGACCTTCTTTTGGGAATTATCTTTACTTCATGACTTTCATCAGTGATTTTCCCAGGCACGCATGGGTATATCCATTGAAGGCAAATTCTGAAGTGTTCATGTGCTTTAAACAGTTTTTGGTTTTGGCTGAAAATCTATCAGCATGTAAAATGGGCACCCTCCATTCTGATCAAGGGGGGGAATATATGTCTTCTGATTTTAATGCATTTTTGGCTGAACATGGGATAAAAACACCAGTGTACAATACCACGTACACCTCAACAGAATGGAGTTGTTGAATGAAAGAACAGGTCACTCATGGAGATGGCAAGGTGTATGGTCAAGAGTCAGGCTTTACCACATAGTTTTTGGCTTGATGTTGTCATGTGTGCAGCATATGTACTTAACAGGTGTCTCACTAAAGCACTGTAGTCTATCACTCCATATGAGGCTTGGCATGATCGCAAGCCATCTATTGCTCATGTGCATGTTTTTGGTTGTTTGGCATATGCATTACTGCCTAAACAACATCGTAGAAAATTGGATGATAAAGCAATAAAATGTATTTTTGTTGGGTACAATTCTGAAAGTAAAGGCTATCGTCTATATCATCCATAGACTAAATGCATTTTGGTTAGCCGTGATGTTGATGGAAGATGCTATTCAGCCATTGCTTTCATGTACTAAGGAGACATTTGTTAGCTCCAAAGGCATGTATGATACTTTGCTACCTCTTTTTACAGGTGGACAATCTAGTGCTGGTCCTAATGAGGCAATTTCTCAGCCTTTGCAAGTTTCATGTGATGATGGAGATCATCCCATATCTGATGCAGCTTTACATGATGCACTTGTTGATGAGAGAGCTGATATTGAGGAGGCAAAAACTATGCCAAAATGGCTGGTGCAGACTTTGCTTGACAACAAATTAGATGCAACTTTGTCATATTGTACTCGATCAGGCTCTCATAGATCCTCTTTTGCATTAGATTGCTATGGTATGGTTGCATCTAGTCTTTGTGATGAGACCGGGACTGTTTCATTTGATGAAGCACAAATTCAAAAAATTGGATGGATGCTATGCAATCTGAATATGATGCTATAATGAAGAATGGTACTTGGTCTTTATGTGACTTGCCTCCTGGTAAGAAGGCCATTGGCACTAAGTGGGTATACAAGCTGAAGTGTAAGCCTGATGGTACAGTTGACAGGTATAAGGCTAGGCTTGTTGCAAAGGGTTATGCACATGAAAGAGGCATTGATTTTGATGAAACCTTTGCTCCTACTTGCCGAATGACTACTATTCATAGCATTTGTGCACTTGCAGCTCATCATGGTTGGAATGTACATGAGTTGGACATTAAAACAACATTTCTAAATAGTGACTTGCATGAAGAAGTGTATGTTTTTCAGCCCCATGGCTTTGTGCAGAAAGGGCATGAAAACCAGATGTGCAGGTTAAAGAAGGCATTATATGGTTTAAAGCAAGCAGCACGTGCTTGGTATGAAAAGATACATGCCTATCTGATTGCACATGGTTTTGAGAACAGTCCAACTGAGATCACCTTATATGTCAAGCGTGTTAATGATGTACTTCTAATCATTGTGGTGTATGTTGATGATGTGCGACTCACTGGTCCTCATGAGAAGCATATTGTTGATTTCAAGGCTGATTTACATGCCTCGTTTGAGATGTCTGATTTGGGGCATTTGCATCATTATTTGGGCATTCAATTTATACACATTGATGGTGGAATGGCTTTGTGTCAAACAAAAATATATTGACACATTATTGCAGTATTTCGGCCTTGAAGACTGTAAACCTATTACTACTCCTATGGAGACAGGTCTATGACTAAGTCTTCATGATGCTGGAGATGCATTTGATGTTGTTCTCTATCAACAGGCTATTGCATGCTTGATTTACTTATGCATTACTCCGCCAGATATTCAGTTTGCTGTCTCACAGATGAGCAGGTTTATGCATTGCCCAAGAGTCAAGCATTGGTAGATGGTTAAGCACATCTTTTGCTACTTGAGTGGTACTCGGCTACTTGGGTTGTTTTATCCAAAGGGGGATCACTATCGCCAGATTTGCATGCTTTTTCTAACTCTGATTGGGTTGATTGCTATGACACTCGTGTGTCCATTAATGGTTTTTGCTTCATGCTTGGTAGCTCATGTATATCTTGGTTGAGCAAGAAGCAGCCTACTGTAGCCACTTTAAGTTCTGAGGCTGAGTATAGGGTAGCTTTCATAACGACTGTTGAGTGTGTGTGGTTGAGATGCCTTATGGCTGATTTGGGTGTTGGTCAGTCTTCTGCCACCACCATCTTCACTGACAGTCAAAGCGCATTCGCAGTTGCGAGGAACCCTGTGTTCCATGCTCTCACTAAGCACATTGAGGTGCATTATCATTATGTCAGGGAGATGTTCTCTACTGGGGAGATCAGCTTGGCATATGTGCCCATGCAGGAGAATATTGCACACCTTTTCACCAAGGCTCTGGCTAAGGAGAAGTTTGAAGCTTTTCGCAAAGCTTTGGGCTTACTTCCTTTTGTGGAGTGATTTCCACATTGTTGGGCACTTCCTTATACATGAGTGTCAGCTCCTTATTCACCGCATCATTGCTAGGGGGGATTTGTTGATATATTTAGGTACTGATGTATGTGAACACACTAGGACCACCGGGGCACTTTTTTCCCTCTTTAGGAGGTTTTTCCCCTAGCTTGTATATACGCCTATTGCCCTAACGGGCTACTTATCTTTGTACATTCTAGTGGTAATGCATTCAATATTGTGTGTTGAGCTCCAAGCTTCTTCTTCTTGTGTTGTTTGCATGCATTCACAGACATCTAACTCCAACAAGGGGTACCTGCAAACAGAATGTCCTAATAAGGAAATCTACTAGTTTTGTGGAAAATGGGGGCATGAAGTCCACAATTGTTATCATATGAAGAGGATGGCTGAGTTGCAAGCACCTAGCTACATAGTTGGGATGAGCTGGACCAACATTGCCTATGGTTTTGATGATGTAACCAATGACAATAGTATCAAGACCAATTCTTGGTAATAAACCCGTAATGCCTACTTTTTATTCTTCTCTTAATAACATTGATATGCACAAAAATATGAAAGATCAGGCCTCAACATACAAGAATAGGCCTTGATGGCCCATAGTATGTTTTAGATGTGGAGAATATGGCCATGTGCAAGCTTTTTTACTCTTACTAGAAAATGCACCTCCTTGCTCTAATTGTCTGAAAACGAGAGATCATTGCATGAGGGATTGCTTGAAGCAAGCTATCGCAAGACAAAATCTAATAATTAATGCTTTTCATATTTCAATAAAGCCGCTTCTAGCCTAGAATGCGTCGCTACAATCATCAATGGCTAATGTCGTACAATTAAGAGATATCTCCCCATTGAGAGTATGGACCAGAGCTCAAAATGCAGCAGAAGAAAGAGATGAGGTGATGGAAAACAAGGGTACTAGACCACAACACGGAATTGGTACTAGCAAAATAGCTAGCCACAAGAGAACACCTCTCACATGCTGATAGAAAAAGGATGGCACGAGGGAACCTAAGAAGAATCAAGAGCTTGCCAAGATAGAGGAGGCAACTGGCAAGATGAAAGCACCTTCTACCAAGGTGAAAGGAGATGCGACAAGGAACGTTGAAATGGGTGCTAAGACTAGACATTCCGGTGTTTAATAAAATTACAAAATCATGAAAGGATCAAGAAAAGAATAAAAGAGAGAAAGAACAATCGAAGATGCTTACCAAATAGCCCAACAAGAATTGAAGTGTGCCACATCAAAATTCACCATAAATGCATCAACAACCCCTCGTTTTGTGGGTCAAATTCTAAGGAATACATACTAGCAGGTAAGTTTGTATGATTTTCTATGTATGGGTGCATGGTTCCAAAGTGAAATGTTAAGCATTGGCACTTCATTAGAAGCACTAGTTTCTATGGATAGTAGTCTAGGTAATTGCTTCATAACATAGACCCCATTGATAGACTACCACAATCCATGGGTATTAGTTAAGATAGTCGGTCAAGAAATTACATGAGTAATTATAGATGGCATATCCAAAATCAACTTGATGCTTGAATCAATGATGAAGTTGTTATGACTCTTGCCATCTAAGGAAGCGCAATTCACAATTACCATGGTAGACCAAAGCAAGGTAAAGCCAGTTGGAATACTCGAGAGGGTAGAAGTGAAAGTGCAAGGATCTCAATTCATCTTAGATTTTGTTGTATTATGACTCCCTTTGATGTTTGAAGGCTTCCCCTTACTACTGGGATGACCCAAGCTTAGACATGCAAAGTTCATCCACGATTGGGGACAAAAATATATGTGGGTCCATGATTTGGATAAGATGTAGTTATAGATGGAAGTTGGCCCAGACTATGCATGGATGAGTACTGCTAGTATGTGGGTTGAACTAGAAGGAGAGAAAGAGCCTAACTCTCCAAGATTGAATGGTATTTTTGAAGATGAGGATCTTTTAAGATGGATGGGGGTAGAATCTCCTTCATGTTATATGATCATTGGCCAAGGGAATGAGATAGAGAATAAGAAGAAATTCCAAGGGGAGATTACATAACCTAAAGTGCCCTCCAAAGAGAACCCTAGAAACAAAACAAAAGCAACCTTGGAAGAATAGGTGAACCTTACAATGGTGTTGGAAGGAGGACAAGACCAACAACTACCCCTAGAATAAATACCCATGGGATGGTTGCAAAGAAAAACCTAGGATGCTAAGATTCAAGAAATTTGTGCCCATGAGAACTTCTAGTTTAGCAAATAGGATGAAATAAATGAAACATTACGAAAAGTAGACACGACTCAGGCATTTTGGGAGATCAATCTAGGAGAACCAAGGGAAGAAAATTATAGTGGCCTCATGGCTTTGGGGGGAGCCTATTCTCTTACACAAGGTAACAACATTCTTGCAAACCCTTCAAAGATGTTTTTGCATGGAGTTACAAGGAGCTAGTAGGCATTCATGTGTTGGTAGGAATGCACACCATTCCATTGATTACAGATACAAAACCTATGTCTAGAACCGCTTTGCATATGATTTATGATCCCACTTGAAGGGATTCCCAATGATTTCCCTATAATTTCTCTATTCGAAATACAAAATTCCTTTAATTGGTATTAGGATGTCAAGGACCTATTGGTGGAGAGTGCCTTTAGCCTGGATCTCACCCCCTTCGAAAGAAGGTGACTACTACTTAAATGTAGAAATTACAACTATATCAATGGGGACTTGTATAAGAAAGGATATGATGGAGCACTTCTACGATGTTTATATCCTCGAGAAAAGATAGCAATCATTCAAGAAGCACATGAAGGCATTAGAGATGGGCATCCTCTTGGTCATATCATGGCTATTAAGATTCTAAATTGTGGGCTTTCTTCGCTTACCCTCCTCAAGGAAGCACATGACTAGGTATAGAAATATGATGCTTGCCAATGATGCAGCCCTCGACCTTCTCCAAGGCGCAATAGTCTACTTACCATCTCCTCAGGATGCCAACCATTTGAGCATTGGGGTATCAACTTTGTGGGGCCTATTTACCCACAAGCATGGCCAGAGCAATAAAAATGCTTACTACTTGCTATCGATTATGCAACAAAATAGGCCAAAGTTCAAGCTACTCAAGATTTTTCTACATCGACTATCACCCGTTTTCTATTCGAATTCTTTTTTATAAGATTTTGCTGCCCCATAGAGATTATATCTAATTAAGGCACACATTTTTTCAACTTAGACATTCACGATCTCTTCTCAAGATACAAGAGCTTGCATAGAAAATCTTGTCTATACTATCCATGTGTGAATGGCCAAGCGGAAAGCATAAATAAAACATTGATCAATTTGCTGAGAAAAGAATGATGTCTAAGTCCAAAAACTTAGGGAACCACCTATCTAGGCACTGTATGGGCTTATCGTGATGCACAAAAGGCAACCACACAACATTCCCCCTTCTAGTCTATGGGCTCAATCCACTTATGCTTGTGGACCTCCTAGTCGGATCTGATTACATCAAGCAAGGATATGGACAGCCACCAGCAACCGACATGACCACCATGGCCTCCCCTCTAATTGCTTTGAATCAACTAGAAGAAATTCATGAAGAAGTTTGCTTCATGTTGGAATGTGTGTAGGGAAGAGAAAGGCATGACATGATAGAATTCTATGGTCTTCTAAGGTTCAAATGGGGTCATCCATACTCCTCTATAATCTAGCTAAGCACGCACACCCGAAGGGCAACTTTGCGCCAGTCTGGCAAGGACCATACAAAGTAATAGCACTACTGAGTTAGGATGCAGCTCACATAGACACACTAAAGAATGAGCCTTTACCCTTAGTAAACATATGTAGGCTCAAGTTGTATCACACCTAAAAGGAAGCAACACTATCTATACATAGTTCAATTATGAATAAGAAGTAGACATGCAAATAAACCTCTTGATCTTTTCGATTCTTGGGTCTAGTTAGAGCTTCTCGTCACCCTACTTGTTTGAATCCTTAAGTTTTTTTGTCCATTGTGGGATGGAGCAGACTTTGGGAGTGGGCATTGTACATTGGGGGAAATGTCATAGGTTTTGGTCTGATTTTGATAAGCTTCGGTCCGGTGTTTGGTGTCTTCGGTGCCTCTAGCTATCCGGTGGCCAAGCAAACCAGAGCACATGGTAACATCCGCTATGGGAATTTAGGCTTTCTAGTTCCTGGGAACATCAGTACATCAAGTTGGGTATCCATCCAAGTGTCATTCTGCACTCATGAGTATGCGATTTAATTACAATTATTTATGCACCTGGAACTGTCCATCAATTTAAAATCCCATCCACTTTTGCATTCTTACCTTTCCCATTTGCAATGCCTTTCTTGGTGCACGAACCCAAGATTTCTATATGATTCGTCTGTGCGAAATGGATAGTTCAAACCACCCATCGTGGCAATCACTGTACAACAAGGTGGCATATCACAGGAGAATATGAGAAGTGTTGTGGTGAGCGAAGAAGATTGGAAGTATTTAAGGAGCTCCTCCATATCTAAATAGATATACATACATATAGAGAGAGTTTGAGTCACAGAGAGACATACGGACACAAGGGCATAGATAATGAGAGCACAATGCCATACATTGCTAAGACATAGAGCGTTATTGTTGGCATACAAAGCAACAAAGGAGTCATGCACAATACGGCAACAAGGCCAGATCATTTTTTCCCATAGATTATGTACAACCCAAGTGATTTTAATCACTACACAAACATTGTAAATCCCGTTTTTGGTAGATTAGACTCCATTTTGTGCAAGTCGAGGAGTCCTCGAGCTTGAGGAGTATTAGAAGTACCATCATACCAAATTTCATAATTTTTAGACTTCGTTTGAGCCCTCAAATAAGCCCTGGAACCTAATTTTTAACTAGGCCGGACACTAGGTCTGGACAGGGCCAAAAGCTAGTCAAAAACTATAAAAAGAGCTAGAGAGCTCATTTTTGGGGTTAGATTGTAATTGAAATGAACTTGTAAGAGCTTTTGAAAGTAATCTAAAGAACTCCATTGATTCTCTCTCTTTGTCTTGCCGTGTGTGCGCGTGTGTGTGTATGTGTGTGCATGCTTGTGTGCTTCTCACTCACGCACTTGTGCCGCCACTTGCTCGAGGTCTTCATACCATCCTCACGTCTTCCCGGATTGACATTAAAGGAGGTGCTACTCATCATTGAGCTACACCAAATTTTGGCGCCGTTGCCGGGGATCGAGCTTTGAGGACGAGCGTGTGATGGTAAGACGTAGAGTTGACGCGTTGGAGTTGTAGGTATTTTCTTCACTCTCATCGGTTTTCTTTTACTTTCTTCACCATCTTCATCATCATCATCACCATCTCCCACGTCCATCTCCATCATCGCGAAAATTTCAGTTTTGACTATATCCCCATCTCCACCTCATTTCCCTCATTTCACTTGTGAGAGAGAGCGAGAGAGCGAACTTGCATGTGCTGTTTTTGCTTGTTTTCTGAGCTATTTTGCAGGTTTTTGCTGTACCATCATCCCCAGCAGTGTGCGCAGGTACGACAGGTTCTGCACAGGTCCCGGGACGACAATCTCTGTCTATCGCGACAGACAGAAAATCTTAACATTTTGTGAATGCATGATTACCACTGTAACCTACACCTTGTGGGCACTCTAGATCACTAGAAGTTTTTCAAAAATTTGCATTTTTTCAGTCTATCGCGACAGACACTGTCTATCGCGACAGACACCGTCTATCGCGACAGACACCGTCTATCGCGACAGACAGAAATCCACGATAGACACCGTCTATCGCGACAGACAGAAATCCACGATAGACACCGTCTATCGCGACAGACAGAAATCCACGACAGACACCGTCTATCGCGACAGACAGAAATCCACGATAGACACCGTCTATCGCGACAGACACCGTCTATCGCGACAGACAGAAATCCGCGACAGACACCGTCTATCGCGACAGACACCGTCTATCGCGACAGACAGAAATCCACGATAGACACCGTCTATCGCGACAGACAGAAATCCACGATAGACACCGTCTATCGCGACAGACAGAATTTCACGATAGACACCGTCTATCGCGACAGACACCGTCTATCGCGACAGACACCGTCTATCGCGACAGACAGCCCCCACGATAGATTGTGTCTATCGCGACAGACACCGTCTATCGCGATAGACAGGCATTTTCGGCAAAAAGTTAAGGAGTGAATTTTTGGAAATTTAGGCTAAATTTTGGGCATAATTGCACTTTCATGTACTCATCTACTTACGAAGGCCTTAGAAAATGCATTAAAACCCCCGAAAGGTTCTGTTTGTCTAGTTAACCCCCTAAACCCTGAACGGTCATAACTTTTTCATACGAAATCCATTTTCTGAGCTCTAGGGCTTGTCGGAAAGCTCGTGACATATACTACACGCCCTCAACTGTTTTTTATAAGAATAACGCGTTGATTTTCAGATAGGATATTTGGAAGTTGACACACTGAGGGGTAGGAACACCAAGGGAGCTCTAGAGTAAATTTCTAACAATGCAAAAGGGGGAACAAGGGTCATTAAAAAAGTGTCTGAAATAAATTGTCTGTCAATTGAAAGGTCTACTTGGAGCTAATCTTGGGATTTATGCAGGCCTATTGAGAAGCAATTGAGAGTATCCAAGCAAGGGTGTTGCGCACGCTTGAGAATCAACTTCTCGAGCACTAGAGAGCAAGGTTCGGCAAGAAAGGTCGGAATATTCTCAACTCCTCTTCGTCAATTCCTAGCTTAGGCTAAGAACGATTAGAAGTAGGAGTAAGTCAGGACGACGATAGGCCACTATCAAGTTGAAGACTACCTAAAAACTCAAGTTCAAGATAAAAACTTAATCTCTGTACTGTCGACACCATAAAGGAAAGAACCTAACGTGGAACGATCAACCTGAAAGTACGAAGAACATTCAAGTATTCCGGACGACGTAACAGCAGATAAGACTTTAAACACGAGGAATAACTGAAAAGAATCAAGTGACTGGTACCAATTGATCGGCAACGAGGTTGTACTCTGAAAAAGTTTGGGCTAATCCGTTAGGCATATGAACCTTAGATCAGGACGACACCTAGTAAGAGAGAGACAAAGCCTTAGGTCTTCAGAGGCTAGCGTCAATCACACTGCAAGGTCTTGGGCCCAACAGTTGAGTCGCCACTCTCATTACCCTAGCTCGGAGACCAGTGAGTCAGAGATGTCTCAAGGTATGGACAGACCTACGGGAAGTTCAGGTGTGCCTTACTTGTACAGGGTAGAAGGCCCTTACAAAACACAGTTGGAGTACCTGAGGACCAACCGATTAGGTGCTAGCATCTATGAGGACGGCTTAGGAAGATCTGTGGTCCAGATTAAAAACCCTGACCAATCCATAGGACTAGAGCACCCAGCTGTCAAGTTTGAAAACGGTGCATACCTGGACAAAGAAGGAACTATATATGTAGTCACTAGTCATCCTGATAGGACAGATGACTTTGGGAATGTAATCTCAGAAGCAGACTTAGGTGACCTGGAACAAGGGAACATGGTTGCGGAACCTAGAACCCCTCGAGGTAAATCAGTTCTTACTAGGATTATCACGCCTGAGTGGGTCCCCCAAGATAACAAGTGCATAGATTTGCTTCTCAATCGAGAAACGGACGAAGCCTTTTGGAGATATAAACTGGATCACCCAACTGATATAGGAACAATCATGATCTATGAGTTTAAGGATCCGGATAGCCCAGGCAGAGTGACCTACTTAGATCATGCTTCAGAACGGATCTTTGTGGTGACAGAAAATGATAAGCATGCCTACACTTGGAAGGGCGAATTTATTTTCCCCCAACCAAGATCAAATGTATCCTATGGTCACCCTGGGGCTGGAACTTCCCAAGCTCATGGTACGCAAAGAGATAGAAGTAGGGATAGACCAGAAGTAAGTTTTGCCAACCCAGTGGGCAGAGAAAGAACGAGAACCGAGACGAATAGGGTAGAACCCGAGATGCATAGAGCCCACAGGAACCAAAGAAATGTAGATGAATTCCCTCTGCCGAGACCTAGGGAGCACACAAGAACTTTGAGACCCACCCAGCTAGTTAAGTCCATGAAGAATTACTTTGACGGCACAGGAGATCCCTATGATCATGTGGCGGAGTTCAAGCAAGTCTTGAGAGCTGAACAAGTTGAGGATCTATTCACGCAGTACAATGCCTTCGGTCTAACCCTGAGGAATACGGCACTTACATGGTTTCAGCCATTAGATGAGCGCCAATTCAGGAGCATAGAACAACTCCTAGAAGCATTTATTATTGAGTTCTCCAAGAGTGGCATAAGGCACAACACCTCCTCACTGATTCACAGCTTCAAACAAACCCCTCAAGAGACTGTGAGACTTGCAGGAAGAAGATTTAGACAATATCTTGAAAGGTGCCCTATTTCGGAGCTACCCACATCTGCTAAACAAGTAGCCTTATTCCTTGACGGATTGTTGAGTCCAAAATTGAGATCCTATGTGTATCTGAAAGACCCTAGGACTATAGAAGAGTGTGTACGAATGTGCATCGACATTGAAGATAACCTAGGAGAAGAACTAGAGCTTTCCAAAATCTACAAAGATTCAGATGGTGCATCTAGTCACTCTTCCACACAATCCACATCAATTGAGGAACTCGCAGAGAAAGTGGCCCAGAAATTAGGAGTAACTAGCAAACAAATTCCAAGGTTTGCTCCTATAAAAAGGTGCTATACATGCGGTGGTGACCATATGGCAAACGTCTGTCCCATTATGGCTCAACCCCAAGTAAACCCTAGTAGCCAGTACTGCACCATAGAACGGAGATACACCAATCACACCGCACAAGATTGCCCATACAACAAGCAGGCGGTTAGGCAACCCTACCCTCAGCCCTACCAACAAGGCAGATACCAGAACCAGTACCCTCCACAACCATATGGCAGGCCACAACAAAATTTCCAACCTCAATATCAAAACCAACAAAGGCCTCAGCCTGTGCTAGCACAACAACCCCCAGCCCCAGCTAATGTGATTCCAGTAAAGTATACTGCTGCAGAAGAGAACCTGAATAGAGCTATAGTCCCTGTAACATCCTTGCTTTCTGAAAGTGACCCGAGTGACCATAGCTTTGATTCTACACATGTGGATAGTCCCCAGGCTTACTACATGCAGTCTCCAGAACATGGTGAGTCCTATTATAGCGAAGAGACAAACGAACCTAGTTGGGAATCAGATTACACGAACGTCATGTATGCAAGCCCCAATCCTAGGCCTCAATCTAGGCAAGTAAGACCTCCATTCCCAAGAGGACCGTGCTACAGATGCCAAGGAGATCACCTCATTCGTGACTGTCCCTTGCCTCCGCCCACACAACCTCAGTCCTTGACTATCCAAGGCTTTTGCCAAGACTGCGGAAAAGAGCATCTCTTACGAGATTGCCCAAAGAACCCCAATAGCATGCCAAAAATCACCCCTATCAACGTTGTTGGGTTAGTGGTAAACTCCTCAGGAAGTGTCACTTCCACTGCACCAGTACAGGTAGTCACTAGGGCTCAGGCATTGCAGCAAAACCAAGGGGTAGGCAAGGAAAAGAGCCCAGACACTAGCGATACTGAGAGCCAAAATAAAAAGAGAACAAGAGCTTGGAGAGATAGCCGCGAACGCATGAAAAGGCAATGGGCAAAGAAGATGAGTGAACTTGAGGAAAGTCTACGAGAAACCAAGGCTAAAATCATAGAGATCACGTCTCAACCGCACTCTCACACATTCCCACCGCTACCATCCCCATCACCCTCCATCCCTTCACCCTCTAAGACAGCCCACGCAACCCACCCACCACCCCAAACAGGATCAGTATTAGCTGATCCCACTCCCGAAGACATAGACATGATGCTTAAGACATATCAGGCCAGAATCCAAGAAGGGCCAAACGTCACGGATCATGACAAGTGCTATCCTAGAGCTGACCTAGAGATAGAAAGAACCAAACTATGCGCGAAAATGGTCGCATTGGCTCAGACTATGTTTGAAGCCAGTCGCCTTTTCAATTACTCAGGCTCAGCCAAAACGCAATTACACTTGGATGGATTCCTAGAGAAGTTAGAGAGGATAATTGCAAGATCTGACAAGGAAGAAAAAAATCAAGACCAAGAAGAAGCAAGCAAAAACAGGAATCATTCCCAATCAGAAGTGTATGTGGCCAATGCCCCTAAACCGGACAACTTCCCCTCCTTAGAAAGAATAGAGAGGCCAATAGCACAGCCAGAAAAGGAACCTACCCCTCAAAGAAAGGAAAGGGCAAGAGAACGGGTAAGCCAGCCTCTTCAGGAAGCCCGTGGGCCTCCTCAAGAAGCTTATCTTCCCCCCCAAAAGGCAGATGAGCCTCCCTCGAAAGCTCAAGTACCTCCACAGGTTGCCTACATTCCTTCTCAGGGAATGTGTGAGCCTGTTCGGAAAAGTAATAGAATAAGTAATCCTCCCCAAGAAGCTTGTGCTCCAGCCATTTGCGAGAACGAGGAGAGAGTCAACAATAGAATCAGCCCTCCTTCACAGGTTGCTTATGCGCCCAATTCTACGGAGCCAGACACTTCTTCTTCTATGAATCGGTTTGCACCAGACTTCCTACGAGAGATTCAAGAAGACAAATGGGATAACGAAAGCGAGGTCGCCCCTCCCTTTGAACTTGTGGACGATGCACACGACCAATTCCCACAAGACATCCCATCTATTTACGGGGAGCATGAGAGTGTTCAGTCTCACGAGAGATTGGACTTTGAGTCTAATTCCATACAGGAGCTACCCCACTTCACAGGCCCATGGGAAGCAAAGTCCACATGTATGAGAGCACCCACAGTCATGGTAAGGAACGACGACTCAGTCATACCGAGGAACACGGAGGTAGTAACGAACACCAAGGTGCAACGCGATCTCACTTTGGAAGAGCTGTCTGAGGATAGACCAAACGCGCGGAAATATGTAGCTAATCAAGTAACTGAAATTGCAAAACCTCATTCCCGGGTAGGATCCCATAGGACAGTGCCAGAAATTCCCTTGGATAAGATAGGAGATATGTGCGAAGGTGAAGAAGGGAACACCTACCTTCCCATCACCTACCAGGAGTACACCACCAAGGCGATTTTGGACTCAGGTGCAGGAGTTGCAATTGCCACAACCTCCTTATGGAAACGTTGGGGCAAGCCGGCACTCAGGCCGACGAGAATGAAATTGCAGATGGCCGATGGTCACATAGAGAGACCCCTAGGATTGCTAGAAGGAATAACTCTCACCACTTGTGGTGTCAAGTTTGAACATACCTTTGCCATATGTGACTTCAGCAAAAATCATGCCTATGAGATGATTTTGGGAAGACCATTCATGCGACAGTTGCAAGTGGTACAGGATTGGGGGACCAATTCTTTGTACCTGCAGCACTTAGGTGTTACAACCAAAGTCAATCTCAAGGATTATTCTCATAGAGATGTCCCTCCTATCCAGTGGAATCCCATCCATAGAGCTAAAGATGACACAGAATCGGTGCATTCCATAGGGTCTGGATCCTCATGGATGCATGAAGACACCCACTTATGGATGTGCAAGGTAGCAGTAGAAGAAGAGAAGAGAGAGAAAGCCAGAGAGGTAGGTGCGAAAGAAACCCATAGATCAATCCAAGACCCAGCCTATGCACCTGTAGTTTTTCCAGACGAAGAATTTGAACCTCACGGTTGGGCAGAAATCTTAGCAACAATGGACGTAGCCATCAACGAAGAACAATGGACACCTCACTGTGATGAGGATGGTTATGATATTTCAGTCTTCTCCATAGAGCCAATCATGGGAGAGGCAGTTCTAGAAGAATGCGAACCTAGCCCTGATGCATTTGAGGATGCAAGTGACTCCGATCTAGAATCAATCATTATGGACCCACCATTTGCATCAGATGAAGAATACTTCCATGAAGTAGAATTTCAACCCCAGAGGCATGGAGAGGTTACAACTAATGTAAGATTAGCAACACATGTGACCCCGAAGGAAGAAGGAAAGAAACGAAAGAAGAGAGAAGCCTCACCAGAAGAGGAAGAATCTTTGTTTGAGGTCCCCGAAAATTTTAAGAAGTATGAGATAGATGACAGGAGAGTCATGATAAGAATGCCTAAACGAGAGGCACAATCAGGGGAGGCCTATGATAACAAAGAAACTACTAAGAAAATAGTAGTGGCCATAGAAGAAGGAGAGGAGAGATGTACGTACATAGGTCATGACCTAACAGCAGAAGAAGAACACGAATTGGTTGCCTTGCTAAGAGAATACAGAGATGTATTCGCTTGGAGTTACAAGGATTTGAAAGGTGTTGACCCTGATATATGCTCACACACCATTCCCATGACCTCAGATGCTAAACCCTCTAAGCAAAAGCCATATACATATAACGATAACTATGCTGCTAAGATCAAGGAAGAGATAGATAGATTGGTCGAAGCTGGATTTATCTATGAAATTGAGCACACTGAATGGGTATCCCCTATCGTAGTGGTGCCCAAGAAGAATGGCAAGCTGCGTGTGTGCATTAACTTGAAAAAGGTTAATGCCGCCACGATTCGAGATAACTATCCGCTTCCCATCACAGAGCATCTCTTAGAAAGAGTAGCAGGCAAGGAAGTGTACAGCTTCCTTGATGGATTTTCGGGCTACAATCAAGTAGCCATAGCTCCAGAGGATCAGCATAAGACAGCCTTTGCCACAGAATGGGGCATTTTTGCTTTTAGAGTAATGCCATTTGGGCTTACCAACGCACCAGCTACCTTCCAGAGACTGATGTGCCATGTGTTTAAGGAGTTCCTAAGGAAGAGTTTAGAAGTCTATGTTGATGATCTTTGTGCTCATTCCAACGTTAGGCAAACCCATATTCCTGAACTCAGACAAATCTTTGACAAATGTAGAGAATATCAAGTCTGCCTAAACCCAGAAAAGTGTGTTTTTATGGTCAGGCAAGGCAAGATTCTAGGACACATAGTGTCAAAGAATGGCATATCTACCGATGAAGAAAAAGTGAGAGCCATAGCAGAGCTACCTAGGCCAAAGAATGTCAAGGAAGTACAAGCTTTCATGGGGCATTGTGGTTATTATCGACGATTTATACACATGTATGCTGTCATTGCAAAGCCCATGTACGGACTTCTGACAAACTTTGAGTGGACGGATGAATGTGAGAATTCCTTCCAAGAGCTTAAACGAAGATTGTGTTCAGCACCAATCTTGACCACACCAGATTGGAATAAGCCATTCCATGTTCACGTGGATGCATCCAATTATGCTATTGGATGTGTGCTCGCTCAACCTACTGGTGAAGGTAATATGGATCTTCCAATTGCCTATGCCAGTAGACAATTGAATGCGGCTGAACGGAATTACACCACTACAGAGCGCGAAGGATTAGGCATGGTTTATGCAGTCAAAAAATTTAGACACTATTTGCTTGCAAATAAGTTTAAATTTTTTACTGATCATCAGGCATTGTTGTACCTAGTAAACAAGCCATGCAATACAGGAAGATTAGTGAGATGGTTTCTCTTGCTAATGGAATACGATTTTGAGGTTGTGGTAAGGAAAGGTAGGACTCATTTGAGAGCCGATCATCTCTCTAGGCTCACATCGGGAGAAGCCCCACAAGGAGTGTCAGATGATCTTCCTGATGCTTACTTGTTTAATTTGGAAGTGGTGCCGCAGTGGGCCAAGCCATTGGTACCAGTATTGACATACGGGCCTAATCATCCAGTGGTGAACACACGGAATAGAGAGATCGTAAAAGCCCAAAAGTACCATATCATGGCAGGAAGCATGTACAAGCACACAGATCAAGGGATCTTGGCTTGTTGCGTAGAAGAGGATGAGTACGCTAAATGGTTGCAATTAGCACATGTAGGTGCGTTAGAGCAACACCATTCAAAGCAAAGAACTTTGCAGACTCTAAAGAGATTCGGAGTGCATTGGCCAACTATGGAAGCTGATGTCCAAAAGTTGTGCAAGGAATGCCCAATCTGTTGCACTAAACCACCAGTGGAACATGCCACTCTTTATCAAGTATCCATTGTGCCAGATTGGAGTGAACCTCTAGTATCATTCTTGAGAACAAACACATTCCCTCCAGACATGACTCTAGCTAGGAAAAGGAGTTTAGAACAAGAAGCCCAGGATTACTCACTCATCGGTAATAATCTATATAAGCGCGGTAAAGATGGTTACCTGAGACTATGTGTCCACGAAAGTGAATATCTGAAGATCTTGGAAACTGCTCACCAAGGTGTAGCAGGAGGACACTTTGGACCAGATCGGGTAATCAAGGCGATACTATTTGCGGGCTTCTGGTGGCCTACCCTTCACATGGATGCACATACCTATGTGAAACGGTGTGATGTCTGTCAAAGGACTCAGTATCCTATACGCAAAGATGAGATGCCACTGAAACCTATGATGGGTGGACGTGCATTCTCTAAGTGGGGAATAGACTTCGTAGGTCCTATTAATCCCCCAGCTAAGGGTTCTCATGCGGAATACATCATTGTGGCAACAGATTATCTCACCAAGTGGGTAGAGGTAAAGGCTACAACCAAGAACGATGCTCAAACAACTGCCAAATTCTTGTTTGAGAATGTATTCACGAGATATGGGCTACCTATAGAGCTTGTAAGTGATAGAGGCACTCATTTCTTGAACGAAGTGATTGAAAATCTACTCCAAGAATTCTTGGTAATACACAAGAAGTCTGCCCCCTATCATCCTCAAGCTAATGGTCAAGCTGAGAGCACTAATAAGATTTTATGCAATGTACTGACGAAATTAGTGAACACTAAACGCTCTGATTGGGACAAACAGCTACACCATGTTGTTTGGGCATACCGAGTGGCCTACAAAACGGTACTCCAAGCCACTCCCTTTCAAATGGTATTCGGTCAAAACGCTGTGTTACCCTTGGACTTCTTGATCCCTACATTGAGAGTAGCACGAGAGCACGAATGGACAGGTCATGAGCTCTCCTCTAGGATCTTTGACCTTGAACGATTAGGAGAAACAAGACTAAGAGCCGCTGCAGGAATATATGCCGCCAAGAAGAGACAGAAGGCATACTTTGATGCCCACGTGAAGGATAAAGGCTTGAAAGCAGGAGATCTAGTCTTGGTCTATACACTCAAACAACACGCAAGGAAGCTAGAAAAGAGAGGCTACGGACCTATGATCATCAATAGGATCTCCACAAGTGGAGCAGTGCAATTGGCCACATTAGAGGGTGATGTTCTCCCAAATTATATTAGCGGTTGCAGAGTCAAGTTGTATCAGGAACCCCTCACGGAGGAAATGCTTAGCCGACTCAACACTGCTAAGAAACGCAAAGAGGAAGAAAAGAGAATTAGAGAAGAAGCTCAAGCAGAGGCTTTAGAACGCATCAGAAGGATGAAATTACGAAGGCAAGGTAGAGATCAGCCTGGAGCGAATGACTCTGCGGACCAAGGATTTCCCATAGCCATGTGTGAAGTTGCAGGAACAAGCTCGAATAGAATAATTGATAGACGTCCTTTCATAACCATAGACATAGGACAAGGAAAGAGTGCAAGGACTGTAAGAGCCTTGATTGACTCAGGTGCTGCCACTAGCGCTGTTAAGTTGTCTTACTGTCAAGAGTTACAGTTAACTGTCCATCCTGTGGAAGCATACCTCATAGGATTGGGAGGCGTGGAAACCCCTTGCATGGGCGAGGCGGAACTTCCCCTTTACATTCATGATGAGGCAATGACAGTTAAAGTACTGGTGTGTCAAGATGAGGATCTCACTGAACCTCTAGTCTTGGGTCAGGATTGGATCTATGACCAAGCAGTCAATCTAAACCTAAGAAGTGGACTTCTCCAGGTTTGGGTCAATCATAGTCGAGTTACAGTAGAATTAGACAATGGAGCACTCAAGGAACTAGGAAAGGCACAGACTCCTGGTCCTTCCAGGGGTACACATGAAGATGACCATGCTGTTCTTGTTCAAAACCCTGTGTTGCAGAGGAATGACATTTGCAAAAAAGGAGTCAGGGATGCAACGGAACTCCCTTCTTTTCCAAAGGTCAGAAGGAGGCAGCAACCAAAGGTGGATCACAGGCAGAAGAAGCCGAGTACTACCTATGTCCGAGATCAAAAGTACCTGCGCAGCAGAATGCCCCAGAAACTCAACCAGATGTGGGTGCGGAAAGGCGAACGACCGGTTGCACCACCGTCAACCACACGGGCAAAGCCTCTTATTAGTAGCCAACAACACGACGCTAATAAGAAGTCTTTCAGAAATTCTTCTGCTAAAGTAAAATCTATTTGGGTGCCCAAGAAGTCGATGAAGGCAAGCCCACAATCTAGACAAATTTGGGTGCCTAAGGCTTGCTTGCGGGCACAAGTAGTTAAGCCAAGGCCGCAACCTATGCAGCATAACCCATCTACGAGTACCACCAGAATTCCCTCGTGCTCAACACTTAGGAACACACAAAGACCCATGAGTATGCATGTAATCACTTATAAGTGGGTCCCTAAAAGGCCCCATTCCCAAACAGCGACATCGACACAGCTCTCTAGAGTCTCTACGAAACCGAAAGCAAAGCCCATCCACTGCAGTTGGCAGTCTAAGATCTGTGATAAACCCCCGACCCCGATTTGTAAATTCACCCCACTTACTAACGGCATTAGTCTCCTAGGAATACACAAACGTTAACTACACTCACTGTCTTCGTGCACTTACTAACCACTAACTCACCATATACCTCATGTTAATGTTGTAACGGGGACAGCAACGGATTTAGTCTGTCCATTACGATGTTAACACATGCTTCTATATTCTCACAGAATCAGAAGGCAAGCAGTAAAATGGCAGAAGCGACAGGTTCGGGCTCACAAGTAGGGATACTCACTGCAGGGATTGATGTGGATAGCCTACCTGTGGATGTGCCCCCGACTGAACGACCAGTGGAGATGCAACACCTCCAGCAACTCCCGGTGCCAGATCCCCCTACAGGAATCACGGAAAGAGTTCATGCGAATTCTCATTGGTTCAATGGCATGCCCGGTCCATTAGGTGAGGCCAAGTATATCTGGGAGTCTAAATGCGAGTATGACAGATCATGGGTGCGATTCCAATTTTTCTCCAAAGAGTTCGAGACTTTACAGAACACAGAAGATCTACAGATCATATGGCAACGAGCAGGATTGGCGGAATATTTTGAAGCCCCATTACCTAAACCCGATCTCCTCCGATGTTATTATCTGGTCTCCACATTACAAGCTCATGAAGATAAGGACCAACCCGGATCATTTGTTCTCCCCTCACTGCTGGGCAACAACGAGTTGAAGAGGTTTGAACTTACTGTGGAGCTGGTGAGTGATGCTTTAAATATGCATGGCACGCATGTGCCCTCAGAAAAGGATGCTCTCGTTCCCAACAACATGAAGGACAGGAAAGTAGTGAAGCTGAAAGACATGGCAGCCCTCACCCCAAATGTGTCAATCCCTCTCCGCATGTGCATGCAACATTTCGCCTTCCCCGGTCAAGACCGATTCACGCAACCACACAAGAAGATCTGGTTTGCTCTCTACTTGGCGGAAGCAGGTGCGCTACCTATTAAGCTACCAGTGTGGATTATAGATCAGTTGTATGAAGCGAACAAACGGGCTTCTAGGAAATTAGTGGTGAACGGATGCTGTGCACTCACACGCATCATTTATCGATGCTTGGCATATGATGTCCCCATTGAGCGTGCCTTAACTTGGGCACAATTACAAATGTTTAAAAGGCTCAAGACATCCACACATCAGTCCAAGCGCATGAGGGGCGCGATTCCGTGTGTCCAGACAAGGGAAGTCCTGACTACTCCTGAGGCATCACCATTAAGAGAGGGCACTGTACCTCCTTTTACCATTAGGATACCCAGGTCGGAATCTGACACTACGACACAACCCACCCCATCGGCTCCTCCGGTTACACCTGAATTCGAATTTGCTGCCACTGGAGAGGCTGAAGGACTGGACCCCCAGGATTTCGAAGCATTCCTACAAAGCACACAATTCTCTGATGTGGAGTTTTATTCAGAGGCAGAGGAGCAGGGCACATCCTCACGGAGAAGAAGAAAGTCTACAGACGGTAGACATGTCCATTGGAGTGACGCTCAACAAAGTCAACAACACGGACAACCGGAAGAAGAAGAAGCGTATGAAGAAGAGACCACTGAAGCCCCAGCATATACAGCAGAACTCCGAAGGCTGTATCAGATTATGGAAAGAGTACGATCGCAGCAATTACTCACTGAACAGAGCAGCAGAGTACTTATGACTCAGTTGTTGGAAGAAGCAGGAGTTGACTCAGAGTACAGGGAAGGTCTCTTATTGATGGCAGAAACATATGGAGTTGTAGAAGCTGTGCGCACTGCCATTCAGAGGCCTTCAGTTCAATATGACCCACGAAGGTTCCAGACACGACCCCGCTCAGGTAAAAATATCCAAATTCCCGTTACAGTTGCAGAAGAGCCCACTACTACACCAACCTCCCAAACAGCTAGTCAACAGCACCCCGCCACCCATGAGGAGTCCACCGAACCACTACCATCCACTCCCCCACCATCACCTCCTAGAAGAGAAACAGTGGAAACCACATCGACTGCTCAACCCACCGACCCCACCTTCACCTTCCGTACTCCGATCTCCAGTGCCACCCTATTCTCTACCACTGATAACCCGGTCTTTGACGCAAACCATCACTACACCACCCACCGAAACCATTCCCGAGCCTGCCCTAGGACAACCATCCCCAATGCCTTCAGCCACCGGTCATCCTGACCCCAGATCCACATTCATGGGCTTCCCTGCTACCACGCAACCCTTTCAGCCCTCCTCAAATTTACGACCCCAACCCCCGATATCCCTCTCTCCATTTCTACAATCCCTCCAGGACATCTTTGCTAGGGCTTTTCAACCAGGCCCTCAACCATTCCCTGTCTTTTCAGCTCCCCACCCCACGTCACATCTATTCACCACTTCCACACACACACCACCTACCATACCAATATATATGGCAGGCCCCACACTAACACCCACTCCTGAAGGTATGGACATTTCACCACCCACGGCACCTCCACCCACGGTTTCACCTCCTCCCATTCCCCCTCCACCAATTTCACCCACACACACAACTTTCGTAGACACATCATTCACTGTCTCCCTTCCCCAATTCCCTTCCCATGCATCTTCCACAGTAAACACCCCCCACTCATCTATAGGTAATGCATTGGACACCATGTTGGCTTGTATATCAAATTTAAGAACAGATTACATTCAGCTCCAGCAACAAAACGCACGCCTGCAAGAGCACTCAGCGACACTACAGCTCCGCCTTGCGGTACTAGAAGAGGAGAATGCTCGCCTCCACACACAGTTCCAAACCCTCCAAGACGCCCATAATATATTGGAAGTACAGCTACAGAACGTAGATCAGGAAGCAGTGCAGGTGGTAGAAAGTCACCTACGGACACAACTGGAACGCAACTCAAAACTTCAGCGAAATATGGCGCTACTTAAACGCCATCTTGCGGCTGCTCAGGAAGAGAACAGACGTCTGCAAATACAAAATCAAGAGAACCTGGAGGCAGCTATTGAGAGCACACCGGGGGCACCCATCAGCCCATCCAAGTTTCAAGCAGTGACCCCCGATAACATCAAGATTATATTGGAAGATTATGCCATGCTGCTCGAAGCACATGATAAGCTATCAGAGGAGCTAGGACAACTGAAGCAGGAACACCAACAAGGCCCAACAGCTGCCCCTCCAACCACCCCCTCTGCGGCTTCGCTTCCCTCCGACGCAGAGGCCATAAAAGATCTCCAGAAACAGGTAACTGAATTGCAAACACGCCTACTACAATATGAGAGGCCATCTTCCCCTCCGGAGGCTCCCACGGACGAAGAAGTTGTGCAAATTCCTGTGGAACAAACGTTCGATGAAGAATATGATCCGCAACCATTCCCAGGAGGCCAACAAACAGAAGAAGGGCAGGACACGTTCGAGGCACCACGGCCGCCATGGTTACGACAAGTGGAGGAAATAGGGACCTCGCATGAAGAGCGCATCGTAGTGCAAAATCAGGCTATGAGGGTCATAGAAGAGACTGTTTTACAATCAGATTACTTCAAGAACTTGTCATCGAGACGCCTGATTCTCTCATCGGAACTCCAGTACAGGCCATATTATATTATCTTGGCTGATTATAATGCAGAAATACAAAGAGTCACGGGTCAGATTCCTACTTTTGCGACCCAATTTCAACCCGAAGACCTTCCTCCAGAGGTGCGCAAAGGCAAGATTCGTCAACCGACATGGCGGCAGAAACTTTTAGAGACTTATCCAGAAATGCTACGCACATGGAACAACGCGCCACTGCACCTCCTGTACAACCCATGCTACGGTCCAGTTCCCCGCCGCAGGTCGTGGAAGGCATTTAATATCAAGGTACAGAACAATGCGCAATGCAAGGAATGGCTGAACTACCCGTACATCGCGCCACCACAAGGACCACCATCGGTAGCATATATGATGGGAACCATTCGCCACTGGATGCCGCGCTTGAAGCCCATGCCAGATGTAGCAGCGCAAATGATGCTTAAAATCTTAGATATGATGCAAGTAGTGCTGAAGACCTTTAGAAATGCAGCCGCGCCATAGGTACGTCTTCCGGGGTTTAGCAATGGAAATTACGACTTGGTGTATGACATGAGCACCACCCCCAGTATCCGTGTGGCTTACGCTTGGCATGCACGCATCAAGTACCTCCCCGCCTGCTACAAACAGACCTTCGAAGAAATGTTCAGATCTGGTTTCTGGGAGTACCACTCGGAGATTTTCGCACCAAAACCGACACATCTGCTTCAACTGTTTGCTTGTGAACAAGCAATGTATTCAGAGTACTACACCACCCCGCAACCAGAAACCCCTGGTGCAATCAATTGGGAGGCATTGGAAGCCGATCTAGCAAGAGGCTTAAGGATAGGAGAACATGAACTGGCCACCAATGTCATCCAATATTACATCGACCACCCGCGCGAACAAAGGTCTGTCAGGGGCGACAGACGCTAGGAAGGGGGGAGTGTTGGCATACAAAGAAACAAAGGAGTCATGCACAATACGGCAACAAGGCCAGATCATTTTTTCCCATAGATTATGTACAACCCAAGTGATTTTAATCACTACACAAACATTGTAAATCCCGTTTTTGGTAGATTAGACTCCATTTTGTGCAAGTCGAGGAGTCCTCGAGCTTGAGGAGTATTAGAAGTACCATCATACCAAATTTCATAATTTTTAGACTTCGTTTGAGCCCTCAAATAAGCCCTGGAACCTAATTTTTAACTAGGCCGGACACTAGGTCTGGACAGGGCCAAAAGCTAGTCAAAAACTATAAAAAGAGCTAGAGAGCTCATTTTTGGGGTTAGATTGTAATTGAAATGAACTTGTAAGAGCTTTTGAAAGTAATCTAAAGAACTCCATTGATTCTCTCTCTTTGTCTTGCCGTGTGTGCGCGTGTGTGTGTATGTGTGTGCATGCTTGTGTGCTTCTCACTCACGCACTTGTGCCGCCACTTGCTCGAGGTCTTCATACCATCCTCACGTCTTCCCGGATTGACATTAAAGGAGGTGCTACTCATCATTGAGCTACAGTTATGCTACCGATAGAGATTCATCATACAGTAGACATGTAGAGATACATGCAAAAGAAGAAGTAAATGCATAGAATTATGTCAAATGAGTTACGGAATTGTAGCAATTTAGAGTGACAATTTCATGCAAGGCTTAGGAAGAAGAAGACACTGTGAAAGGGCATAACCATAGCCCATGTGAGCATACGCTAGTACACTAGATTTAGGTGTGTTGAGGGCAGAGATTCAACAACATCAGAATGGAGAAGATGAAGTACGAAAGCAGTAGGTCGATGCATCTAAGGAGAGCATAGAAGAATTGCTGGTGGTGTGAACGTGGAAGAGAACACACATCGATGGTGATTAATGAGTGTTGGTTGAGAGGGTCAAAAGCTAGCAATTGGGCATCTCAAGAAGTAGAGAACGCTCAGAGGTAAGTGCAACAACGAAAGGTTCGGCAGTCAACATTGGGAAGACGAAAGGAGCTACCAGACCATGACTCATATCCTTGGGAGTAGCAACGGTTAAGGCTCCGAATGGCCTACATCAGGTAGTAGTGCATCACCAAAGAGCTGTGAGAGGTCAGGGACTAGCAAGGTGGTGACCATACAGAGGGCTAGCATCAGAGGTGATCGTTCGGCAACCATGTGTGGAGGAAGTGAGCCGACTTCCACTTTTGCTTTACCAAGACCTTCTCGTGATTCTTCCTCCCTTGGCGTCTCTGGCTACAAACTCAGGTGGTTGAAGAGCCTCTAAGGTTGGGAATATACATATATATATATATATATATATATATATATATATATATATATATATATATGACATCACACTGATACTAGAGTTTAACATCTGTACTTATCTATTATATCCTCTTTCAAGAAGGTTTCCTATGGATTTGTAAGCATTTCCTGGTGGCTCAGCTCATTTCTCTAATGCCTTTGGTAATAATCCCACCTTTAGTTCATTTCTTATCTATACTATCGTATTATTTGGTTGTTCTATATAAGTTAGTATGTTTAAGTGTTGATGGTAGAATATGTATATATACAACCCCCCTAGATGAGTGTGCTCTAGCCTATCTTTTATCTAGTGAACTCGTTGCATCCCTAGTTGAGTACAAAAGATCCAACAAAACAATATCAGCTATATACAATTGCAGATCGAGTTGTACAACTTCTATATGCTAAGATATCTTCAAGAGACTATCCTTCACCTACGCATAACTTAGTTTTTGGATTCACAAGTTGTGTGAGTGGCTTACATCCACTCATACCATACTTATAAAGTACATGTAGCAAGTATTTCCTTTGAGCTAGGAAAGCACCATTTTCTACATAAGCAACTTCAATTCCAAGAAAATTTTTGAGGGATCTAAGATCTAAAACATGAATTCATTCCCAAGCTTGGCCTTGATCCATTTGACACTTGCATCATCACTTCCTATTATGATCAATTCCTCCACATATATGCATATATACACAACAAGTCCTCCCTCCCTTTTGAGGTCTAGGGAGGGATCTGGATCACTTGTCTTGTATCCACACGTACACAAATACTCCACAAGCCTTTGATTCCATGTCCTAGGAGCTTTCTTTGAACCATAAAATGCTTTCCTAAGTTTACAAAAAAAAATCTAAATATTTGGGGTTTTCAAACCCTAATGGTTGATTCATGTAGATGGACTCCTACAAATCACCATAAGAAAAGCATCCTTCACATCCTTGATATATTGGCAACCTCCTAGATATAGCAATCCTAATGATTACCCTAATTGTTGTTATCTTTGCAACTGGGTTGAATGTTTCTTCATAGTCAATCCTAGAGGATTGAGCAAAACCATTTGCCACAAGCCTTGCTTTGTACGTAGCTATTGAGCCATCAAATTTCTCTTCACATTATTCACCCACTTGTTGCCAATTAGCTTCATCCCTTCTAAAACATGCAGATGAGCAACAGATGACTTGCGATCATTCCAAGCCTCATACGGAGTGATAGACTACAACACTTTAATGGGACACTTGTTAATTACATATGCTGCACACATGACAGCCTCAAGCCAGAATCTATGTGGCAAAGCCTTACTCTTGATCATACACCTTGCGATCTCCATGAGTGACCTATTCTTTCCTTCAAGAAATCCATTCTGTTGAGGTGTATATGACAATGTACACTGGTTTTTTATCCCACGTTCAGCCAGAAATGCATTAAAATCAGAAGACATATATTCCCCTCCTCGATTAGAATGGAGGGTGCCCATTTTACATGTTGGAAGATTTTAAGCCAAAACCAAAAAGTGTTTGAAGCACATGAACAATTTGTACTTTGCCTTCAATGGATATATCCATGAATGCCTGGAAAAATCATCGATGAAAGTCATAAAGTAAAGATAATTTCCAAAAGAAGGTGTCTACATAGGAGCACAAACATCACTATGTACAAGCTACAATTTCTGAGTAGCCCGAACTAAACCATCTTTTGGAAAAGAGGACTGAACCAGGCCAATCCTGGCTAATGTAGAAACTGATAACATATTTTTCTTGATCCCTAGCACAAACAAAGCATCTGACAAAGTGAAAGAAGTACCATCAGCAGTAGTCAAAATGATCTTACCAACTCCCATAACAGGATAAAAGGAGTTGTTGGCGCATGTAACAGTATTCCCTATAGGGGCAAGCTTGAGTGAAGAGAAGAAACTGCACTAAGAGGTAATATGTTTGGTTGCCCCACTCTCAAAGTACCAAACATCTGAGTCTATTGCAGTCATGCACTGCTCATGAGAACATGGATCAAAACTGCAAACAATAGTAAACAACCATTTCTTCTTCCTACACAAGATTAGCAAACTCTATTTTTGGTGTAGAGGCCTCTGCAACAACTATTCCAGCCTCTTTCTTCTTTGCCTCTTTAGCAGCCAACTTTGGACAGTTCTTTATGATATGATCATTTCCTTTATAGTACTTGCAAAACAATTTTTGCTTTTCTGATTTCTTTTCATCTTTGTCTTCCCTCTTTGATTGTGCAGAATTACCAGATTTTTGCTTACTAATTGAAGAGATCCATTTTCCTTTGCCCTTCTGACTAGCCAGGCAAGCTTGATTTGCAACACGCATAATGGACCTGTTCTGCCTAGACTAATCTTCATGCAACAGAATAGAGACTAACTCCTCAAATGACAAGGCATTTGGATTGCCTTTCATCACTAACCAAAGAGTAGAAGCAAAACTCTGATATGAATCAGGAAGACCATTCATAACGGTCTGCACAAGTGAGCTATTTGGTATAACCTCATCAACAAAAATCAATTGTTCCTTCAAGTCTTTGATCTTTGTTAGAAAACTATCCATAGAATCACCTTCATTCATTTGCTCACTCTCCAACTGTTTTTGGAGGTAAGCAACACGAGCCTCATTCCTAGCTTGGTACAATGTGGTAAGTGTATCCCAAGCATCCTTAGCTGTTCTATAAGAGCGAATGTGAGCAATAATGGCACATTTGATAAACAAAGCTATCAATGCATGTGCATGTGCATCTCTACCATCCCAATGAATTTGCTCTATAGTAGGTGCAACAGAAACTGTACCACGAACACGAATATGTAGAATATCATCATCTGTGACACCTTCTGCATCAGCTTTAGTACCTGGAGTTACAGGTGTGATAGGACATTTTTCAACACCCTGCACAATGTTCCATAGTCCTTTTGCAACCAATACATGTCACATCATATAAGCCCACATTGGGTAGTTGGTACCATCCAACTTATCCTTAACAACCAACATACGAAATACATCACTGCTTTCAGCCATGGCCCGTGACTAAAATACCTTGATGCAAAAAATTGATTGTATCTCAAAAAGTTGAACAAAACTCCCTATACGAATTCTGTTAAACCTGTAGTAGACTTGGAGATGCTTATATTGGCAAACCAAAACTGCTATATAGCTTTGGCATAAAAAGACAAAATAGCCTACACAAGCACTGCGATAGTGCGTTCGGAGGCCAAAACGAGCTTAGATCGCGTTTTCGACACCACAAAGTGAAGCCGTCTTGATCTCCTAAACACGCTGAGTATGCTCACCAAAATTCATGCGATTCTGAGATTGTAATCGGAGAGGTGTCGACGACACCCTAGATGAAGCGGCGACCTACTCTGATACCAATTGTTGGACTTAGATGTCTGCGGAAGCATTCAAACAACACAAAGAAGAAGAAGAAGCTTGGAGCACAACACATAATACTGAATATATTACCCACTAGAATGTACAAAGATAAGTAGTCCATTAGGGCAATAGGCGTATATACAAGTCGGGGGAAAAAAACCTTCTAAAGAGGAAAAAAAGTGCCCCGGCGGTCCTAGAGTGTTCACACACATCACTACCTAAATATATCAACATGAGCTTCTTTGTATGCTTGGACTACTAAATTCCAAGTTGTCTTGAGCCCTAGCTGCATATCTCCTCTCTACCTATTCAATATCTTCATCTCACAATGGAACTTTGGAAGCATACCATGGTTTGAGTTCATCAAATACTACATCTTTGGATACCTTTAACTCCTTTACATTAGGGCTGTAGTACCTATAACCTTTTTGCCCCATATCATAACAATAAATATACATATTTCAGCCCTTGCATCCATGTTATCTCTCAATTCTTGTGGCACATGTGTGTAGCATACACACGTAGGTATTTTAATGTGTGAAAAGGTCTAGCTTCTTTCCACTCCAAGCGTCCTCAAGAGTCATGTCATGTACCCCTGATGTGGGACACCTATTCATCAAGTACAAAAAAATAAACACAACACCTACCCAATATGTTAATGGCACATTCATTTCGTTTAATGCACTCCTAGAAATTTCAACAATATAACAATTCTTCCTCTTTGCCATCCCATTTTTTTGGGGAGTACACCTACAAGTGATTTTCCTCTTTATACCTTGTTCCTGCAAGGAATCACTAAAGACACATTGATTTTTGCTTTATACAATACAACCATACTTTTCTTGAGTATTCATCAATGGAGGTTACAAAGTACCTGTTACTTGCAAGAGAGGGATCTTTGGTTGGACCCCACATATTTGTGTGCACAAGATCTAATATACCATGTGCTACATATCCACTCTGCTTGAAGGGTAGCCTAGTAGACTTGCCTAGTTGACAAGCTTCATACATCTCGTGCAACATTTGCAATGAAAAATGCGGTAAACCTCTTACCAATTGCCTCTTCTCCATGTCTTTCAACCTTTGGATGTCGATGTGAACATATCTTTTGTGCCACTCCAATATTCTTGTCTCCATAGGTGATGAACATTTCCTTCCTTCTTTTCTCTTTGTCAATTTGAAGAGTGAACATCCTTCCCTCCTTCTTTCCTTTGACAATTAGCTCATAGCCATTCCTTGGCTCTTCAATAAAGCATCCTTTATGGTTGAACCTTACTTGGTAATCCCTTTCCACAATCTGTCCAACATAGATTAAGTCTTTGTAATAGTAGAAACATGCAATACCTCAAATAGTCCTCTTGTTTTGTGGTTGCCTTTAATCTTCACAACTCCCATTTTTTGTATCTCATGCTCTGTGTTGTCTCTTGTCTCCACAAAGCTTCTTTGCTTGAGTGCTTGAAGATTTATGATAACCATTATCTATATACCACACTTCATCATGTGCTTCACCTTCACTACTATGCTTCATAGCTAACCAATGCTCATTTTTTGAATTGTCTAACGAGTTAGCATAGTTATCTTGCCCATTGTAATTTCTCCCACCTTAATTTTGCCAAGAATATTTGGCATATTGTCTTTGCTTCCCACAATTCAAGCATCCATTTGAATTGGAACATCGTTTGCCTCATATCTTCCTTCTCTACCTATAACTTCCTCTTGATAATTGACCTTCATCTTGGCTTGGTTGAATCCCTTGATAGATTAGGTTGCCTTGTTGGTAGTTACTTCTACCTCTTCCTCTTGAACCACCTTTATTGACTTTGCCTCTTCCTCCTTTGCCTAGATAGCAGTAGGTGTATGTGGATCTATGTATGAATTCATCTCAGTATGACTAACCAACCTCATAAACCATTTCCCATGAGGAAGTTAGAGATTCTAAACTTTCGAGGTTGGTATTACTCTTTTCAAGCTTCTCAATCTGAGTGTTATAGTCTCCCATTGTGTACGAGACTATATAGTGGCTCCTAATCCCTCATTGGGTTGTGATAGATGTGAGAAAGAATGATATGTTGCCTTCCCACAAGAGCTTTCACTTGTTTTGATCCTTTTGTGATGATTGAAGCTCCCCCTTACTTCAAATCCTTCTTCAAATACCGTGGTCTTTACTTCAATCCTTGGATCTTAAGCAACTTCAAGGCCTCCTCTTGATGTCCTCAATTCTCAGTATGAAATTTTGCATAGTAAAAATAGACTCTCTAAGTTTTTCAATATACCATAGATCACTAAATTCCGACAATGTGAGCTATGCGAGCCTCCTTGCACAAGAAAAAAACTAGAAATTGTCCAAACATACAACTTGTACCTATGTGTACCTCTTCATACACATACACTTGGAAATATGGAGAGATAGACCAGTGAGAATTCAAGATCAATATAATCAATGAGAATGAACACTTAAGACTAACATTATACTCAAAAGAAATCCTACAAAAGTTTTACAAGATGAATTATCTTGCTCATGAAACAGACAACTATAAACTGAGATACAGGTGATCAAAGATCAATGCCTATGAGAAATTTCAAGCTAGTAGGGGGCTAGTCTAGCTAGGGCATAGCTTATACCTAGAATGTAGACTCCCAATGAGGGGCCGCAAGTGCCCAAATGATGCTAGAGAATGGCCACGATTCTTTAGAATCTCTTGCTTATATAATCCTTCAAATTTGGTGTGCAAATTGAATTCAAATGGTGCCTCTAAAATCGTTGACTTTTCTCCATCAAGTTAGATGAAATATTTAGCTAAAGTAATGGTGGAAAAGTGGTTTGAGACTTTATCATAAAATGAAGTGATGTGGCCATTGACTTTAGCATGGATTCACATGCTTGAGGTTTCTAAGAGTAGTTGCATGCACGTGTATTTTTAGTTTAATTGTGTGAAGACATGTTTGCATGAGTATGTGTATCTTATAGAGGTGTGTAAGCGTACGTGTATGTATGTGTATATTTATGTTTAATATGTGCAAATAATTATGCGTTCATGTGTATGTGCATACGTATGTACGCATATATGTTTGTATGTGTATTTTTGTGTTTAGTATGTGTAAATAACTATGTCTTCATGTGTATCTGCATAGGTAAGTGTGTATATGTTTTTCTGTGTGTGCATCATGCATACATGTGCATATACGTGTATATATATATATATATATATATATATATATATATATATATATATATATATATATATATATATATATATATATATATATATATATATATATATATATATATATATGTGCGTGTGTGTGTGTGAGAGAGTGAGAGAGAGATTAAAATGAGTATCATGTGAAAAGAAGCTATATAAGATAAACCCCAAGACGGATGGATACTTTGTGACGAAGGAGGAACCATGTGAAGAAGGATATGTGGGGTTAAATCTCAAAGGAAGACGATGTGAAGAGGCATGAAGTAGTGTGGGAGAGGCGGCTACCCAACAGCTCATCTTCTCTTGAATCTTCTCATCTTCTCTTGAAGTACTGATCTTTCTTTCGCTGGATCACCGAAAGATTTCGTCACATAATTGGGCTTAGTTAGCAGCCATGGTTCAGGTGTGTCGGAGAAGATAGACCCGCAGCGAAAGGATATTTCATGAGTGCCAGGGCCGATGCGGTCGTCATGCTTCAAGTTTTCTTTCGTGCAGGAGTTATCAGAGAGCGACTAGTTTTGAAGGTCGGGTGGTTTTTCTTAAAGGGGCAGCGAACGCAACAGGGAGTTTATGTGTTTCAATAAGAAGATGGAGACGAGCATCCCATAGGCACTTCAACTCTCCATTTGAGGAGGAGAAATCTGATTGATGGGAGGGCATTCCAAACGAGGTTGAGAAGGTTCATGAGGTAGATCAGAAGGCTGCCATGAGGAATTGGAGATTGGAAGAGGAAATAGGCTGTGTGCAAGGAGCTTGTGGGAAATGCTTTAAGTGAAAGAGGGCTGCTTCTACCTCATTATAAGAGGGGTTCCCTTGCTAAGGAGAGACAAGGCGGAAGGGCCAGAAGGAGCGTTGTCGGATTTTCTTCAGGAGAATAAATCTCGACAGCGTCGGAGGAGGAGGTTGCAAGGGAGCTCATCTTCTCTTGCATCTGTGCTGAGTACTGATCTTGCTTTCGCTGGATCACTGAAAGATTTACACCATTGGGCTTAGTTAACAGCCAAGATTCTGGTGTGTTTGGAGACGTTAGATTTGGAGGAGTCATTTCATTGCTTCAGCTTAGTGGTACAACACATGTACTTCAAGCAGCATCGTGGGAACTGTATGGAAGTGTTTTTTGGTAGACTTATAATTGCAATACGAGAATGATGTAAATCTCAAGCTATTTGGTTTTCGAAAAACAGGAAGTAACAAAGTTATTCCGCATTCACTTTATGAAAGTGGGTCAAGGCATGATTTGAGTGCCGGATAAGTAACACTTTGTTCCACTATTCCTATTGCAGAAGAATAGACTAAGACAACTTTAATGCCGCTTTCCTGTTGATGAATGCATCTCCTTTCTTAAGTTTGTGAGAAATTCTTTCCATGTGATCACTGATTGTTACATCCATGTGAAAGAAATTCCTGTGCTGCTATTAACGTGTATGTATTTGTTGTAGTTATGCATATGTGGAGAGAGAAATGTGTATGCATCTGATACCTGTGTATATATGGGAGAGACAATGAGATTGAAGTGCTGGCCGTAAATATTTCAATGATATGATGCTAGAGGGAGAAATAGTCATGCCCATGAAAAAGAGTCGAGAGGCAAAAATCTGAGCATGTGTCTGAAGGAGAGAGAGTTCAAGATGCCTTAGCATTCGATGCATATGTATCCACTGTGCACAGACGAGGAGAGAGGAAAGATATGTCTGTCCATTCAAAGAGAGGGAATACAGAAAAAGGGGGAACTCATAAAGATGTAACCATCTCTTGTTGCTGTGCGATCCATTCACCAAGACTAACGAGAGGATTCAACGTTTTTATGTGAATGTACAGAAAAACTAAGGGCATCTATGTTTAGACTAATTCCTCATGATTGGGGAGTCGCGCTGATCCATAGATTTGTTAAATTCTACTGAACTGTTAAAATGTGAAGTTTCTACATCTCCATTTTCTGATTCTTCTGATAACAACCTCACAAAGTTGGACAAACAGCAAGGGCATTCAGTTCAATATCTGGAAGTGGATAATGTTTTGGGTTCTCAACAGTTGGAAAAAAAGCCATTCTTCCACCTGCACTATAAAAGATCGAGGAGCACATTAACATTGATGATCTGCTATGATCCATGCACGTCAGCTCAGCTGGTTGGGCCCTTTGCCTCTCAAGGCTGTGGGTTGGGGTTTAATCCCTGCGAGCTGCATCCGAATATCCATCACCACTTGAGTGGTGAGCTATTAAAACCAGCCCCTTTGGGGGACCTTTGAGCATTCGGGCTACCTTGTTTCAAACTAGTCATCTCTTGTGGCTTTAGTTTCTTCCTAGCGTTTAAATTGGCGGGCCTTCGGGCTCTCTATCCTAGTAGCTGAGAGGCATTTACCCCTTGCTTTGTGGGATTCGGGGGATCCCATGGGTGCTATGCGTGTTTCTCATTTCACTTTCAATTAATTCAAGCTAATGCAAAATGGTATGTCAATGATCATATTCTTTGGAAAAAAAAAATGTTGAAATGAAATCCTTCTTTTCATGGACCTAATCATCTTATATGCTGTGAGGTATAGAATCAAAGTGACAAGATGCATGAGAAGCAGCCAAAATAGCATAGAGCGTGTGTTTGGAGAAAATAAGAACCAAAGCATTGAATATGAGGAAAAGTGAAAGTGCACCGTTGCATGTGTATTGAGAGAGAGAGAGAGGAGATTAAGTAGAGACTTGGAAGAAAGATGGCTACCTTGACAGGGGATTGAGAGGGCTTGCTGTCATTGCTCGTATGGATATGCTCTCCTACGAGTGCTAAAATGCAGGAAGCTGATCTCATAGTTTTGGATTTCTACATATATGGCTATTGGATATGATCTCCTACCAGTGCTACAATGCAGGAAGCTGATCTCATAGTTTTGGATTTCTACATAGATGGCTATTGGAATGCTAGCTAGATCATTGAAGATAAGTGAGAAGTTGATTTAATAGAGAAGTAAAAGAAGAATTATGCTAGTAGCCATCTTCAAAAAGGTGTTCTCGAATCCATTGATGGAAGGAATTGTGAGGGAAATACCCATGGAGAAGCGTAGCTAAAGATTCATTTTGAGCAACGATGCTAATGATCTAACTGAATGAATGCTTAGATTTAATATAATAGCAAACACATGGAACACGTGAAGACATACATCTTTCTCGAGGTGTCATGAGAATGTTGCCCGTTTTCCATATGCACCTGCATGCAAGCATGGGAATTGATGTGCAGAAGGGCACAAACAGCAAAAGATCGTAGGAGTATCATCATAACCACTCGTTGTAGTGTATGTGTATTGGTGCAATCAGAAGAGATGTATAAGTTGTGTGAGACAGTGTTTGTGTATATGGATGTTAGTGTGTGTGTGTAAATTTGTGAGACTATGTAAATACTTGCGTGACTATGTGCGTGTTTATACACTTTTGTGAATGTTTATTAGTGTCTTTCTATGATGCTATGAAGTCTGCTATCCATATATGCTTTTACATTTTGGATTTGGAAACTTGGAACAAAGAGAAGAACTAATTTGTTTTGTTAAATATTATATGTACATTTGAATAGATAAATTATCATAGGCTGCTTTCTTATGATGCGAGAAGATATGATTGTGTAAGGGAGATAAAGAGAATGAGTGTTAGAGTAAGGAAACACTAAGATTCAGGTATGTGAAGTCTCAAGGTCAATGACATAAGTTGTTGTGAAGTCATCGATATTTGAGAAGAGTAAACGAGAAATTTATTACTTTTTGATGAAGGATAAGAAATTGGTTCGAGTCTCAACCTTGAGCGTGTTAAGGCACCCTCTACTCTAGCACAAACAATGCAAGAACATGCCCATAGGGCATGATTTCCTTGCAAAATAATCTCCCATATAATTGTTTTGGGATTCCTCTCAACCTCGAATATTGGGCCACATTTTTAATGATTTTAGTGTCTAAATTTATGTTTCCAAGTGCTTTGATATCAAATCCACAAAAAGAAATTGACAAAGGAACATGAGTTCTCTAACAACCTTGAGATGCAACTTGTTCATGCTTAGATCTCAATGCACATGCATCCAATGATGATGATGGGAATTGACAAGTAGGTAGATCTCATCTCAAGCAAGTTGTATCTCAATTTTCATGGCAAATCGACAAGCGTGCAGGTGACAACAAGCTTATGAAGATCTTCCTTTTCTCCCCTCTCTTTAGCTCTCACAAGCTTCTCTAATGCTCCAATTTTTGTTGACAACTCCTTGGATCTCTAAAAGGTTCCTAAACGAAAACTTCACAAAAAAGAAAAAAAACATTTCTAATTGACTTTCTAACCAAAACCTTACATTTGTTGGTTGTAGCATGATATTCCTCTCACCAATCTCCAATTAGGTTTCTTTTCATCAATGGTGTATTTCCTTGATAATGGTGCCAAAGTGTTCGTTTATAGATCCGCAAAGCTTCTAATGGAGTACATTTACCGGCATCAAGTGGTAATTCGGAAGAAAAACATTTAATTTCAAGGTCTAGGGCATGGAGATCAAGAATGAGAACCTAATTTTGTCTTATGAACGAAGATGGAATGATTTTTTGGATATGACATGCTACAAAACTTTAATATGGTTTATCAGCTTGTAATTACTAAGACATAACACCCCCCTTTCCCTATTGCATATCGATACATGCCACTCAAGAAGATGTGCACATCTGAAATGGAATTGCATCAAATTAACATCTTTTTTCCTAGAGAAAAACCAATATGTGTATAATTAAGAAATGCATTTATCATTTGTGGAGCTCCTTGAGTGCATAAGACACATCAAATGCTTCGAGAAGAAGCCTCCACACTTGCATATGTGAGAAATCATTGGGCTTGCATTACATAGGTAACTGCAACAGTACACGTAGAGGCATAGATATAGAAGGTGACACGTTCATAAAACAGTTTTTCATATTATTAATGCAGGAATAATTTTATATATATATATATATATATATATATATATATATATATATATATATATATATATATATATATATATATATATATATATATATATAGAGAGAGAGAGAGAGAGAGAGAGAGAGAGAGAGAGAGAGAGGCAGACATGAGCATTCAAAGAAGGTTGCTAGCCCTTTCGTCCCCCTCATCGGGGTCCACTTGCTTTTAGTTTTGTTGCTCTCGAGGAAAAACACTCTACGATATTGTCCAAAAGGCAAGGGTCTTTTACAGTTGGAAATTCTTTTGCCTAAAAGGAAAAGAGATTTTTCAATCGACCATTCTTTAGGAGGGCTACCAAAGTTGGCAACACACCTCTCTTCCTATATTCTAGAGGGCCTCACCTCTTATAGCATTCCACAATGCTAAGGAATAGCCAATTGCTTCACCCAATAACACTTCCTTCGAGTTGGTTTGTCCCTATCGCAACATGATTCTCCCAAGGGCCCATCATACCGACATTGACTTGAGGCATGAAAATAAGAGGTTTTCCAAGTCCTCAATTTCAAGAAGGCAGTGTTTACACCACGAAGGGGTTTCATAATTTTTTTAGCTTTTACACTGGTTCAAATTCCATGTGGAGGATTTTCCACATAAGAAGTGAATTTTTTATCTCGATGAGGGGATACCAAAGGGTTTGAAACTTAAAATCCCACCTAGAACTCGGCCCATCCATACATCATCTCCTATTAAGCATGACATGATATTCATTCTTCTTGAGTCTTCGAATTTTATCAAGAGTGCTTTCATTGTGCCATCTAAGACCCTCAAGGTGAGGGGAGTCATGCCCAATAAGGAGGTTAGTCCTCGAGCACTCCCAAGCATCAAATCTTCTTTGCAACAGGCACCATTCTTCATAGTCCGCTCTCCTAGTTGATCAATGTCCTCAAATCGAATCAATTGGCAAGTTTCTTGATTCCAGAGGTGTTTCCACAAATGGAAGCCTTTGTTCAAAAGCTTTCTAGATTTTTGGAGGTTCCAAGACTCAACACCTCTGATGCCCTTGATAGAGAACCAAAGTGAATCATTTTTTCTAATACTGATTTCCCATTTCCAATCTTCATTGATCTTGACAAACTATTTCACCTTGTTCCAACTCTTCCATAGAGAGCAAACTAAGCTCAAGCCTCTAGGAGTCACCAGATAGGGGGAGAACATAAGATTGAGAAGGTCAAGACCCTTCCATCCTAGAAGGCCCACAAGCCTTCGAGCATTCATGTTGCTAAAAATCAGTTTGGCCCAAGAGGCATCCCTATTGATCCATGCTTTACTTTACCATTTGACCACCAACTTATTGGCCATTCCTTCAATGTCTAGAATGGACAAACCACCTTGAACTTTTTGGCTTATGCAAGTAGCCCATTTAATCTTGGGGACACCCCTTCTATTAGGATATCTTTTCTAGAGAAAGTTTCTACAAATTCTTTCCAAATTGACAAACTCTTGGTCCTTCGGTCTCTAGCAAGAGAGAAAATAAATAAATGATGAAAGAAGGAACATATTAGACACCATAGCTCACCCTACCAAGTTGTTCTACATAGCTTTCTATATGCCAACTTGTTATCGAGCTTAGAAAGAGCCCATTTCCATTGTTGGCCCATCAAAATGTCGGATCCCATTGGAATACCTAATATGCAAAAGGTTTGCCCCTCGGGATCAACTTACATCCATGCTCAACCAAGAATTGAGGTGGATGCCTAAATCATATTAAAAAATTCACCAACCACAACGATTTTAGGTACTTCAAAAATCACATTTTCATACTTTTT
>CM035420.1:190236379-190296379 GCA_020310875.1 Ceratopteris richardii
ATATGCATACATAATGCATATGCATATGCATACATACATACTTACATGCATACATAATGCACATGCATACATACGCATACATAATGCATACACACATATGCATACATAATGCATACACACACATACACACATATGCATACATACATGCATACACATACACACATAGACACATACACACACATAGACACATACACACACATAAACACATACACACTCATAGACGCATAGCAACACATACACATAAACACACACACATACACACACACATACACACACACATACACACACACATAGACACATACACACATAATGATGCATACACATACATACACATGCATACACACACATACACATACATACATGCATACACATACACACATAGACACATACACACACATAGATACATACACACACATAAACACATACACACTCATAGACACACATACATACACATAGACACACACACACATACACACATATATACACACACACATACACACATAGAGACATACACACATAATGATGCATACACACACATACACATGCATACACATATACATACACATATACACACACACATACACACACATATATGCATACACACACACATAGAGAGACATACACACACATACACATACATGCATACATATGCATACATAATGCATATGCATATGCATACATACATACTTACATGCATACATAATGCACATGCATACATAATGCACATGCATACATACACATACATAATGCATACACACACATATGCATACATAATGCATACACACACATACACACATATGCATACATACATGCATACACATACACACATAGACACATACACACACATAGACACATACACACACATAAACACATACACACTCATAGACGCGTAGCGACACATACACATAGACACACACATACATACACACACACATATACACACACACACATAGACACATACACACATACACACATAATGATGCATATACACACATACACATGCATACACACACATATGCATACATACATGCATACACATACACAAATAGACACATACACACACATAGACACATACACACACATAAACACATACACACTCATAGACACACACATACACAGGCACACACACACACATACACACACATATACACACAATCATACACACATAGACACATACACACATAATGATACATACACATGCATACACACATACAGACACATATACACACATGCATACACACACATATATGCATATACACACACATAGAGAGACATACACACACATACACATACATGCATACATATGCATACATAATGCATATGCATATGCATACATACATACTTACATGAATACATACACATACATAATGCATACACACACATATGCATACACACACATACACACACATATGCATACACATACACACATAGACACATACACACACATAGACACATACACACACATAAACACATACACACTCATAGACGCACACACATACACATAGACACACACACATACACACACATACACACACATACTCACACACATACACACATGTACCTGTGCATTGTCCACTTACCGTGGAAGTAAGTATAAATTTTACATATAAATTGAAATAAATATCTTATGTTTTATTTACATTTTTTTTTTTTGTAGTGAGCATGATGAGAGGGATAAAAAATATGTACTTAGTTCACTTGAGACAGAGTTTGGGACAGGATAGTCGCATAAGTGATGTCTAAAAGAGATGCGGACACTTATGGCCCACCGTCGTGATAATGCACGGTATGCACTGCTTTTATGTATATATGTGTGGATATGAGTATGTGTGTTTATGTATGTATGTATCTATATGAGAGAGAGAGAGAGAAAAGAGTGAGACTAGAGGTACAAATACACGCATACACACACATATACATCATACATGCACATTTACACACATATACACATACATGCACATTTATACATACACACACATACATGCACATTTTTACACACACATACACATGCATGCAGTTACACACATATAATGAATACACATAGACACATACACGTACTCACATACATGTACACATACTCACATACACATACACATGCATAATCATATGTACACACACATAGACTCACATAATCATATTTACATGCATATATACATATACACATGCATATATACACACACACAACACATGCATATGCACATATAGATACACATACATACACAACACATGCATACGCATAAATAAATAAATAAATCCTAAATTGAAAACACTAATTTTGATATTAGGGTTTTAAAACCCCTAATTTAAAAACTCTAATTCAACCTTTCAGCCATATGATTGAAGTATATGTAGACATTGCATCTATTCCTCTGATGTCCTACCAGAGAGATGTCTCTCCTCCCAACTTTATGCCTCTATATATAGCTACTCGAATCAACGAGGGTCATAATATATATAAAGATATATACACATCATGTAGATACAGATACATAAATATAAAATGGAGTACATATATTATGCATCACACATACATGCCTAAATGCACACATAAATATATATATATACAAATTGCATACATATTTACATGTACACATTTACACATAGACACATATACATATATACATGTACACATCACATATACATGCCTACATGCACACATAAACATATATATACATGCATACATATTTACATGTACATATTTACACATAGACACATATACATATATACATGTACACAATTATAAACACTTGCATATATTACATGAATACATGAATACATGAATATATTACATAAATGCATATGCATATATACACATATGCATACTAACACATGTATACATATATCACACACATGCAAACACATACATATATATGAAATACATATATATGCATACTGACATATGTATACATATAATACACATGAATACACACACATATGCATACATACATGAAAAAAATTTGCTCCTCGAAGATAAAGCTATATATAAAATAATTAGGCATACCCCCGAGCTTCATGTTCTAAGTTAAAAGAACATGATTTCATCTCTCTAGTAGGATTCATCGTTATTCAAGTTAATAAAAATATCTATTATCTGATATCCATTCAGAAGCTTCAAGTTATTGATCGATGACTAGAGTAGAATTTACTATCTAATCTGCTCATATGTTTTCATTATTGCCATCATTTTGGTAAGACATCAATATAGTCTCATCTTCATTATCCTTATTGATTTCATTTATTTCTTCTATTGTTAAATCTATGTTCTCATGAATCACATCATATATTGATGGATTAATATCTATTTCTGGTAATTCCTCTTTCTCATCAGTAGAATCAGCATGTAGAGAATTATCCTCTTCATCAAAAAGATTAGTATCATTATCACGTATAATGATTCTAATTTCTCTTTCAGATGTTGATGTATCAATATTTGATGTTGAATCATCAAAAGGACTTTCTTCGATCTCTCTAACAATAAACTGTTCAAACAATGACCTACCTCTAGGTTGCACATCAATGACTTGCCACCAAGGATGAGCATCTGGGTTTTTATAAAAAAATGCTTGTTCAATATGCCTAGGAAGAATATATGGTTCTTTAGTAGATCGCATTACCTTGGAAGAATCAATTGCCCAAAACCCAGATAATTCCTTTCTTAACGTGGAACCTTTATACTCGGTTCGAAACCAGTCAAATTTCAAAATGACCTATCAAAATATATAACAACAAAAACCCATTATTAGGTGCTTAAAAAAATAACTAACTCTATCGTAAGAAAAATATAAACTTTTTTCTACCTGTTTGAATGTACGAAATGAAATTTCGTAGATACCAACAATAGTTCCTACGTAACCAAGTTCGCCATCTATAAGGTTCGTGTCTTTTGAGCTAGCACGCGATAGTTGCTTGAAAGAAGCGACAATACTAGAATCCTCTGTTTTACATAAAGAATCAATGGCTTTGATTCTAATATGCTATCCAAAAGCCCACATATTAATGAACATTCGAGCCTGTAAAAGAAATTCAATTAGTAAATAGAAACTAATATACATATATGAAAAAAATAAAATATTATTTTAATAAAATTACCTTTCGTTCACAACCTATCATTAAATCTCTTTGCTCATCTGAGATTTCTTCATTATTTGCATTGGCGTGTTGCAAACGACTATATAGCCAATCCGTGAAAGAAGATATATATGTAATCTCATTATTATCAAGATTACATCTATATCTTTTGTTTTTTCGCCTTTTACTTCGGACTTTTTGAAGTTCCTCGTACTCGCTAAGGAATGCTTGCATGCATTCGCTATTATATGCTACAAAAGTAGAAACGTCATTTTTTTTCTTGAAATGTAAATAAGAATGGAACTCCCTTACCTGATAATACCTCATCTGTTATTTTTGAAGAAGACGCGTTGATCCATGCACGTGGAGCTTCTTCATGAATTCTTTCAAGGTACTCACTAACGTAATACATGCACTCTTCAAGCATCCAACCCTTTGCCATGGATCCTTCTGGTTTCGCTCTTTATCGCACATAACCTTTTAATATTCCCATAAATCACTCGACCCAAAACATCCATCGAGTGTTGACAACACTTGCAATCTCTATTTCATCTACAAGATGGACTAATAAATGAACTTGAATATCAAAAAATGAAGTAGGAAGTTCTTTCTCCATCAGACATAGTAGCTCTTTGCATTCACGTTTTTTTTGTGGGATCGAGTTTTTGTCAATCTCTTTGGATGTAATCCACCTATACATATCATAAAAACAATTATAAAGAAAATAATTAAACATTAAAATATTCATACATATTAAATATAAAAGTATCATAATTACCTTATAAGTGATCCAAGACGATAGATCACATTTCGTACTCCTTTTGTTGTACATCCATCAATAACCAAAGGTGAAATATGTTTCAAAAAGTTATGCCAGTCATGGGTCTTTAACCCAGATAAGCTCTTATCATCCATAGTAAACATATTTTGAAAAGATGCGTCATATCCTATAGGAGTCTTAATCAATTGAATTCTATTGTTGATAGTCTATATCTCTTTTGTTGTAAGTACCCAAGGAGGAGGTGCATAAGTCGTTTCTTGTCGATGTCCATCAAAAATTGGCCATAACTTTGGTTTGGATTTTTGATCTTTCAAATCATTCCTTGGTGCTATGGTATCTTTTAGTCCAAGAAGATGCTTCCATAGTGAATAACCAATAATTTTTAATATATGCATAGGATGAAGAAGATGACATACTTTTAACTCTTTCCAATACTCCAAAGAATACCATATTGATATGTGCTCTACAAGTGCCAATTTTCCTTTACCTCTCTTCACATACCATTATCTGAATCATCACTGAAGATTTCTGATTCCGGATCTATCACAGGTCCATCTGTCCATTTTTTATACCAATCCATAGGCGTCATAGGTTTTGGACACTAACGTGTTTCAAGCTTTCCATTAAAATGTATCGCTTCTCTTTTACATCTTAATGGATGATCATCAGGCAAGAATCATCGATGTCGAAGATAAATGTTTTTATTGAGATTCTTACTATGGATTGATCTCAACCAATCACCACAATATGGACAAGCCTTATAACCCTTAGTAGATATTCCTGCATCATGAAAATGATAAAAAATATAATTAGATTAAATCATATTTATTTACATGCATATTGAATAAAAAAATTACATCAATACCTGAACAAACACCATATCCTAGAAAATCGTGAATAGTCCAAGCCATTATACCCTATCGGAGGACACATGTGAAGTCATTGCATGGGTAGGAGGTGGTGGAGTACCCTCTAATTGATCAGAATCTGCACATAATAAGAAACAAAAAAAAAATATAAGTTATGTATCCATCAAATATATTTAAAATTAAATGTTTGATATACTTACAGTATATAGTCGTTGCACGATGAGGAGACGGTGGTGGAGTTCCATCTGATTGATCAGAATCTACAAATAATGGTATTTGATATTAATAATCTGATTCTCTACATACACAAAAAATTCACATATACATATTTACACATACACACATATTCACATATACACATATACACATTTACACATACACACATATTCACATATACACAACTACACATTATTGTGGGATAAATGCATGTATTTTGTATGAATGAGTGTATATGCATGCATGTGTGTGTACTTATATATGTGGATATGTATATGTGTGTTTATGTTATATGTATGTATATGTATATATGTATGCGTATATGTATGCGTATATGTTTGCATGCATATGTGTATGTGGGTATGTGTATGTGTATGTGTATGTGTGTGTATATATGTGTATGTATTATGATTTTTTTTTCTATTTGAGATTAAATTAACAGGAGATATTGTATGGTGGAAAAAAATAAGAGGCGACCTAACATACCACCTGAGACGTGGCAATTTTTTCGAGATAGCTACGTCTTTAGGAGCCATTCCTTAGCAGAAGGTACACAAATTAATAGTTTATATTTATAATTTTTATATATTTTAGTAATTTTTTACATTTAATTTATGTTTTTTTTTCTTAAATAAATAAGCTGCTACAAAGAAGAGAGTGGAGTCGGGCCACACATCACACCTAGGCCAAATGTGCCATAATGGTTTGGTAGCTACATTTGTAAGTATATGTGTTATTGTGAGTATATTTTTTATTTTAGTTAAAATGCAAGCAACTAATCTTTTTTAGTTGTTTCAATACAGCGAAAGGATTATGGCCGATATCCTACGAAACATGAGATCGAGTATGCTACACATTTTGGATATCGGCATTTGAGCAAGTATATGCTAGATCATCCTGATGCCTTTGTGAGTGTTATTAAATTTTATATAATTATTTTATTTTTATAAATGTTTCTATTGTTTTATTGATTTATGTTTGTTATATGTAATACAAGAGTATTATGGAGAGACAGATATGGATGAGGTGGAGAGACAGACACAGGAAGGACAATCTCGATCGTCACAGGGTGATCATGACGATGAAGATGAGGATGATCAGGATGATCATGATGCTGATGATGATGATGATGATCATCATGATGATGATGATTAGGATTCTAGTTGATTATATCATTGTATTATATGTATTTACATTGATATATATATATATATATATATATATATATATATATATATATATATATATATATATATTATCTATATATTTTTCATTTCAGTTATGTTTTGAATTGTGTGTATGGTATTAAGTAATGAAGAGTTTTGTTCTATTGATTGTTATTATTGTTTATATTAAGCATGTGTTTTAATACTTTAATTATATAATTCATTCATATTTGTGTACGTAAGTGTATATGTATATGTATGTGTGTGTATATGTATGTATGTGCATGTGTATGTGTGTGTATATGTATGTATGTGCATGTGCATGTGTAAGTGTATATGTGTGTATGAGTATGTGCATGTGCATGTGTATGTGTGTGCATGTATATGTGTAACTCTATGTGTATATGTGTGTATGTGTATGTGTATGTGAATTTGAATGTATGTATATGTTTATGTGTAAGTGTATGTGTGTATGTGTGTATGTGTGCATATGTATGTGTATATGTATGTATGTATGCACATGTTTATGTGTATATGTGTATGTGTATAAGTGTATCATGTATGTATGTGTATGCGTAGGTATATATGCATGTAAATATGTGTGTATATGAGTGTGTATATGTATGTACATGCATGTGTATGTGTAGGTGTATATGTGTATGTGTGTGTATGTGCATGTGTATGTGTATGTGTGTGTATGTGTGTGTATATGTATGTATGTGCATGTGTACATGTAAGTGTATGTGCATATGTGTATGTATGTGTGTATCTATGTGTATATGTCCGTATGTGCATATGTATGTGTAAGTGTATGTGCATATGTGTATGTATGTCTATGTGTATGTATGTACATGTGTATGTGTGTGCATATGTATGTATGTGCATATACATGTATTTACGTATATGTTAATGTGTGTATGTGTATATATAGATATATATATGTGCAGTAATACATGCATGTAAGTCTTTTTATATGGTTGTAGAAATGTTTTTGCATATGCATGTGTATATGTGTGTATGTCTAAGTGTATGTGCACATGTATCTGTGTGTATATATGTGTGTGTATGTGCTTGTGTATATGTGTGAAAGTGAATCTTCATCATATATAAGTATATAAGTGCATATCAATAAGTGTGAGTATGCTATCTAATGAAAATAACACAATTCAAATGATATACAAAGAATAGAAATTGTACTTACAATAGTTAGCCATACTTTTTGGTTGGTTAGCTTCTTGAATAACCTGCAATAAAGAGAGAAAGAAGAGAGAGAGAGAGAGAGAGAGAATTCAAAGAGAGAAAGATGTAGAAAGAGAGAAACAGAGACAGAGGGAGACAATAAGAGAGAGCTTAAGCGAAACAACAATTCTGCATATACTTGTTTCGAGTCGTAAGCGTAGCGCAATTGCAAACGTTGGAGAGCTCTTCGATCAGATGCATGAAAATGCCGATCAAAGAGCCTCCAACGTTTTAATTTTTTTCCATCAACAGACCGTCGTGTAAGCGATGCTAACGTGTCGAAAGTTGACGTCGCATAAGCGACATTTTTTTGCGTTGCTTATGTGATTCTGATTAAAACTATCATGTTAGCGATGCTCTATGCGAGCATCGCACACCTCATCGTGCCACATGTCGAAAAAAACATCGCTTGGCTCGTCGTTTAATCGACGGTGCGCGCTCAACACTCATTGCGACACGTTTTGCAATTTTATAGCGATGAAATTGTGTCACCTTAACCGTCGCTATGCACCCGTATTCCTTGTAGTGACAGGTAGAAAGGAGAGAAACAGAGAGAGAGAGAGAGAGACAATAAGATAGAGATTAGATAAAACAACAATTCACCAAGGGATTATTTCAGCTCGTAAGCACAGTGCCGCTCTTCGATCAGATGCGTGTAGATGTCGATCAAAGAGCCTCCAATGTTTTTATTTTTTTCATAAAAACCATCATGTAATCGATGCTAAACCATTGTATATCTGTCTCCAAATAGCGCCACATAAGCAATGCTGATCATCGTCATTTATGCGATGCAATTTATCGTCGCTTATGTGATGCTTTTTTATATCATCGCTTTAGTGAGGCTTAATGTAACCGTCGCAATGCACATTGCTCCACACATCGATAAGAACGTTGAAGTTTTTGTTGTTTAACCGATGTTGTGCACTCGACGCTTGTTGCAACTCTTTATGCAATTATATAGTAATGAAATTGTGCCATGTTAACCGTCGCTATGCGCCCGTATTCTTTGTAGTGATTCTCAACATTGAATTGAGATTCCCACAATCTTTGTCAAAAAATGCAATTGTGTGAAAATCATGATTCTAAGGTCATAATTGTGATTCCCACCCTAAATCATGATTGTCTCCACAATCATGATTGTCAACAAAGAATCATGATGCTTTATAATATCATGATTTCCAAGGGACAATTACGTTTCTCAATGAAGAAAAAATTGCTCTGCTCTGATTTTTTGAAAATCGTATTTTCCTATGATTATTCACATAAAGTATTGTTTTTTGCACAAAATTGTGTTTTCACAATCTTGTTGCACACAATCGACTTGATGAAATTGTGAGGGACAAAATCATAACATTTTTTAATCCCTACACAATTGCAATTTTCATTGAAGATCGTTTTTCCACTCAAATCGTGTTTTAGTGAAATTTTTTGTCAAAATTGTGTTTTATGATCTTGCAATTTTCAATAGACTTTTTTTTTTTGTCTTGATTTTTTAGCTTTTCAGAATCAAGATGTTTTGACTTTACCTTAAAACTTTGGACTTCAAATTTTTACGATTTTGACTAATGATACACCTTATTAAAACATTATCATGCAATGCAAGATTTGTAAGAAAGACTTGTTTTTTTCCTCCCATTTCTCTTTTATCTGGAAACTTGTTTATTTTTGCCTTAATGCTTATGATTTCTAATGCAAAACGTTTAACGTTTTAATGAAATTGAAGGAGAACTACCATACCTTGGATTTTTGTGATATTTTCTACAAGGAAATGGTAGAAGGTCCACTCTCACGGAATCATGTTTTTTCCACTCTCTCTATCTATCTCTCTCATTATCACTTGGTAAATGAAAAAAATCTTAACATGTTGTATTTATAGCCTCCAAAAAATCACAATTTTCAGCCTTTTCTATGAAAAAATTCTGATTTGCAACCCTTGTTGTATATTATTGAACAATGTATTGTTAAAGTGTTATATTATTAATGTATTAATATGTTTTTGATGTTTCTGATATAGCAGCTGAAGGTTCGTGAGGAGCGTGCAAGGCGTGAAAGGGCGGACATCAATAATCCGAATAATTATTATTTAGCTTGTAAATAAACCTGCATAGAAGGTTCTATTGTTAGAAAAGTAAGGGTTAGAATAAGGGTCGTTGTAGACCGCAGTTTCTGTTATTCAAAGTAATGGCTTTCTGTAAAAGTTACCAACTTTTAGTTTCACGCCTACTTTTTGAAGCCGCCCTCATGTAACCACTATTTTCGACGTAATCAAAATTCCTATAAATACATGCACTCTGTGGACTGTCGAAAACAGAGTGCATGGGGGGAGATTGCACCCAATCCTGCGTTCGGTCTCGTCTCTTGTCGTCTCTATTCTCTGTGTGTTTTCTGTGTCCGTAATCTCTGTATGCGCATGAGCAAGATCTTGACAACAGTGGTATCAGAGCCAGGCACGCGTCAATACAGAGGGTTCTGTTCTCTGTTCGCGATTCTGAATTCCGATTCCATCTCCATTTCCATTTCCATCTCTGTCTCCGTCTCCGTCTCCGATTTCTGTTTCTGTTTCTGTTTCTGTTTTTGTTTTTGTTTCTGTTTCTGTTCCAGAACCAGAACCTTTCCATTTCCATTTCCATTTCCATCTTTGTCTCCGTCTCCGTCTCCGGTTTCTGTTTCTGTTTCTGTTTCTGTTTCTATTTCTGTTTCGGTTTTGGTTTCGGTTTCTGTTTCTGTTTCTGTTCTTGTTCCTGTTCCAGAACCAGAACCTACGTTTTCACCTACGTTTACTCCTAAGGTGTCGACTAAGGCAAAGAACTTAGGCAATAACTTAGGCAATACATTGGCACCCAAGGCTCCCTTGGCGACCGTTGGCTACGCGCGAGGCAATTTTAATTTTTGAGTGGTAATAGAGAGGTTTAGAGTCCCTAAGGTAGGAGGATTTGAACCCACAACCTCCTACTTTCAAGGGAAGTACTTTGACCACTCCACCATCTCTTGGAGTTGTACTCAAGTTCTCTCTCTTTATTACTTGTGGAAGGCGCGCGCGTCGATTTCAAGATTGGACCCAAGAAAGAATCAAGTGTATCTCTCAATCCGTAGGTCGGATTGAGGCGCGTAATATACCATTGGAAAGTTCTCGGAACGAACTTTCCAATGAGCTAGCTTGGAAGTGTGAATTCCTTCAAAATCCTTGGTTTGCTTTTGATTGAGTGTTCAAGATACCAAGCAAGGTTGAGAGCAAGGGTCCAAGAGCACCATGGAAGATTTCTGTAATTCACCTTTACCTGGAGTTTCATTCGAGCAAGAGTTAGAGATTATGAACCAAGAACTTCAAGCACTTCAACAAGCCATACAAGGACGTTATGCTATGCTTCAATTCGACGGACGAAAAGATGGCCGCTTTGTCTTATCATGGCTATCCCTATTCAACGATTTCTTTTCCGATGAGTTATATTCAGAAAATAAGAAAATCGAGTTTGCCACTAATTATTTGGTAGGAAGAGCGCAGCAATGGTGGAATGATCTTTGTCATAGTGCAGATTGTCCACGCACCTGGAAGGCTTTTCAAGAAGAGTTTAAGGATTCATTTCTACCTTTAAAGTTTACCCTACATGTTTGATAATTGTGATGCATTTACATATTGAATTTAGTCCATAGGAGCATATTCAAGTTTTGCTGGCCCAAATTCATTAGAAAGACTATGTTCGCATCTCACAGATACTTTTAATAACTTAATAGCTCCATGAACATTTCCATGCATGTATTTTTTTTTTTACATGGCACATGCCTATTTTTATTCAGTGATGAAACATGTGACTGGCCATCCATGTTTATTCTTTTATCACCTGAGGTCAGTTGCTTGTTCAACTGCGGGGCATGTTATACCTTATGGAATATGTTGAATAATGCATTGTTGGATTGAAATATGGAATAGCCAATGCATTGTTGGATTGAAATATCGAATAGCCAATGCATTGTTGGATTGTAACATGGACTATGTTGGCCAATGCATTGTTGGATTGAAATATAAAATAGCCAATGCATTGTTGGATTGAAATATAAAATAGCCAATGCATTGTTGGATTGAAATATAGAATAGCCAATGCATTGTTGGATTGTAACATGGAATATGTTGAACACTGCATTATAATTGTTAGAGTGTTGAATTATTTTATCAACTGAGGTCAGTTGCTTGTCAACTGGGAGGCATGTTGTATATTATTGAACAATGTATTGTTAAAGTGTTATATTATTAATGTATTAATATGTTTTTGATGTTTCTGATATAGCAGCTGAAGGTTCGTGAGGAGCGTGCAAGGCGTGAAAGGGCGGACATCAATAATCCGAATAATTATTATTTAGCTTGTAAATAAACCTGCGTAGAAGGTTCTATTGTTAGAAAAGTAAGGGTTAGAATAAGGATCGTTGTAGACCGCAGTTTCTGTTATTCAAAGTAATGGCTTTCTGTAAAAGTTACCAACTTTTAGTTTCACGCCTACTTTTTGAAGCCGCCCTCATGTAACCACTATTTTCGACGTAATCAAAATTCCTATAAATACATGCACTCTGTGGACTGTCGAAAACAGAGTGCATGGGGGGAGATTGCACCCAATCTTACGTTCGGTCTCGTCTCTTGTCGTCTCTATTCTCTGTGTGTTTTCTGCGTCCGTAATCTCTGTATGCGCGTGAGCAAGATCCTGACAACAACCCTTGCCTTACACTTTACCTTGAGTTGACCTTCAAATTACCTTCTCCATTTTACTTTCCCACTTTCTTACTCCAATAATGAATCAAGTCTTTACTGTAGCGAATCATGCTTTTAGAAATGTTGGTTAATCTCTCGCTTTTTATCACTTTAACAAAAATTAAGATTATTGCACTTGTTCTTTGCCTTAACTTCAAGTTTGGCTGGCAAGCACCACAAAATCCAATAGTTAGCACTTCAAATTTTCAATGATTATTAATCAATATATCAAGTTTTACATCACAAATATGTTTTTGGTATGTTCCAAAGGTTCCAAATCGTTTGTTTCTATGATCAATTCACTTTAATGGCTCTAAAGCAATCATTCAATGGTTACACATCTATTTCTAATTTTTAATGATTTATTAGTGTAATGTTTTAGGGTTTCTTGAATTTCTTGAAGCAAGATGGTGATTTTGGGATCTTCACATACTCGACACAAGATCCATAAAATATCCCATCTTTTCAATGCAAAATTTCCAAATAATTATGCTCAAATGATTTTTTTAATGCAATTTATATGGGTTTTAAGAGAAAAAATTATAAAAAAATAATTTTCTCAATTATGACATATATAATTTTCCCAATGGTTTCCAAGAGAAAGCTCTTGTCAAGAAAATCAACAAGATGAATGAACAAATTTTCCAAATATCAAATTTGCACTCACCTTTTCATCAGCTTTTCAACTTGAGAACTTCAAAAGTACCTTTATGCACGTATTTGTTAACATCAACTAAGAAGATCAATCAAGGTTCAAAGAGTAATCACCGAAAATGGTGCCAAAAATGTTTGTTCTACTTGGAGATCTCCTCTCTAATCATTGTAGCAGAAAAGACCAAAAGAACCTACATATTCATTAATCCACATAACCTAAGTAAAGTAATTTAGATAATCACCTTTTTTGTTGATAAAACTTCTTTTGATCATACATTAAGCTAAAAATAAGTTTTTTCTGTGATTGAAGTGCCTAAATAATGCCATTTTGCATAACGAATATAATCATAATACTAGAATCAACTTTTAGTGTTTGTAACCCCCTGATGAGAGAGTCCTAATTTCTACAACTTCATACAAACATGGGAAAATAGCTTTTAAATTATAATCTTAAGCACTCAGATTGAGAATAGATCAATGAAAGTCTCATATAAAGATTAAAGAGTAGATCTCTAAGATAAATCCATAGAAATACTAAAGGAAACTCACTTCAAAATCAACAATAGAATAAAGTAACTAGATTTGATTTGCAAGAGTTCTTTAACTTCATGTTTTCATCAAATGAACCAATCTCCTCTACAAATGGACTTTCATTGTCTTTCAGCTTAAATTCTTTCAGCTTCTTAGGATAAAACTAAATATTTTAGGGAGTTCTATAAATTCTAATGAGAATACATTAGGTTGCTAGGATCATGAGGAAGAGTCCTCCTCTTTTTTATGAAAATTGGAATAATATAGAATGGCTAAAATGCATGTTTTTGTTTCTCCTTAATAAAATATTCAGTAAAAGTGATTCTTGAAAGATCATTTGACATTCATGCCAAGAACTATGATATTCTTGTGGTTAATGAAGAAGATTTCTTGTTTGTGATCTCTTTTTCCTCATATAATGAGAGAGATTTTGATTACAACCAGACATGCTTATTATCTTGGAGTTGAACTTGTAGGATCATCAAAAAGGTGTTGAGGCTATCAAGAATTGCAGCCTTCACCTTTTGTTGTCTTGATAGGACTAAAATAAACTTAATGAACTTCAATGATCCTGAAGCTTTGCCTATGTAAATGTAGACACATACTGCATCCAATAATATAAGGAAATACACAAGCAATCATATTCAAAGTACCAAGAATTTGTAGCAGTAGTGTGTAACTACAAATGTAACTAGGACACATATACTTATAGTGGTCCCTTGCAAACTAGTAAGTAGATTTTCCAACCTGACCTACCATATACACCGCTCTTAGCATTTAAGCTAGAAGTTACTCTCATGCATGTAGTTTGGTTGTGTGTATTATCTCCGCATATTTGTATAGAATAGCATAGTGCCATATGCTCTCGAATTGGTTGTACATTTCTCAATATATACATGCACATGTAGGAGGAAGAGGAAAGCAACCATCCAATACCATATTAAAAGAATAGACTGTAGAAAAAAGGGTGATGAGCGCATGGATTATTGCTACCAAAAAGTTTTCAATATAGAAAATGAAATCGACTCACCATGAGTGATGACAAACACAAGATTTTGAGGTTATTTAGAAAGAATAGAGTGATTAGGGATGAACAAATATGGCCATATGCACACAACAAGGTGGAAACAATAAGGGTCGACCACATAGCTCAACGTCGGGTAAGCCATATGGTCGACCCATGGTGATTGACTTGGCCAACACATCTAGTGAAGGATAGTATTTCCTTTATCTCCTTATCATAGCCAGCCACAACAAATACAAATGCAATTCAACATGGTCCGACTACCTAGCTTGCAAGAAAAGAGGTCATCCTTACCTAGCTTGCAACTACTCTTGTGGAGTTCTTTTGGACGAGTTAGATATCCTTAGTTATGCTCTATCAAGAGAAAAATCATCCTTTCTTAAGCAATAGTTTTATCGTCAATGGATCATTGTTCTATAACATATAAAACTGAGCATTTCAATTATTGATCCATTCTTAACTCTCATCTTTCTTGCATATGATCTAAGCTGTCAACTCTTTTTATGCATCTAGAACACACACATATATATAAATATATATGTATATATATATATATATATATATATATATATATATATATATATATATATATATATATATATATATATATATATATATATATATATGTGTGTGTATGTATGTATGTATGTGTGTGTGTATGTGTCTGTGTGTTGAAGAAAATGCCATAAAAAGGTGGGGAAATGTCGTTTTGTTTGATCTTGTCTAGAGTCCAATTTTATTTATGTAGTCCTAGCTGTTTATTATATTTTGGGTGGTAAAAAACCATGATAGACGATGGCTATCACGGTATATGAGCGTTTATTGTGGTTTCTATCTATCGTGATAGATGATGTCTATCACGATAAACCAAAAAAAAACACAAATTTTCAAAGTGCATCTAGTGTTTTGGGATGGTGCTAGGGAGGCGTCTATTTTCTTTCCAAAACAAATGTCTTGTATATTATGATTTTTATGCACATAATTATCTAGTGACGTAGTTCTCTGACGATATACAAATGAAGAAAATGTTTATCATCATTTAGTATCATTTGGACTTTTTGGTTAGTCATCATCTTGTGATCCTGTTTTTGGAAGACAATCTTTTCCTACATCAATGTATTGACTGTTAAAATATCACCGTATTGTTGGGATACGAAGATTTTATTTAAGAATTGATCCATAAAGTGCAATTTCGCATTATATGACATGTCTTTTCTAGTTTTTTTTTTCTTTTTTTTGAGAGTACAATGAATTGGAAAGACACCACCCAACCTTGTAAGGTAGAGGCATCCATCTTGGGGAACCCTGAGGCATACTATTGATAGTTATTAGCCATTGACTTGATTATTCACTTTCTTTGTTCTGTTCCCTTCACTATAAGGAATACGAGGGCATAACAATGGTTAACACACACATTTTTGTCGCTACATGATCGTGCATTTTATCGGACCGATCATTAAGTGCACAACATCGTCTAAATAACATTAATCTTGATGTTATTTCTGATGCTTGTAACAATGTTCAAAAGAGTGTCACTACCTAAGTGTCGCTTGTGTGATTCAAAAAGCTTGTTTTAAAATATTAATTAAATGGGGGTCTATCATCGAAACGCTAAATGATGTAGACCCTGAACCACATGGAAATGATATGATTGTAGTCAAGAACAAGGTCTAGTCTCGGGGCACTTGTTGATCTTGTCTAGAGTCCAATTTTATTTATGTAGTCCTAGTTGTTTATTATATTTTGGGTGGTAAAAAACCATTTTGAGAATTTTAATAGGTTTTAAGATAGATAGATAGATAGATAGGTAGATAGATACACATACACACACATATGTATTCATATATACACACACACACACACACACACACATATATATATATATATATATATATATATATATATATATACATATATATATATAGATATATACATACATACACACACACACACATATATATATATATATATATATATATAGAAAGAGAGAGAGAGATGCACACATATAGCTACACACTTGTACACATGCATGCATCCATATACACACACACACATTATATACACAGTCATACACATTTACATGCATATGGCATGGGATGTGTGATTATATGGGGTTTCATTCATGTAAATAATAATAATTGTTATATGTATTGTAGTGCATGTATAAAGATAGGTTTGTGTCTGTGGAAGTATTTTAGTATAGATATGTATGATAGTATGTATGTGTATTTGTATTGTATTTGTTAGTGCATGGGAGCATGTAATGTGTGTTTATTTTAATTGTGTATATGTAATGTTATTGTTTGTAAATGTGTTATGAATGGTGTGAATACATGTGTCACAATGTTTATATGCTTGTATGTGTGTTCATTTATGTATAGCACTAAACAACCCATCAATATAAAATGTAGTACGATACGAGAGACATGATATGCATGTAGACGAAAATGGTACCAATTAATAATGACATAAAAATACATCAATGTCATCATCAAGAATGAAAAGAGAAATCAATAAAAAACAATATACAGATGATCATGTATAATTTAAGAGTGGAAGTTTGTTCAAGTGTTTGTGATGTTTGAGCTTTCGGATCATGCATGGTGAGAAGTGAGTTTTTATCTAGTTTCCAACCAATCTAAACAATAATGTGAGTAAGAATAACTAATCTAAACAATAATGTGAGTAAGAATGAATATATTCAGAGCAATGAAGAGGTATGACAAGCTTAATGGTTGTTATTACCGTGATACCCAACATGGCCATCGACTCAAATGAAAAACTTGAGGGTACGTATAATTAAGGCACCAAGATGAGAGAGTAATTTTTTATGAATGTTAAAGTTTACATAAAAGATGTTTAGGAATAACAGGTAATTCATAGTAAATCCAAAGTAATTTTTGAGAACAAACACTTGAATATATTTTCTCAAGCATAAGAGTGAAGTTTTGGAGTGATTTGTAAAGTCCAAAAACATGGTTGAGAAGCAATTGCCATGTACATCAAATTCTTACAATCAGATTCAGGTACCATTGATAGATTTTTCATAATCTAAAAGCTTATAGAGCCCATGACATAAGATGCTAGAAGCAATAATCACTTTGCCATTTGACAAATCATGAACTGTACATCTATCATCAACAAATTTCACAACCAAGCCAATCTTGGCTAATACAAAAATTGATAATAGATTTTTCTTGATCCCTGACACAAATAAAGCATCTAACAATGTAAAATAAGTACCATCAGTAGTATTCAGAATGATCTTACCAACTCCCATCACAAGATAAGAGGAGTTGTTGGTGCATGAACAGTATTCCCTATAGGGGTAGGCTTGAGTGAAGTGAAGAAACTATGCTATGAGGTAATATGTTTGGTTGCCCCACTATCAAAGTACCAAACATCTGATTCTACTATAGACATACATTGTTCAGGAGAGGTGGGTCCAAACTACAAACAGTAGTAAACACCCATTTTTCATTCTACACTAGATTAGTAGACTCTGTTTTTGGTGTAGAGGCATCTACAACAACCATTCTAGCCCTTTTTTCTTTGCCTCTTTTGCAGCCAATTTTGGACAATTCTTTATGACATGATCATTTGATTTATAGAACTTGCAAAACAATTCTTGCTTTTTTGTTTTCTTCTCTTCCTTGTCTTCCTTCTTCGATTGTGTAGAACTAACAGCTTTCTGCTTACTAGTAGAAGAGCTCTATTTACCTTTGCCCTTATGAATAGCTAGGAAAGCTTGATCTGCAACACGCATAATGGACATGTTCTACCTAAAATGATCTTCCTGCAACAAAACAGAGACTAACTCCTCAAATTTTAAGGCATTTGGATTGCCCTTCATCATCAAACGAAGAGTAGAAGCAAAACTCTAGTATGAATTGGGAAGACCATTCAAAACAGTCTGCACAAGTGAACTGTCAGGCAAGACTTAATCAGTAGAAATTAACTATTCCTTCAAATCTTTGATCTTTGTTAGAAAATTGTCCATAGAATCACCTTCATTCATATGCTCACTCTCCAACTATTTTCGGAGGTAAGCAACACGAGCCTCATTCCTAGCCTGGTATCCCAAGCATCCTTAGCTATTCTGCAAGAGCGCATGTGACGAATAATGGCACATTTGATAGACAAGGCTATCAATGCACGTGCATGTGCACCTCTGCCATCCCAACAAATTTGCTCTATAGTAGGTGGAGCACAAATTGCAGAACAAACAGGAACATGAAGAATATCATCATCTTCAATGCCATTGGCATCAGCTTTAGTACCTATATCTGCATGTGTAATAGGACGTTTTTCAACAACGTGTGCAATATTCCACAGTCCTTTTGCGACCAATACATGACACATCATATAAGCCCACAATGGTTAATTCGTACCATCCAACTTATCCTCAACAATCAACATACAAAATACATCATTGCTTTCAGTCATGGCTACTGACTAAAATACCCTGATGAAGAAAAATGACTATATTTGAAAAAGTTGAACAGAACTATCCTGATGGGTTTTGCTAAACTTGTAGTAGACTTTGAGATGCTTATATTGGCAAACCAAAACTTGTATATATTTTTGGCACAAAAAAGACAAAATAGCCTACACAAGCACTGTGATAGTGTGTTTGGAGGCTGAAACAAGCTCATATCGCGATTTCGGCACCACATGGTGAAGCTGTTTTGATCTCCTAATCACCCTGAATATGCTCACCAAATTTCTTGTAATTCTTAGACTATGACTAGAGAGGTGTTGATGACGTCTTAGATGAAGTGGAGACCCTCTCTGATACCAATAATTGGAGATCGAGGTCTATGGAAGCACGCGAACAACGCAAGGAAGAAGAAGACAATTGGGATAGAAGACACAATAGTGAATGTACTACCACTAGAATGTACAAAGATAAGTGAATCATTAGGGAAATAGGCATATATACAAGCAGGGAGAAAAAACTCCTAAAGAGGGAAAAAAGGTGCCCTGGTGGTCCTAGTGTGTTCACACACATCACTACATAAATATATCAACAAATTTATCTTTAGAAATGAACTAAGGATATATGTGTGCACATATTTCTTTTTCATAGCTCAATGTAATCCAAGGATATGTTCAACCACTTAGGCTTTCCATATGTACCAAAAGATCCCCCTCAAGCCTAAGATGCTTGAGTCTTCATTCCTTTGCAATCTCTTGACATTCAATCATTGATTTGAACATCTTAAGTTTTAATCCATCCAAAGCTTTAGTCAATATGTATGCATATTGTTGTTGAGTTGAGATGCATGAGATCTCAATCTCCTTGCTTGTAAGATTCTATCTAACAGAGTGATAATGGACCTCAATGTGTTTGGTCCTTGAATGATAAATAAGGTTTGATGAACAATGCAAAGAACTCATGTTTTCACCAAATATGTAAGGATGAGATGACTTTATTCCTAAATCAGTGTATTATGTCTTGATCCACATTGCTTATTGAGTAGCATTATCCAATTCTCTGTAGATGAGCGAGCAACAATAGGTTGCTTCTTTGATTACCAAGAAATGAGCTTATAACCTACACATGAAAGGTAAGCCAAGTTACTTCTCATATTATCTTTGTTGCTTCTTCTCACTTGTAGACCTTCTCATGGTCTGTTGAGATGATTATGCTACATCATTTAGCTCCTATACTTTTCCTTTACCTTAACATTTACAATAATTGATCTTCCTTCTAGGTGTCTTCTAATTATTCTTTCATTCACTTGACTCTTCAAGTTCATCTGGACTTTTGCTTGAAAGTGTTGGAAAATCATCCTCCAAGTCATAGGCCAATTTGATTTTCTTGCAATCATCTTCAAACCAATATGTATTTTCATCAAGTACTACATCTCAACTTACTATGAATCCCTCAATGCTAGGATTATATAGCCTATAACCCTTTTGATTTAGTTCATGACCTATGAAGACACATTTCTGTGCTTTGGGATCAAGTTTTCCCTTGAGTTGAGATGGTATGTGTGCATATGCAATGCCACGAAATATTCTGAAGCTTGTTCTTGTTTCATTCCAAGATTCATAAGGAGTCATTCCATCCAAAGACTTTGAGGGTAAACTATTTATAAGATAGGTAGCCATAGATATTGCCTCTGCCCATAAATAATTGGGAAACTTCTTCTCATCAAGAATTGACCTAGTTGCTTCCATAATAGTTCTATTTCTTCTTCCTACTACCCCATTCTGCTCAAGTGTATATGTAGTGGTGACTTCTCTTTTGATTCCTCTTTCTTGTAGAAAGGAATCAAAATTATGGGAGAAATAATCTCCCCCTCCATCAGACCTTAGTCTCTTCAATGTTCTACCTATTTGATTCTCTACTAGTGTTTTATACTTTTTGAAACTAGTAAACACTTCATCTTTATGCATCATAGCATAAACTATGATGCATCTGCTATAGTCATCGATTAAAGATACATAACATCTTGACCTTGAGATAGAATGGTCCTTACTTGATCACCAAACATGAGTGTGGGCAAGCTCCAAGATGTCTCCATGTGTGTATCCCTTGTTTGTGAATGGTTTCCTATGAGATTTTCCAAATTGGAATGCACTACATTTGTAAATCATATGTTGCTTTGAAATATTAGGTATTCCAAGTACACTTTGTTTGCTAATTTATTTTTAAGTTCCTTTCTTCAATCTTAGCCAACCTTTTGTGCCAAACCTCTAACTCTAATAGGCTTTGAGATCCATAGTTGAACAATGCTATGTTCCTTATGTCTTGGATTTCAAATGTGAAGATCCTACATACCTTTTTCCCTTTGGCTATCTTCTTGAATCCTTGGTATGGGTCCTCTACATAAGCTCCATACTTTGTGAACCTTACCTACAAACTTTTTTGCACAATTTGTCCTACATTTATCAAATTCTTAGTGATATTGTGTACATAGAGAACTCTGCTCAACAAGTTCATGCTACCATTTGATTTCTTCACATTTCCTATTTTCTCCACAGGGTGCCTTGTGTCATCTCATGTTTGCACTTCATGCTTGTTCTTGGGATGTTCCAAGTCTAAGAGTGGTGCTAGATTCCCTGCTACATGATTTGAACATTCAAAATCAATATAAAATGCACACCATGTGTTCAACCTTCATTGCTCCTCTTGTGTTGGTTGCCCTTTGGTCCTTAGCATAGGCATCAATTCATCTCCAGAGATGTATCCATAGAAATTTCTACCTTGCAGATATGATTTGATAATTAAGAACGTGTTGAGTGGTTGCTTTGATCCAATTTGTTGATTGAAGAAGGAAAATCGTCACCCATAATGCATATACTATGAAGACTCTATGATACCATGGTGAGGAGGTGATGATACATTACAAAGATGAGAGGGTCTTTACAAAAAACCTTCTCTAGATTAGCCTAATCCTTGTTTAGACACTCTAATAGAATATTGATGTTCAAATGATGCATAAATATGACCAAAGTACTTTGCAACATTGATCACAAATATTTGAGTCAAGAGAAACTAATTCGATATTTTGCTTGTGTGTTAGAAAACCTTATATTTATGGAAGATTTGGAAAATGCTCAATGCTCACATTCTGCAATGAATTGAACAAAATCCTTTTGAATTGCTTCAAGTAGGAATTAAACTGAGCTTACACAAGTAACTTCACGAATTTAGAGTGTATATGGAGAGAGAAATATGTTGACGAAGTCACATATGTGATCTCGACTTTTCAGGGAGTAGGTGATGCATATACACAACCATTGAGATACATTCATATCTCTACACAAAGATCTCTAATAAAACATTTTATACACGCACTCGCAAGGGTGTTACCTTAATTTTGTAAGCATTAGATAAGGTAATGAGACCATAACTTCTCACTTCAATGACTCTATGAAGATGATAAACTTGCACTATGCACAACAACAATGAACAATAGATGAAGATGTCAATAGAAAACTTCAAGTATAAGAATTGAAATGTAAAGTACAGTACATGGAGGTGTTGGAGGACTCCAAGGACTATGAGATGAGTACAATCAAAACTATAAAAATGACTGAGATCTCTAACTATTCCAATGAAGTATATGTATACGTTTTCCCTTTGATTTTAGAAGATGATAGTTGATTGATTCCATCTACAAATTCTTCTCATTTTTAGGTGTATAATTGAATTTGAATTTAGGTGTTTGGCTCTCTTTATACTTACTTTAACTTTTGAATATCCATCCTCAAAAAGTCTTTTATCTATTGAAGCGAAAATTTATCCTTAGAAATGAACTTAAAAATATATGTCTGTACATATTTCTTTTCATAGCTCAATGTAATCCATGGATATGGTCAAGCACATGGGCTTTCCATATTTACGAACAAGAAATTCCAACAATGTGAGGAGAAGGAAACAACCATGTATAGGCACATCGACATGAAGAGGGACTGCCATACATGATGAGATCCTTGAACACAGTCAAAGTTCTTGAGGATGGCCATAACCAAAACCTCTATTACGTTGCTAACACAAGAGAAGTTCTCTAGGTATGTGTGTGTATGTATGTGTGTATGTGTGTGTATGTGTGTGTGTATGTGTGTGTATGTGTGTGTGTGTGTGTATGTGTGTGTGTGTATGTGTAAATCTGTGTGTGAATGTGTGTGTCTGTGCGAGTACCTTGCTTCAAAATATGTGTGCATCCTAGTACCATGTTGATCTCTCTCTCTCTCTCTCTCTCTCTCTCTCTCTCGCGTCCTAATCCCGGCACAAATGTGCTAGGAGAAATCAAAAATTTTTTTTAACATTCCAGAGTGTCGCTTATGTGATGCTGTGGAATACCAGGACATCATGTATGCGATGTTCCAGCATCGCAGCCAGTTTCCCAACATCTTAAAAGCATCACTGGCTAGCGATGCTCTTTGCGACTCATATTTTTAGTGTCGCATAAGGGACGCTATGCATCACTTATGTGACGAACCGTCTTTTTTTTATAAAAAAAAGGGCTCATCGCTTATATGATGCTAGCATCGCATAAGCGACGAGACCCGCTTTTTTTTCATTGGGGGGCATCGCTACCCCCCCTATTTCAAGTAGTGAATGTACTAATGAAATTTTCTCTAGTTTATTTTTTTGAGGTGGTTTATTATTTTTAATGTATCACATGTATATGTATGCATGATGCATGTTTTCATATGTATGTACGTATGTACATACGTACATACGTATGAATGTATGTATGTATGTATGTATGTATGTATGTATGTATGCATGCATGTATGCATGTATGCATGTATGCATGCATGTATGTATGTATGTATGTATGTATGTACATATGTATGTATGTACATATGTATGTATGTATGTATGTATGTATGTATGTATGTATGTATGTATGTATGTATGTATGTATGTATGTATGCATACATGTTTGTATGCATCCATGTATGTATCTATGTATGTGTGAGTGTGTGAGTGTGTGTGCATGCGTGTGTATGTATGTGTGAGTGTGTGTGTGTATGTATGCATGTATGTATGTATTTATGCTTGTGTACATATTTATGTATATTTTTGTGTGAATGTATGTATGTTTTTGTATATATGTACTTATATCTACATGCATATATGTATGCATACATATTGGTATCAAAGTATTTCTATGTATGTATGTGTATGTATGTGTATGTATCTATGCATATATGCATGTATATTGTTTGTGTATGATTGTATGTATGTATGTATCTCTATGTATGTATGTATGTATGTATGTATGTATATTTGTGGGCATAAATATGGATGTTTGTGTATGTATGTATTTATGTATCTTTGTGGGCATATATATGTATGTTTCTATGTGTATGTATGTATGTATGCATACATGTTTGTGTACGTATGAACATTTGTGTATGTATTTATATATGCATGTTCGTGAATGTATGTATGTATGCATGAATGCATACATGTTTGTGTATGCATGTATATATATATATATATGTATGTATGTATGTATGTATGTATGTATGTATGTATGTATGTATGTATGTATGTATGTATGTATGTATATATGTATGTATGTATGTATGTATGTATGTATGTATGTATGTATGTATGTATGTATGTATGTATGTATGTATGTATGTATGTGTGTGTATGTGTGTGTGTATGTATGTATGTATGTATGTATGTATGTATGTATGTATGTATGTATGTATGTATGTATGTATGTATGTATGTATATATGTATGCATGTTCCTGAATGTATCATGTATGTATGGATGAATGTATTTATGCACGAATGTATGTGTGTATACATGAATATATGAATGCATCCTGTATGTGTGTATGTATGTATGTAAGTAAATAATTATGTATGTATGTATGTAAGTAAATAGTTATGTATGTATGTATGTATGCATGCATGTATGTATGTATGTATGTATGTATGTATGTATGTATGTATGTATGTAGGTATGTAGGTATGTATGCATGTATGCATGTATGTATGTATGTATGTATGTATGTATGTATGTATGTATGTATGTATGTATGTATGTATGTATGTATGTATGTATGTATGTATGTATGTATGTGTTAACCTCTATTTACATCCAATCAGGTGAATGAACAGGATAAGTTGACAAGGTTCTTGGGGTGGGAGAATCTAGTGATAATTGGATCCTTGTAGTTCTCTGAATCTACTTCACCAAAAAAACTTACTAACTTATCAAACACAATAATTACTTTCTACGATAACTTCACCAAATTATAGGGTGAACAGACTGCCCAATTGCATCACTCATAGAATTACGTAATCAAGCCTACTTAGTAACACAGACAATCAACTACTACATCACACTAAAGAGAAGTAATCAACTACTACTATGACATGTCTGGTACCTATCTTCTTGATGGATGTTTGTGCACACCAGATAGAATGTTGTTTATTAATTCTAAAGGGTTACATTCAATGTCTGCCTCTTCGGTGAGACTTTTCAGGGCATTAATATTTACAAAGTTTTCTAGTGGCTAACTCTAGCACACACAGAGGACTGGAACCCACAAGAATTGAAGTACAAAATTTGATCTTCTTCCTCCGATTTATCCTCAAAAGAAGGGAAAATTTCTACTTTGAGGGACTTATGGGCTTCTTGAAATGTATTCTGGATCTTTTTACTAATCATCTTGGACTTCAGTGTGCTGGAGAGTGACAAAATCATCTAGATTGGTACCGAAAGTAGAGGCCTTCAACGAAATTGAGTCGCTCTGAACTTTAGCAAACTGTAGTCTGAAATCCTCTTGTAAATAAAAATCCTATTGTGCGACATGCTTCCACATGAGAACTTTGCAAAGCCTGATCCTTGATTTCTCAATTTGCTACTTCTAGGATTCACTCACCCCCTTCCTTTTACTTCAGTTTCTTTTATATCGCGGGGTTCTTAGAAAGGAAGGTGCGCTAAAATAAGGGGATCTTAGCTTTCGCGATTTTCCTCGAAGAAACTCTTTGTTTCAATAATTATTTTAAGTAGGCCAAGCTAAAAGACGAAGCAAGTTTCAATGTGCTTAGGCTCCCAATATTCCCAATTATGTCGAGGAAATAACACTCTTACGTCAATTACTAGCAATTAATGCTATGCAATTCTGAGCAAGCTTTTGAGATGCACATAACACTCATCTCCAAGAGATGGTTAGGATTTCAAGGATCTTTGGCGATTGATTTCTAATTATGTCTTTTAGTTTCGCAATGAAATTGTTTCATTGGGAATAAAAGAGTTGGTGGTTAATTATTTTCCCTTGGTTTCGCTAAGTTAAAGAGGTTGAAATGTTGATTCCAAATCATACATGCATTAAATATAAGGTGAAAAGTACACCTGCATACGATCTTGATGATGGATTAATACGATCTTTCAACAGATGATTTCATTTTCCAAAATTACATTACGTTTTCACATCCTAATGAATATCCAAATGTATACGGCTCATCAACAACAATCAACATTTGTATTTTTACCCGTAATTTCATAGGCACAAGTCTGACTACACATCTGTCACTTTCTTTTGAAAAGGAAAATACTTGCAAGAAGAAAAAAAAAGAAAATATTTTATTGTTTGCGTCCGAACATTCCTTACTTTTCCAAAGACAAATGAAATAACCTACATAGTCAGAAAGTTCAAAGTCATATTGTAAGAACCTAAGGTTTGTATTCTAGCATGATATGTGCAGTTGAGAAAAAATAAGAAAGAAAATAGCATTCGTACACTAATATTTTCTCATAAGCATTTTTATTAGCAATCTTTCACGCAGACTAAAAAAAGTGCTTTTCATTAGCAGTAACAAAACAACAAATTGGTTTCATATTCGCTGATGATTGGGACTCTACAAACGTGCGCAGAAATAAAGATACTTGTCATAGGTTAAAAAAATAAGGGTTTATACTACACAATCCAGCATATCTCCTCCAACATTGTAATACCATTGTTTTCCTAAACCAAACAAATATTCCATCTTGCAGTCTTCCCGAATCAATAGTTTTGTTACAAGCGAACTGTTAAATCATATTCAAGTAGCATAAACAAGTTTCAAGCATGAACGTCCATAGTTAAACTTTAAGTGCGCAAATTGCAAACAAAGGTATGTGGGGATCTTGAAAGGTATCACTTAAAAACAACACATTAGACAATTCAAATTACACATTGTTTATTCTGCCACGACAAAGGCTATGCTCACGAATTCTTTATTGAAGAACTGTTTCTGGGTGATGAATTTCATGTTCGGCACGAAGTGGTAAAAAGAGTCTCATTGGATATGTGAACCGACACAAGGCAAACCATCTCATTTCATCATTATAATCATATTAGCTCCGTTCAAACTGCAAAGGCCCTAAATTATGACTCGGATGAGCAAGGATGAGTGGAACCAATTATTTGAAATTAAAGGAGACACTGACATCATAAGTCGTAAAGGATGACATACACACTTTGAAATCAAATAGAACAACTCAAACAAATTCAGAGCACCTGGTTTTCAACAGCAGCTTGTGTTTCCTTGCCTAGCTTTCTCCTTCCTTCATGCGCCGCACACCATCACCATACATAGCAGCATGAACAGTGATACCTCCGTCGTGTTGAATCACTTTTCATATTCATCGCCATCTTTGCTTGGTCTTTGCTTAAGTATTATGTCCATCAAGCGCCGTCAAGCCATCATCTCAAGTTCTCTGCATCCGCGTCTTTTTCTTCCTTCCGTCAGCAATTGTAGAGCGCTTAGTGCACTTATCATCACCGTGGCGATCTCTTCAAAGCTTCCCAGCAGCTTCTGTCACTACCACTAGCATTGGCATGCTCAAGCCCTCTGTGCTGTTCCTAAACTCCAAAGACTGAGACTTCAGATACTTCCTCTCCGAACAACAAGCACCGTCCTTCGATGCGCTCCTCCTCAGCAGTCGATAGCGGGGAAAAAAAATGCTTCACTCTTTGTCCTTCATAACTCCTACAGTACTGCCCTTCCACGTGTGAAATAAAGGGGCATACCCCCACACTCTTCTGACAGACCACCTGCAAGGAGAAACGGGCTGAACGGCCTTTGGCGGATTATGTGATGCATTTGTAGATAAAAACGGAGAGAATAAAACAAAGGTGGCTTCGCCTCAAGTCACACACTTTATCAATATATATAATTTTAGTATGCAGTCACTGACAAGGATAACGGCCCTTCCTTTTCTGCTGTACATGCACACCTCTCTGATGCCTTTCCTTTTTTTCTTGTGTGGTTGAGAAGCATCATATATGTTTATAGTGGGTTGTGTGAGAGAAACGATCCCTGAAATTTTCCTTTGGTTTTGCACTTCTGGCTTTGTCAAATATGATTAAAAAAGTCCTCGCCTGTTTTAACATTATTAAGATCCTAATCAGCAATTTTGGCACATCCATATTTTTCAGGTCAACTGCAGTAGAAGCTTCTAATCTTCCATGTGATCCATCAATGGTTCTCTTGAGTAATTTTGATGTGCTTGACCCAAATATCCTGGAACCCTATGTGCACTTGTATGTGAACCATCTATAGGTGTATGAAAATGAGATCCTTTACCATGGACAACCATATCTTGTGCTAGTAGATCTTTGGATCGAATTGTTTGCACAGGCTGCTAGTGCGCTAAAGGAGGTATGGATGACCCCATGATTGGTCTTCCATCTGAAAACTTTTTATCAAATTCTGGCACACTTTGAGAAGCTTTCTGAGTATTAACACCTTGCTTCATATGTTTTGAGGAGAGGTTCGGATTCTCAAGTCTAGATCCCTTTACTTCTGTTTCAATTATTCTACGACAAGTAATATTTTGTGCTCTGTTATGAAGATTCTTGTAGTTTTCTTGGTTAAGAGATGATTCCATGATAGAATTCTTGAGACCAAGCATAAACCCCTCTTTATCAACTCGAGCATTTTCAAAGACTACGCTGTAAGAGAGATCCTCATTGCCATCCCATTCACCAAATTTGGGAACAACTGGTTCATGTTGCGGCATAGCCACTGCACTAAAGAGATGTAGGCTATATAGAAGATGAGGTCTGCTGCCTAACATCTTGCCAAATATCATTCTCTGCATTTGTAGCTTGTTCAAAGGTGGAGGAAGTGGACTTCCTGATTCTCTTACTCGAGGTCACTATTCCATAAACTTTAGATCTGCCTCCCTCTGACTTCTTCTGAGCTCGTCCTACGTACCAATCTTTGTCATTGGATCTTTTACCATTCAAGCCCTCAACTGCCTTTGCAGCATCATCTCCAATCTTCTATGACAGCCCCCTTTTTTGACCAAGAAGTTATCGTGTTACTTCCAAATACTTCTCATCAATCATCAAATCCACTCTTCAAGTACCTGAAATCAAACATATTTTCCTGCCAAATAGAACCACATTAGTGCATCAAAACCAACCATTTTCTGAGCTAACATACTCCCCTCTTCTTATTTGCAAAGTCGTCCCCGACGAGCCCAATATGTTCCTACACTCAATTCATCCAACATTTGCTTCATCACTCAATCAGATACAAACCTTTATCTTGCATGCCTGTTTTATTCTTCCTCAATCTAGCACCTGCAATCACCCTCATACAATCATCGGTTAGTACCAAAATCCAATCATTCCACTTACCATCTTTGTCCATCTTCTCCCATCTTCATCGACATGTCCACCTGTCTCCAAACTTCATTAAAACATTAGAACCTTTCTTCATCAAATCACAATATGTACAACCAAAATGAAAAGACAATCATATCCTTCATCCACATCACACATATGTACTCAGCAGACACATCATGATCCCGCATCACTCATGCATTCTCGTCACGCACAACACCCATGCAAGCAAAAAGCCCATCCACATTCCCTCTCGTCACTCTTCTCGAATGTTCGTTCAACACATCACAAATCTTTGTTCCACACCATTTTTGATACTCTTCTTGGCCATACGATCGCTTTCCTGATTTCTTTTTCTCGTTTCTAACTGAGTTCTCTCGCTGATTTTTCATTCCCTTTCTACCTAGGGTTTCCAATACTTGCTTTGCTTTTCATCGACTCTTTGCTTTTTTTTTTTGGTTTTCAACTAAATTCCATGCTAGGTCACAATCCCACCTCTCTAACTTGATGAATATATGGCAAAGACCTCTCAAGTCTAACGTTGGGTCACCTCGACAAGACCGCTCGTCATCAACGCGATTCCGGACTTCACAAGTCGTTGCACCACCTAAGAGCAAAACTCACACTTCCCGAAGGTTTGCAGACGAACAATGCAACTAGCACGATTGGATTCCTCAAGTCCAAGCTTTCCACAGACACGTCGCAGTCAAAACCCTAGCCGAGCTTAAATTCGACATACCTCATCGGGAGTCCACACATTCCCAGCTCCCCACAAACACAGATACATATTCCCATCCGAGCATCATGCTCTCTCACCTCTCTTCTGTCCCCCTCGAGCGAGGAATTTTTCTCGTTCATTTTTTTTCACTTTACTCTCTTTTTTTTCATCATTTTTCCACATGTTTACTCACACTTGTCGGCCTGCGCTGAAGCTGGATGCGACTCGTGGACTCGACCACCCGATCGAGTTTATTCCACCCGTCTACCAACCCAACGCAGCGCGCGACACACAGACAGCTAGCCCTATGCGAAACCGACGTCGGTTCGTGGCTTTGACCACCCGGCCAAAGTGGGTCCACCCACCTATCGGCCCACATAGGCGCGTAGCCACATGCACACATACATATACATATTTTTTTTCATTTTTTTTCATTCCCGCATCTCGAGAATTAGGAGACAAAAGAAAGGACTTTTTCCCAACCCAACCAATCACGACACACACACATATCTCCCCATGGACATCCCGATGAGTCATATCTCCTCTCTGCTGCTACTCAAGCCAAAATCAAGCCACTAATGCCATGGTCAACTTTTCCTCTCGAAACTCGCACACACTAATTACCTTGCCGACCTAAAAACCCCAAAAAATGCCACTTTGGTCCTAAGCATACCATAGACTTGGTCCATCCATCCTCACGTCTCTGATTCACAATCCCACTAAACAAACCCTAATCAGACCCAAGCCATCCTTACCGACATCCAGCCCAATCAGAGTAAAAAAAAGCATGCAAATCTGGCGGTAGTGATCCCCTCTTGGGATAAAACAACCCAAGTAGCCGAGTACCACTCAAATAGCGAAAGATGCGCTTAACTACTTGCCAATGCTTGACTCCTGGGCAATGCATAAACCTGCTCATCTGTGAGACAACAAACTGAATATCTGGCCGAGTAATGCATAAGTAAATCAAGCATCCAACAGCCTGCTGATAGAGAACAGCATCAAATGCATCTCCAGCATCATGAAGACTCAATCGTAAACCTGTCTCCATAGGAGTGGCAATAGGCTTACAGTCTTCAAGGTCAAAATGCTGCAATAATGTGTCAATATATTTCGTTTGACACAAAGCCATTCCACCATCAACTTGCATAAATTGAATGCCCAAATAGTGATGCAAATGCCCCAAATCAGACATCTCAAATGAGGCATGCAAATCAGCCTTAAAATCAGCAATATGCTTCTCAATAGGACCAGTGAGCAGCATGTCATTAACATAGAGAACAATGATCAGAAACACATCATTAGCATGCTTAACATATAAGGTGCTTTCAGTTGGACTATTCTCAAAACCATGTGCAAACAGATAGGCATGTATCTTCTCATACCAGGCACGTGGTGCTTGCTTTAAACCATATAACGCCTTCTTTAACCTGCACACCTGATTTTCATGCCCTTTCTGCACAAAGCCACAGGGCTGAAAAACATACACTTCTTCATGCAAGTCACCATTCAAAAATGTTGTTTTAATGTCCAACTGATGTACATTGAACGATGATGAGCTGCAAGTGCACAGATGCTCCGAACGGTAGTCATACAGCATGTAGGTGCAAAGGTCTCATAAAAATCAATGCCTCTTTCTTGTGCATAACCCTTTGCAACAAGCCTAGCCTTTGTACTTGTCAACTGTACCATTCGGTTTACACTTCAGCTTGTATACCCACTTAGTGCCAATGGCCTTCTTGCCAGGAGGCAAGTCACATAAAGACCAAGTACCACTCTTCATTATAGCATCATATTCAGATTGCATAGCAGCCATCCAATTTTCTGAATTTTGTGCTTCATCAAACAAAACAGGCTCATTCTCATCACAGAGACTAGATGCAGCCATAGCATAGCAATCTGATGCAAAAGAGGCACTATGAGAGCCTGAATGAGTACGATATGACAGAGGTGCATCTAATTTGCTGTCACGCAAGGTCTGCACCAGCCATTTTGGCATAGTTCTTGCCTGCTCAATATCAACTCTCTCATCAATAAGTGCATCATGTACATCTGCATCAGAAATGGAATTATCTACATCATCACATGAAACCTGCAAAGGTTGAGAAGTTGCCTCATTAGGACCAGCACTAGATTGTCCACCTGTAAAAAGAGGCAGCAAAGTATCATACATGTCTTTGGAGCTAACAGATGTCTCCTTAGTACATGAAAGCAATGGCTAAATAACATCTTCCACAAAAACAACATCACGGCTAACCAGAATGCATTTAGTATGTGGATGATAAAGACGATAGCCTTTACTTTCAGAACTGTACCCAACAAAAATACATTTTACTGCTTTAACATCCATTTTTCTACAATGTTGTTCAGGCACTAATGCATATGCCAAACAACAAAAAACACGCAGATGAGCAACAGATGGCTTGCGATCATGCCAAGCCTCATATGGAGTGATAGATTGCAGCGCTTTAGTGGGACACCTGTTCAGTACATATGCTGCACATATGAGAGCCTCAAGCCAGAAACTATGTGGTAAAGCCTGACTCTTGACCGTACGCTTCGCCATCTCCATGAGTGATCTATTCTTTTGTTCAACAACTCCATTCTGTTAAGGTGTATACGACACTGTACACTGGTGTTTTATCCCACGTTCAGCTAGAAATGCATTAGAATCAGAAGACATATATTCCCCCCCTCGATCAGAATGGAGGGTGCCCATTTTACATGCTGACAGATTTTCAGCCAAAACCAAAAACTGTTTGAAGCACATGAACACTTTGGACTTTGCCTTGAATGGATATACCCATGCATGCCTGGAAAAATCATTGATGAAAGTCACGAAGTAAAGATAATTCCCAAAAGAAGGTGTTTGCATAGGACCACAAACATCACTATGTACAAGCTACAATTTCTGAGTAGCCCGAACTGAACCATCTTTTGGAAAGGATGAACACTGCATTTTGCCCAAAATACAGCCTTCACAAACATGTTTTCTAGTTGCCTCAAGTTTGGGCAAAGAGGACACCATTTCAGATTTCTGTAGGCGTAGCAAACTAGCAAAATTTAGATGACCAAAGCGTGCATGCCAAAGCTTTGGATCTGACATAGCCTGAGAATCATTTACTACACATGCCAAATCATTTACAGATCTTTCATAGTCTATGAGCTTATACAACCCACGACATAAAATGCCAGATGCAATAATCACATCACCATTTGACAGATCATGAACTGTACACCTGTCATCAACAAATTTCACAACCAAGACAATCTTGGCTAATGGAGGAACTGATAACAGGTTCTTCTTGATCCCTGGCACAAATAAAGCATCTGGCAAAGTGAAAGAACTACCATCAACAGTAGTCAAAATGATCTTACCAACACCCATAACATGATAAGAGGAGTTGTTGGCACATGTAACAGTATTCCCTGTAGGGGCAGGCTCGAGTGAAGAGAAGAAACTGCACTGTGAGGTAATATGTTTGGTCGCCCCACTGTCAAAGTACCAAACATATGAGTCTACTGCAGACATGCACTGATCATGAGAAGATGGGTCAAAACTGCAGAGAGTAGTAAATGCCCATTCTTCTTCCTGCACAAGATTAGCAGACTCTGTTTTTGGTGTAGAGGCCTCTACAACAAACATTCCCGCCTCTTTCTTCTTTGCCTCTTTAGCAGCCAATTTTGGACAGTTCTTTATGATATGATCATTCCCTTTACAGTACTTATAAAACAATTTCTGCTTTTTTGATTTCTTCTCATCTTTATCTTCCTTATTCGAATATGCAAAATTAGCATATTTCTGCTTACTAGTTGAAGAGCTCCATTTTCCTTTGCCCTTCTGACTAACCAGGAAAGCTTGATCTGCAACTCGCATAATGAACCTGTTCTGCTTGGACTGATCTTCCTACAATAGAATAGAGACTAACTCCTCAAATGATAAGGCATTTGGATTGCCTTTCATCATCAACCGAAGAGTAGAAGCAAAACTTTGATATGAATCAGGAAGACCATTCAGAACGGTCTGCACAAGTGAGCTATCTGGTATAACCTCATCAGCAGAAATCAATTGTTCCTTCAAGTCTTTGATCTTCGTTAGGAAAATGTCCATAGAATCACCTTCATTCATGTGCTCACTCTCCAACTGTTTTCGGAGGTAAGCAACATGAGCCTCATTCCTAGCTTGGTACAATGTGGTAAGTGTATCACAAGCATCCTTAGCTGTTCTGCAAGAGCGAATGTGAGGAATAATGGCACGTTTGACAAACAAAGCTATCAATGCCTGTGTCTGGGCATCTCTGCCATCCCAGTGAATCTGCTCTACAGTAGGTGAAGCAGAAACCGTAGCACAAACAGGAATATGCAGAATATCACCATCTTCGACACCTTCTGCATCAGCTTCAGTACCTACAGTTGTAAGAGTTGCAGGTGTGATAGGACGTTTTTCGACACCCTGCACAATGTTCCACAATCCTTTTGCAACCAACACATGTTGCATCATATAAGCCCATAACGGGTAGTTGGTACCATCCAACTTATCCTCAACAACCAACATACAGAATAGATCACTGCTTTTAGCCATGGCCAGTGGCTAAAATACCCTTGATGCAAAAAATTGACTGTATCTCAAAAAGTTGAACATAATTGCCCAGAAAAATTCCGCTAGACCTGTAGTAGACTTGATACGCTTATATTGGCAAACAGAAACTGGTATATATCTTTGGCACAAAAAGACAAAATAGCCTGCACATGCACTGCAATAGTGTGTTCGGAGGCCGAAACAAGCTCATATCGTGGTTTCGGCACCACAGAGCAAAACAATTTTGATCTCAAAAACACGCTCAGTATGCTCACTTCTGAGAGTGTAACCGGAGGAGTGTCAACGGCGCCCTAGATGAAGCAACGACCTGCTCTAATACCAATTGTTGGAGTTAGACGTCTGCGGAAGCACGCAAACACCACAAGGAAGAAGAAGAAGCTTGGAGCACAACACACAATACTGAATGTATTACTAGAGAATGTACAAAGATAAGTAGCCCATTAGGGCAATAGGTATATATACAAGCCGGGGGAAAAAAAACCTCCTAAAGAGGGAAAAAGTGCCCCATCAGTCCTAGTGTGTTCACACACATCACTACCTAAATATATCAACAATTATTACTTATCTCCATTCATTTGGACTTGGTCATAGGTTATTTGTGACAGGTTGGACCATCTTCCAGGATTTATTCTTGATTGGAAGTTGTATCACCATTGTATTGGCATGTATTGCCATTAGTTCTTTGGCATATGTAGTTACCATTATCTTTGGCTGGATCAATGACAGGTGGTGACAGATTACTCATTGCTCTTTTGACATTTGTTATCTTGTTTGATTACTCAGTTTACAAGGATACTCTGTCGAATTTTTTCCAGGATTCTTTCATATCTACTTGGTCACTTTGGAGACTTGGTGAGGAGGCTTATGCTCATGATTTTATGTGCATGCTAGATACATGGTTATGTGACAAGTGGTTCACATGGTTTCTTCTCTAGTGAGAGGTGCTAGAATTGGGCACATGTATCCACTATAGGTACTTCATGTGAGAGACAATCTCGTCTTAGTGGGAGTTCAGCCTTATGTGTAGTGTGAGACTTGTCATGTCTCATTTTATCTACCTACACATAGGTCTATTGACATTCATGATGCACATATATGGTACGATTCAGATGCCCAGATGGATGCACATGTAGAGCATGTTTTGGATGCTCATGATGGTTATATAGAGCATGATTTTCTTGATCATATGGATGCTCATATGGAGCACACTTTGGATTATCAGTTGGGTGCTTTAGAGCATGATGTGGATGCTCATGTAGAGCATTGTGATGATACTCAGTTTGAGTGTGATCATCAGCTTGATCTTGGTGTTGATGTTGTGCAGTTAGCTCATGTGGAGCATGATGATACACTTGGTGTGGTAGAGCAAGATAGCTCTTATGATACACAGTGTATGCCAGAGCATACTAGCTCTTAGGGTGCACAACTAGACACATCCTTGGTTGAGAGGATGACTGATTTAGATGTTCATGAGTCACCGATCATGCATTCATTCTTGGATTCGCTCATGCTAGATGTTGACACAGATATGTCAGGACATGTTGGTCTTGACGATGGTGCTTTGGATGCCTTTGATACAGGCATGGCTGACATGCTTACGTTAGCCCGGATAACACATGTTTCATCAGTGTTCGGGAGTCTAATGTACGAGTTGTTATGCTCGAGATCAGACATTGCAATTGCTATTGGAGCATTTGCACTTGGAGTTGTCAATCGATCGATGATTGACACAGGCATAGAGCAAGTGGGAGCTTTGGAAGAACTTCATTAGTTCTTGCACCAGTCAGATATGAGCTCGATTCTTATCGATATGAGTCTAACACAGTTTGAGGTGCATGGATACACCTTGTTCGAGGCAGTTGGTGTAGGTTGATCAGTATGGGTTGAGATCCGGACTCTTCTTGTACATTATTGTGTAGTCCTACATCATTCTTTGTATGTTTTACCACTTATGGTCACATTGACCCTTAAGTGGGAGATTGTTGGGGATGTAAGGGTCATGTGACCTTACCCCCATATTCATATATATACATCATTATAGAGCATTGCCTCAAGAGAGATCATTATGTGGGTTTCGAGGCTCCCATGCATCTGTGCATGTCTCTCCTCTTCTCCCTCTCCCTCCGTCTATTCCTTGCTCCTCTTGTTCTGTACACCAAAGATGTAAGGGTCATGTGACCTTACCCCCATATTCATATATATACATCATTATAGAGCATTGTCTCAAGAGAGATCATTATGTGGGTTTCGAGGCTCCCATGCATCTGTGCGTGTCTCTCCTCTTCTCTCTCTTCCTCCGTTTATTCCTTGCTCCTCTTGTTCTGCATACCAAAGCCCTTCATCTCTAGATAAGAAGCTTGAGTGCAACATTCATAATTGACTTGTTCTCCCTTAATTGATCTTCTTGTAGCAAAAAAGAGATTAATTCTCAAAGGTTAAGGCATTTGGATTGCCTTAAATCATCAATTGAAGAGTAGCAAAAGTTTGATGGGAATCTAGAAGACCATTAAGAACAATCTTGATAAGTGAACCATCTATCAAGACTTCATTAACAAAAAAATCAATTGTTATTTCAAATCCTTGATCTTTTTGAGAAAAGTCTCCATTGAATTTCCTTCATTCAGATTCTAACTCTCCAACTATTTTCTGAGATAAGTAGCACGAGCCTCATTTCTTGCCAAGTATAGTGTTGTAAGAGTATCCCAAGCATCTTTTGCTATTTTGCATGAGCGAACGACGCATAGTGGCACACTTGATAGACAAAGTTACCAATGCATGTGCATGTGCATCTCTACCATTGCAACAAAGTTGATCTATGGTAGGTGCTACAAGAATTGTAGTAGAATCAAGAAATAGAAGATCATCATCTTCAACACCATATGCATCACCTTCATTCATTGTATTTGCAGGTGTAGGGGGATGTTTTTCAACACCTTGCACAACATTCCATAAACATTTTGCTACCAATACATGATGCATCATGTACACCAAGAATGGGTGATTATAACCATTCAACTTATCCTCAACAACCAACATATGAAAATGCATCACTGATTTCAACCATGGTTAATGACTAAATACCTTGCTGTAGAAAATTGATTTTATTTCAAAAATTTGAATATAAATAGCCAACTCAGCTCTGCTAGACCTCCAAGAGGCTTTGAGGCATTTGTACTAGCGAATCAAAAAATGTATCACAAAGAGACAAAATTGTTTGCATAGCCATTGTGATGGTGCATTCAGAGACCAAGATGAGCTCAAATGAACATTTGAAGGCCATCCCAAGTATGCTCACCATATTCATGCAATTATGACACTATGAATAGAAGGGTGTAGATGATGCCCTAAAGAAAGCAACAACTTGCTCTGATACCAATTGCTGGAGTTCGAGGACCATGGAATGACACTAACAAAATAAGGAAGAAGAAGAAGCTTGGAGATCAACACAACACTAATTGTATTACCAATGAAATGTACAAAAATAAGTGATCGGTTTAGGGTTAAAGGTGCATATACAAGGCAAGAAAAAAAACCTCCTAAAGAGGGAAAAAAGCACCGTGACAATCCTAAGTGTGTTCACACAAATCATTACCGAAATACAACAACATGCTCTTCCATAATGACGTCTTAGTTGTGCATCCCTTTTATCTTCCCAATCCCATCCTTCATGTTTCAACGTGACAAAACTTATCACTGGCTTACATGCACATTTATAGATGAGGATACTCATCACATAATGTATATGTTCCCTCTAATGTATGTGGGTTCATTCAAAATTCTTCCTCAATGTTTTATGATCCATATTTGTATATCTTTGCATGTATGACCATCCTCATATAGAAATGAAAAATACGGTTGGATTCACATTGTTTTTGTGATACAATGAGTACAGACAACTTGGATTTGAGTGTTCACATTGGATGGTGGAACATGCTCTTCAAGATTGCCACATTGTGGAATAAAGATTGAGTTTTTGTTCCTCCCCCCCTCGAAACTTAAGTGTTCTCCCGTCTAAGTTGGAAAGTGAAGGCCCAATGTTGTACACTTATTGAATTAGAAAAAAATATTTTTTTCTATTTTTTAAACCTTATTTTTGGAACTTTCACTTTGTTTATTATTAGTATTATATTCTCGTTCATCCTCAATTCCTTATTCAAAGTAGGTGACATAACGTCATTTACGAAAAAGATTTCAAGGTCATGTGTGAAGAAAATGTTCACTATCCTTATTTATATTGATCGGGCACTCTCGACACAATGTCCCTCTCAATCGACCATTATCATACTCTTAGATTATGATAAGATAATGTAGCATCGCTACACAACTATCATAGATAATAGAACATCACTATACACACGCCAATGCCATATAATTGCACTCCAAAGAGGTATAGGTGGACTTTTTTATAGTCCACCTCATCATTTTTTTCTTGGTTCCTCTTCAAAAATATCACCATCTACCACATAATCGAACGCCATATTATTGCACTCTAAAGAGTTATATATAGGTGGAATTGTTGTAGGTCTCCTTAGCATTCTAGATGCCTCCTCTTTTGATGAATATTGATTACCTTGCCACATGAACAAGATGGAAAGAGGCCATGAAAACTATCCCCTAATCTCTGTAAAAGGGCCCATACCATCCTTGTATGAATAAAAGATATATATATACACACACACACACACATATATATATATATTGAGAGTATAAGAAAGTTGAAATGTCCAATAAGCGGGATTTGGACCCAGACATTCTACCCCATGACAATCACTACATACCGTTACATCACACTCATTTGGACAAAAAAATGTCATTTTTTATTCTCATGCATGTTTAGTATAGTTCTCAAACTAAAAAAAAAATGAAGTTACAATGAAAAAAAAAATGAAGAATTAAGAAAAGAAACTACCATTTAGACATGGATTGGTTTTTGTAATCCAAGGCAACAAGCTCAATAGTAAATAGTAAATAGATCTCGAGAAAAAAGACGACAAGATTTTAAATTTGTTTTGTAAATTTCCCCCCTTTTTTTTTCACAAAGCTCTCTTAAAGTTATGAACACATGAATAAAATTCAAAAGTGTTCGAGAGACATCAAACTTGAATATCAAGCTGAGTTATGCATAAGTAAATTACACATCTAATAGCGAGTACAATATTCCATAGGACACCAATACATGACAGATCATATATGCCCATAACGGATAATTAGTGCCATCCAACTTGTCTTCAATAGCCAACATACAGAATACATCACTGCTTTCACCCATGGCCACTAACTAAGATACTTTGATGCAAAAAAAAAACAACTGTATCTCAAAATGTTGAAGAGAACTACCATGTCGATCTAAACTTGTAGAAGGCTTTGAGGCGCTTGTACTGGTGAACTGAAACTTGTATATATGTTTGGCACAAAAGGACAAAATTTCTTGCATAAGCACTACGATAGTGCATTTGGAGGTCGAAACGAGCGCATCTCAAAATTTAATCACCACATAGTAAAGTTATTTTGAACCCCTAATCTCCTTGAGTATGCTCACCAATTTTCATGCAAATTAAAGATTGTGACTAGAGGGGTATCAATGATGCCCTAGATGAAGTGATGACCTACTCTCATACCAATTGTTGGAGTTTGAGGCATGCGGAAGCACACAAATATCAAAATGAAGATGAATAAGTTTGGAGCTTAACACACAATATTGAATGTATTACCAAGTGAATGTACAAAGACAAGTGACCCCTTAGGATGATAGGCATATATACAAGCCAGAGGGAAAAAAACCTCCTAAAGAAGGAAATAGTGCCCTGGTGGTCCTAGTGTGTTTAGACACATCACTACAAGATATATCAACGAAACTCCCCATCTAATGGATAGAGAAGTGGAGTGGATAAATTGGTTTGTTCTTTTATGAGATTGGAGCAAAAAGGAGGATAATGTGCATGGGGTGAAGATGCACCCTTTTCAACCAATTTGGTATGTGAAATTTAGTCCACTCTATCAAAGCTTTAGAGGACTAAGATCAAATCACATAAAGAACAATACCATTCTTCATAATAGCCTCATATTATGATTGCATAGAAGCCATCCAATTTTCTAGATTTTGTGCTTCATCAAAAGAAATAGGCTCATTCTCATCACAAAGACTAGAGGCAGCCATTCCATAGCACTATGATGCAAAACAAGCACTATGAGAGCCTAAACGAGTACAATATGATAGAGGTGCATCTAATTTGCTATCTCACAAAGTTTGCACCTACCATTTAGGCATAGTTTTCCTGCCCTCTATGTCAGCTCTCTCATAACAAGTGCATCATGTAAATCTACATAAAAAATGGAATGATTTGCATCATCATGTGAAACCTATAAAGGCTGAGAAATTGCCTCATTTGGACCACCACTTGATTGTCCACCTATGAAAAGAGGCATGCAAAGTGTCATAGACATCCTTGGAGCTAATTGATGTCTCTTTAGTACATGAGAGTAATGGCTGAATTGCATCTTGCACAAAAACAACATCATGGCTAACCAATACATGTTTAGTCTATGGATGATATAGATGGTAGCCTTTGGTTTCAAACTGTATCCAACAAAAATACATTTCATTACTTTTTCATCCAATTTCTTGCATTTTTGTTCAAGCACTAATGCATATACCAGAGAACCAAAGACACTCAGATGGGCAACAGATGGTTTGCAACCATTCCAAGCCTCATATGGAGTGATTGACTGCAATGCATTAGTGGGATACTTGTTAAGTACATATGTTGCACATATAACAACCTCAAGCCAGAAGCTATGTCATAAAGGCAGACTTTTGACCACACACCTCATCATCTCCATGAGAGACATGTTCTTTTTTTTAGAAACTCCACTTCATTTGGTGTATATGGCATTATACATTGATGTTTTATCCCACATTCAGCTACAAATGCATTAAAATTAGAAGCCATGTACTCCTCCCCTCGGTCAAATGAAGGATGCCCATTTTACATGTTGACAAATTTTTAGCCAAAACTAGAAATTGTTTGACGCACATAAACACTTCGGACTTCGCTTTCAATGGATACAACCATGTGCACTTGGAAGAATCATCAATAAAAGTCACTAAGTAAAGGTACTTTGAAAAGAAGGTGTCTGCATAGGAGCATAGACATCACTATGAAAATGCTTCAATTTCTGAGTAGCTCAAACTAAACCATCTTTTGGGAAGGAGGAACGCTCCATTTTGCCCAAAATACAACCTTCACAAACATGTTTACAAGATGCCTCTCATTTGACCATTCTCATACTCTTAGATTACGATAAGATAATGTAGCATCATTGCACACTTATATCAAAGATAATAGAGCATCACTATACGAATGGAAATGCCATATAATTGCACTCCAAAGAGGTATAGGTGGATTTTTTGTAGGCCACCTCATCAGTTTTTGCTTGGTTCCTCTTCAAAAATATCACCAACTATCACATAATCGAATTCCATATTATTGCACCTTGAATATATATATATATATATATATATATATATATGTATATATATGTGGAATTGTTGTAGGTCTCCTTAGCATTCTAGTTGCCTCCTCGGTTGATGAATAGTCCATCTTGATTACCTTGCCACATGAACAAGATGGAAGAGTCCATGAAAGCTAGCCTCTAATCTCTTTAAAAGGGCACATACCATCCTTGTATGACTAAAAAATGTTTTTTTTAAGAGTACAAGAAAGTTGAAATGTCCAGTGAGCGAGACTTGAACACACACATTCTGTCGAGGACATTCAAGGCATACCACTACACCACACTCATTTGAAAAAAAAGATGTCATTTTTTCTTCTCATGTGTATTTAGTATAGTTCTCAAACTAAAAAAAAAAGAAATTATAATGAAAAAAGAAAATTTAAGAATTAAGAAAAGAAACTACGATTTAAATATGGATTGATTTTTTCAATCCAAGGCAACAAGCTCAATAATAAATAGTAAATACATGTCCATAAAAAAGACAACAAGATTTTAAATTTGTTCGGTAGATTTCCCCCCTTTTTTTTCATAGATCTCTCTTTGAGTTATGAACACATGAAACAAAGTTCAAAGGTGTTAAAGAGAATTACAAAGAAGGTTTAAAACCTTTTCATCTCTTTGGGGATCAATTGGCTATTTAATTTATTGTCTTTTAGAATAAACATTGTATGGTGATTCTTACAAGCACGAATCCTTCTACTTAGACATACTAGGGATTTTTCGATCGACCATCTTTTAAGAGGTGCATTGTTGAAAAACAAATGGGTGTCTAACAACATAGCTCAGGTGGTCCTGTTTTTGGTCTCCATTCGAGGGGGGAGAGGAAGTTGAATTTCCATGGGATGCATTAAACTTTTCGTTGGTTTTTGGAAGATCATGCTCATTACGATGACATTTAATCAATTCAAACCAATCTTCTTGTCTAACTTTAAAATTTCCTTTTCAAATTTTTATTTTTACAAGTTTTCTAGTTCTGTACATTCCTAATAATTATAAATGTTTTACCCTTGCTTGTGTGGGATGAGAAGGGTTTCGTGGGTAGTATGCCCTGTGGGATGAGAAGGGTTTCGTGGGTAGTATGCCAGTCTCACTTTCAATTAATTCAAAGTAAAGTCTCACTTTCAATTAATTCAAAGTAAGTAGAAAAATGTAGATATTAAGATTGGATTCCATTTATAAAAGAAAAAAACACATGGTTTTCAAGTTTTTTTTTTGAAGAAAAATGGCGTGTTTTGAGTTCATATATGACATCGGATTGTGTTATCAGGCTTCGGTATCTCATGAACATGAGGGAACACTTTTGGACCTGCGCTTTTTCTTCTTCCCAAACAGATTTTTTTTTGAGGTGAGCAAGGAGTGATAGTGAACTGAGATGGCTGGCTCTTCTGTTACGAGCCTGCGGAACTGCTCGGCGTATCCTGATAGTAGTCAATTCTATCTCCAGCTCATAGCCCCTCCGGAGGCCTCCGCATCTTGCTTGCACTACTCTTCACCTTCGACAAAGAATCTCCGAAGTAGAATTTCTGTTGTGGTCTCGGCGGTGAAGCACCCTTTATGTAATTCTTTTGATGCAGAAGATGTCCTACACTGCAGGTGCAAACCTCTCTGGGGGGGTTTCGGAATTAAGACAGCGTCACCGTCTGACTGCTGTCAAGTTTCCCCTATGGTCCAGGCGTGGCAGTGCTCCTGTAAGAAGAAGACACAGAGAAGAACGGTTGTTCTGTCTGGTGCTGCGAATTCTATGCTGGATCATTGTAGCAATGACACTGGCGACTTTGCGTCTCCCTCGGTTTCTTATTGGACAGAGGAAGTGCTTGCTTCTCTGCGACGTTCCCTCCTTGAAAGTCAATGGACTTTGGAGCCTGCCGATAGCCTGCTATTTGAAGATGAAAGTTCTTCTTTAGAAAGCTGCAATGCTAACAAGACTTGGGAGCAATTAAATTCTCATTTAAACACACAGAGATTAGGCAGTGCTGTCGTCAGGTCGGGCAAAGCCTCTGCAAGACATCGTCGGTTAGCTTCTCGGTCCAGGCCGGATTCTATGAGTCAACAGAACATCCACGATGGTCATGATAATTCAAAAGATCATGATTTCGTGATTCCTACAAAATTTCTTGCCAAGAAGAGGAGAAACAAAGTAAAGCTAGATGCAATGCAAGGTTTCCTTGCCTCGTTTCTCAAACAATCAAGTGGATGTGGAATACATACGAAGGAGCAAGAAAAGTGTTATACCAAGCAGTTTAGGATTTTTCAAAACCTTCAGAAAGCCAGAAATGAGTTAGCAACTTCTTTCTTGTTCTTACCGCACATATTGTGTTTATGACGCCTTTATGATGAACAGGAAGTTTGTTTTGCAGAAAAGATACATATATTGGAATTTGAATGTGTAGATGTACACTGTACGCATGCATATTTTTCTGCATGTATTTAATCATGTGTTCATCTACTTTCTCTATACTTTCCCAAATTTCCATAGGCACCGATTCACGTGCAATTAGTGCAAGTAAGGTTTGCATGGCTTTATGAGTAGCTACTGCACATACATGAGGTTCGATATAGCACAGTTACCCACTTTCACATTCATATGACCTTATTTTTATGCAGAGAATCTCATTTCTTGCGAGTTATACAGTTACATGGGCATGCGTTTTGGTTGATGTACATACAAACATAAAGAAGGGGATTGATAGAAGACTTGTGAAGAAACACATTTTGGATCTTTGCTTTTCCAGAATTGTGACTAGTAACTCACTGGTGGTTTTATGGGTAGGTTAAAACAAAAACTTGGCTATGATCCCCCTTATGAGCTCTGGGCAAGGTCTGTCAACATGTCAGTTGAAGAGCTGCGTTCGATGGTCAAAGAGGGTGAGATTGCAAGGGACAAGTTGATTTCTTCCCACGTGAGACTTGTTGTGTCTGTGGCCAAGGCTTATCGAAACCTTGGTGTGGACATAAGTGACCTTGTGCTGGTAAGTTTATATGAATGGCAAAGAGTTTCTAACTTGGAACTATTGGCGGTTTGTTAGGGCACATATTGTCTATTATGTCTTTTTGTGATTAAATTATCGTTTATCTAAGGTCAAAAAGGGTTCCCCAAGGGATCTTCCTTTTCAGGATCACTTGATCCATTATAATTGAAGATGTTTGGTGCATTAACACGTTTTTTTCTTTCCGAAATGTGTTTATTGAGGGTGAAAGTGTTCGATATCAGAGTTGCATGTTCTTGTTCTGCAAATCTTTAGCATGTACTATCAGTGCAAGCTGATGCATGGATGTTCAATAATGAAACGCGAAAGAAATGCATGGTGTACTAGCTCAAGTTCTTTTGTGGACACAGGTCCATCAACACTTATAATATTTTATGTTGCACAATGTATATTTGTAAAACGAGTGATTATGTTCTACTCGGACTCACTCAATACTGCAATGTTTGATTTTTGAATGCGAGATCTACACAACAAGTTTGGAATATGATTTGTGATCATGCAAGAACTCAAAGTGGTTGCTTGAACTTTGTAATAGTGTCCGCTACTTTTCATATATGTTGTATAAAGAAGCGAGGGCCATTGTATGTCTATTTCTGTAATACATTGCAGATCAGCTATGCGAATATTTTGTGTTGCTGAAACATTAAAATATTTTGGATTTTGTTTTGAGTTGGAAGCACTCAGAGATAGGTTCTCAAATAAATTCCTATGGGACGATTATGGAATATTTTGGAGGGTGTTCGCATTCCTCTTGTGTTCAAATTATTTGTACTATTTAAAATCCATGAAATTATTTCCAAGATTCGGGTCCAAAGATTACTTTATGATGGTGCTATAGGATATCGCTATCATCATCATCATCATCATCATCATCATCATCATCATCGTATTGTGCAGGGTGTTGAAAGACGTCCTGTTACACTTGATAATACTGATGGAGATGGTGTCGAAGATGATGATATTCTGAAGATTCCTGTTCGTGCTTCTGTTTCTGTTGCACCTACTGCAGAGCAAATTCGTTGGGATGGAAGAGATGCTCAGGCACATGCATTGATAACTTTGTCTGTCAAACGTGCCATTATTCCTCACATTCGCTCTTGTAGAAGAGCTAAGGATGCTTGGGATACACTTACCACATTGTGCGAGGCTAGGAATGAGGCTCGTGTTGCTTACCTCTAAAAACAATTGGAGAGTGAGCACATGAATGAAGGTGATTCTATGGATAGTTTTCTCACAAAGATCAAGGATTTGAAAGAACAGTTGATTTCTGTTGATGAAGTTATACCAGTTAGTTAACTTGTGCAGACCGTTCTTAATGGTCTTCCTGACTCATATCAGAGTTTTGCTTCTACTCTTCGTTTGATGATGAAAGGCAATCCAAATGCCTTGTCATTTGAGGAGTTAGTGTCTGTTATCTTGCAGGAAGACAAGTCTAGGCAGAAAAAGTCTATTATGCATGTTGCAGATCAAGCTTTCTTGGCTAGTCAGAAGGGCAAAGGTAAATGGAGCTCTTCTACTAATAAGCAAAAATTTGCAAATGCTACACATTCGAAGAAGGAAGACAAAGATGAGAATGACATCAGAAAAGCAGAAATTGTTTTGCAAATACTGTAAAGCAAATGATCATGTCATCGAGAGCTGTCTAAAACCTGCTAAAGAGGCAAAGAAGAAAGAGGCAGGAATGGTTGTTGCAAAGGTCTCTACACCGAAAACAGAGTTTGCTAATCTTGTGGAGGAAGAAGAATGGGCATTTACTACTGTTTTCAGTTTTGACCCAGCTTCTCAAGAGCAGTGCATGTCTGCAGGAGACTCAGATGTTTGGTACTTTGATAGTGGGGCGACCAAACATATTACCTCGCCGCGCAATTTAGGGAATATTGTTACATGCGCCAACAACTCCTCCTATCTTGTTATGGGAGTTGGTAACATCATTTTGACTATTGCTGATGGTAGTTCTTTCACTTTGTTAGATGTTTTGTTTGTGCCAGAGATCAAGAAAAATCTGTTATCAGATTCTGCATTAGCCAAGATTTGCTTGGTTGTGAAATTTGTTGATGACAGATGTACAGTTCATGATCCGTCAAATGGCGACGTGATTATTGCTTCTGGCATTTTATGTCGTGGGCTGTATAAGCTCATAGACTATGAAAGATCTGTAAATGATTTGGCATGTGCAGTACATGATTCTCAAGCTATGTCAGATGCAAAGCTTTGGCATGCATGCTTTGGTCATCTGAATTTTGTTAGTTTGCTATCTGAAATGGTGTCCTCTTTGCCCAAACTTGAGGCACCCGGTAAACATGTATGAGAAGGCTGTATTTTGGGCAAAATGAAGCGTTCTTCCTTTCCAAAAGATGGTTGAGTCCGGGCTACTAAAAAATTGCAGCTTGTACATAGTGATGTCTGTTGTCCTATGCAGACATCTTCTTTTGGGAACTATCTTTACTTCGTGACTTTCCTCGATGATTTTCCAGGCATGCATGGGTATATCCATTGAAGGTAAAGTCCGAAGTGTTTATGTGCTTCAAACAGTTTCTGGTTTTGGTTGAAAATATGTCAGCATGTAAAATGGGCACCCTCCATTCTGATCGAGGGGGAGAATATATGTCTTTTGACTTTAATGCATTTTTGGCTGAACGTGGGATAAAACATCAGTGTACAGTGCCGTATACACCTCAACAAAATGGAGTTGCTAAACGAAAGAACAGGACACTCATGGAGATGGCGAGGTGTATGGTCAAGAGTCAGGCTTTACCACATAGTTTTTGGCTTGAGGCTCTTATGTGTGAAGCATATGTACTGAACAGGTGTCCCACTAAAGCACTGCAATCTATCACTCCATATGAGGTTTAGCATGTCGCAAGCCATCTGTTGCTCATGTGCGTGTTTTTGGTTGTCTTGCATATGCATTACTGCATGAACAACATCACAGAAAATTGAACGATAAAGAAGTAAAATGTATTTTTGTTGGGTACAGTTTTGAAAGTAAAGGCTATCGTTTGTATCATCAACATACTAAATGCATACTGGGTAGCCGTGATGTTGTTTTTGTGGAAGATCTATTCAGCCATTGCTTTCATGTACTAAGGAGACGTCTGTTAGCTCTAAAGACATGTATGATACTTTGCTTCCTCTTTTTACAGGTGGACAGTTTAGTGCCTGTCCTAATGAGGCAACTTCTCAACCTTTGCAGGTTTCATGTGATGATGCAGATCATTCCATAGCTTATGCAGAGATTTACATGATGCACTTGTTGATGAGAGAGCTGATATTGAGGAGGCAAAAACTATTCCAAAATGGCTGGTGTAGACCTTGTGTGACAGCAAATTAGATACACCTCTCTCATATCGTACTCGGTCAGGCTGTCATAGTGCCTCTTTTGCATTTGATTGCTATGCTATGGCTTCCTCTAGTCTCTGTGATGAGACTGAACCTGTTTCGTTTGATGAAGCACAAGATACTAAACATTGGATGGATGCAATGCAATCTGAATATGATGCTATCATAAAAATGGTACCTGGTCTTTATGTGACTTGCCTCCTGGCAAGAAGGCCATTGGCACTAAGTGGGTATACAAGCTGAAGCGTAAACTTGATGGGAAAGTTGACAGGGACAAAGCTATGCTTGTTGCAAAGGGTTATGCGTAGGAAAGAGGCATTGATTTTGATGAACCTTTGCTCCTACTTGCCGAATGATTATTGTTCGTAGCATCTTGGCACTTGAAGCTCATCATGGTTGGAATGTACATGAGTTGAACATTAAAACATCATTTTTGAATGGTGACTTGCATGAAGAAGTGTATGTTTTTCAGCCCCGTGGCTTTGTGCAGAAAGGGCATGAAAACCAGGTGTGCAGGTTAAAGAAGGCATTATATGGTTTAAAGCAAGCACCACATGCTTGGTATGAAAAGATACATGCCTATCTCATTGAACATGGTTTTGAGAACAGTCCAATTGAAAGCACCTTATATGTTAAGTGTGCTAATTATGTGCTTCTGATCATTGTGGTGTATGTTGAAGACATTTTGCTCACTGGTCCTCATTACACGCATATTGCTGATTTTAAGGCTGATTTGCATTCCTCATTTGAGATGTCTGATTTGGGGCATTTGCATCACTATTTGGGCATTCAATTTATGCAAGTTGATGGTGGAATGGCTTTGTGTCAAACGAAATATATTGACACATTATTGCAGCGTTTTGGCCTTGAAGACTGTAAGCCTATTGCCACTCCTATGGAGACAGGTTTACGATTGAGTCTTCATGATGCTTGAGATGCATTTGATGCAGTTGCACTGCCCAGGTGTCAAGCATTGGAAGGCGGTTAAACGCATCTTTCGCTACTTAAGTGTTACCAGACTACTTGGATTGTTTTATCCCAAGGGGGAATCACTACCACCAGATTTGCATGTTTTTTTTGACAGTGATTGGGTTGTTTGCTATGACACTCGTGTGTCCACCAGTAGCTTTTGCTTCATGCTTGGTAGCTCATGTATATCTTGGTTGAGCAAGAAGCGGCTTACTGTGGCCACTTCCAGTTGTGAGGCTGAGTATAGGGAAGCTTTCACAGCGATTGTTGAGTGTATGTGGCTTAGAGTCCTTATGGCTAATTTGGGTGTTGGTCAGTCTTCTTCCATCACCATCTTCACTGACATTCAGAGCGCATTGGGAGTTGCGAGGAACCCTGTGTTCCATGCTCGCATTAAGCACATTGAGGTGCATTATCATTATGTGAGGGAGAGGTTCTCTGATGGGGAGATCATCTTGGCATATATGCCCATGCAGGAGAACATTGCAGACCTTTTTACGAAGGCTCTGCCTAGGGAGAAGTTTGAAGCTTTCCGCAAAGCTTTGGGCTTACTTCCTTTTGTGGATTGATTCCACATAACTTGGCACTTCCTTGTACATGAGTGCTAGCACCTTGTTCACCGCATCACTCCCAGGGGGGATTAGGGGGGATTTGTTGATATATTTAGGATTCTCAGGCACATGCATTGATAGCCTTGTCTGTCAAACGTTCCATTATTCCTCACATTCGCTCTTACAAAACAACAAAGGATGTTTGGGATACACTTCTTATCGCTTTATACCAGGCAAGGAATGAGGCTCGGGTTGCTTACCTCCGAAAAGAGTTGGAGAGTGAGCACATGAATGAAGGAGATTCCATGGACAGCTTTGTGACAAAGATCAAAGATTTGAAGGGGCAATTTATTTTTGTTGATGAAGTCTTGTTGGACAGTTCACTTGTGCAGACTGTTCTAAATGGTCTTCCAGGTTCGTATCAGAGTTGTAATAAAGTAAATCTATGATCCAAGGGTCAGGCCGGTTCGGACAGATTTGAAATCGGACATCGTTTGGTCACCCAATCCCGTGTGTATGACCAAAGATCTCGAGTCTAGATTTACTAGAAGGTCATTTACTCTTGTAACCAAGTGATCCACTTAGCCTAGTGGTTAAGACTCAAGGATGTGAAGGAGGAGGTCTTGGGTTCAATCCCCATGGGATACATGGGGAGAGTGTTTTGCCCAAAGAGCTCTAGAGCCTTCTAGAAGCATCCATTTGAGTTAACTCTGGTTAACTGGGACACTTGGCACAGATGTAGTTACATGGCTCACACTTGGATGGTTAGTATCCACGTGCCCAAGAAGGCAATCCCCTAGAGAGAGATCTATATACAGGCATAAGATTGGGAGGAGAGTCATCTCTCTAGCATGTGGTGGTCGTAATCTTGCATTGGTAGCAGAGCTCAAGGTTGAGCTTCCATGGAGACCTTGATGGGGCTCGCTTCGATGGAGATCTTGTAGATGCATTCTTTTTCAAATTTCCATGTGAATTTGTATCTTGCATCACTTTCGTTTGGTACTCGATCTCGTGATGGAGTTATGACCTTCTCTAACGACAATGGCGAGCGCCGTTTTTGCTACGATCTACGTACGGCTTACATATATTTCTCTAATCTAATCAATTTCGCCAAGCAAAAGGCATAGATCAAACAACATCTTCAGATCGTTCCACGAAGGATCGAACCCACACCGTCATGAAGTTGGAGATCTCCGCTAGCCACGCGACCTATGCACGGTTCATGATGGCTTTATCCAGATTTTCTTATCTATATAATACATTTTCGGTTGCTGTAGAACCTTAGAGCACGAGCAAAAGGAGCCTCAGACGGTGGCTTGCCGGGCTCGTACCTGAGACGTCAACAAAATCGGTATTTGTGCCATCCAAGTGATCAGATTACACTGCATGATATTGAGTTTATTGTTTATATTTATATTGATTTTTGCAATTGTCGCTCCCAAGAAACGTACAATTTGTAGTGACAAGGGCTTTTGACTTCTTGTCTTTAGATTCCTTTCTTACAGATGCTTTAGGTACCTACCTTGGCCAAGACTTTATAGGAATCTCTCTCTTGCATAAGTCTAAGCATCTGCTTTTGCTTTCTGGATTTGTACCAAAATCCCTTTAAGGATAGGCAAACATTATGTTTTACCTTCCATATACTTAAGTACAGTCTTCTTGGTTACAGACTACATTCTTGGAATTTCTTACTCTATTCAAACTTGGAACAACTTACTCTTTTCACAATTTTCCATTGGATAAATGGAACCTGAGTGAATAATTCCCAAAAGGAATTTTATTGCCAATACTTGGGCAATCTACAGAGTAGTTCTAATCACAAGTTCTTGGACAATCATGGCCAAGCTTGATCAAGTCTGGTTGACTTCAACCTGCAGACTCCTGACAAGTTTAATCTTTCAAAGTTTGAATTGGTCGAACAGAGTTTTAGTTTTTTCTTTCCTCTTTCCAAATCTTTTGAATTGGACTCGGATACGGTATATTATTCTTTCCTCAAAAGTCGAGGGTTAGTGGGTTAGAACCAAGTAACTAAATTAAAACATCCGAGGTAGATGTTCTGACAAGAACCTTTTCAATCTTCAAAAGATAGTAAGTCTAAGTAGACTTATTTATTTTAGTGTGCTTCAATTTATAGCATAAATGATTTTCTAGAGTCTAGTATACTATAGAATAGAGAAGTTAGGAATTCCTCATCAGATTGACAATTCCCAAGAATTTTGAGCTCAAGTCTTTGAGAAAAGTATCCTAAGAAGGATAACATTTTCATCTTGAATTTGAATTGGTGAAGTTATAGTAGGGTTGACTCAAAGAAAATGGTAAACTTTCTCCTACAGTTTACATAGGATTTTTAAACTCATTACGACAAAGTAGTCCTCTAGTCAGGTAAAAAAAATCAAGTAATTGTTGGAGAGGAGTAAACCATTGTACCAACATCCAAGTTAGATGTTTGGGACAACCAAACTTCAAGTTCTCCAAAATCAAATTCAAGTGAATCAAGAATTCTCCAGGTCGTGATTGGGATAAGAATCCCACCTTAGTTACTATGTCCATGCACCAGTCATGCCCAGAAAAGGACTAGTAATTTGAATCCATCCAATTCACATGTTTGTGCCCAGATCGCACCTAGTAAAATAAACTGTGCATTGGCAAGGGATGTTTTTAGATCCATCCTTATGATTCATTCACTACTTTGTACTTTGACCAATTTCTCAAAGTGCAAAGCTAGACAATGTTTTGAATCATTTGGGCAAGGATGCCACCACAGAGATGAGACATGTTCTTCCAGTTCTAGAACATGACCATGTTCTTCCAGTTTTAGAACATGAGGCTCGGGGGTTGCCTATGGTAGATATAAAGCTCTATTTTTTCTGGGAGGGGAAGAATGTAATAAAGTAAGTCTATGATCCAAGGGTTCGGCCGGTTCAGACATATTTGAAATCAGACACCGTTTGGCCATCTGTGTGTATGACCAAAGATCTCGAGTCCAGACTTACTAGAAGGTCATTTACTCTTGTAACCAAGTGATCCACTTAGCCTAGTGGTTAAGACTCAAGGATGTGAAGGAGGAGGTCTTGGGTTCAATCCCCATGGAATACATGGGGAGTGTGTTTTGCTTGAAGAGCTCTAGAGCCTTCTAGAAGCATTCATTTGAGTTAACTCTGGTTAACTGGGACACTTGGCACACATGTAGTTACATGGAAGACACTTGGATGGTTAGCATCCACTTGCCCAAGAAGGCAGTCCCCTAGAGAGAGCTATATATACAGGCATAAGGTTGGGAGGAGACTCATCTCTCTAGCACGTGGTGGTCGTAATCTTGCAAGAGTTTTGCTTTTACTCTTCGATTGATGATGAAAGGCAATCCAAATGCCTTAACATTTGAGGAGTTAGTCTCTGTTCTGTTGCACGAATATCAGTCTAGGCAAAATAGGTCCATTATGCGTGTTGCAGATAAAGCTTTCCTGGCTAGTCAGAAGGGTAAAGGTAAATGGAGCTCTTCTACTAGTAAGCAGAAATCTGCTAATTCTACACAATCAAAGAAGGATGACATAGACGAAAAGAAAATAGAAAAGCAAAAATTGTTTTGCAAATACTGTAAAGCAACTTGGTGGATAAAACATGAGGCTTTTATCACAAGGTGTATGTCACAATACTTGTGCTATGCAGGTGTGCCCATCCTTGTAGTTCCAATTTTGTATCTTTTTATATTCTAGAAGCATCAATGACACTTCTTTATGCCATTGTTGCAACATCAAGCACACGATCCATAATATGTGAAGAATATCCAAAAAGTGTGAGCTGCACTGTATGCATGCTCACCATAGGAGACATTGAATGCTCACTAAGAGGTCATATTAGAGAAAAGAGAGGGGGGAGATGGAGAAAGCGAGAGAGAAGGAGATATAACCACAAAGAAACATGTATCTATATGCGTTACCATGAACTTCAAGTTTAATCAAACTCATTGATGTTTGATTTCTTGCATATATATAAGTTTTCGAATCTCTCTATTAATGCCTCTCATGTAGGCATTTTCATTTCAAATTTGCAGCTCCTCAACAACAGATGTTGGAAGAATCTCAACCAAAACCCATGGAGTTGGATAACATCAAGCTCATAACATCAAGGTTTGGAGACTTACACCAAAGGAAAGAAAACATCTAAAAGACAATGGATCATGCTTTTATTTTGGAGATCATGATCATATGGTATTCAAATGTCCGAAGAAGAAGAAACAAGTTGGATGCAAGGCTTCCACAATCAGAATCCCATATCAAAAGAATCATCGTTAGAGTCAAAAGAGGAATATATCCTATCATGAGAATCATGCACATGATACTGCACGTAAATATACTACAAACCCTTTCGAGTTTCATCATGGATATCCATCATTATCGTGATCTAGTACCACATATCTGGAACTCTACAAAGTCCACAAGCTATGGAGATTCAAGTGTTAGAAGATCTTAAGAGCGTCAATGAAGGTTCCACGAGAATAATTCAATTTAGCCCAAGCTAGAGAACATGCCACTCATGGAACTTGTTGCTTGAGGGGAATGTGATGTCATGGACACAAAGGAAATCATCTTGCATCTCAAATTTCATGTGACTTTGTATATCTCATAATTGGTGAAGAATTTGTGGAATCCAAAATCACCATCACACCTGGAGCATGCCAAAACCTTAAGAATGACCGACTATTGGAAGTGAGGTAGGTCCAATATAAATCACAAGATCTTTTCAACACTTAGAACCTTGCACACATACACACCTTGAACCAAATAGGGTAGATGAATGACAATAAAATTATACAAGAGACAAGAGATTTTAACGAACGAGTAAAATATTAACTACTTGATGAAAGAATAACTATACAATGTGTGTGTAATAAACAATATTTAGATAAGGCTGAATGTAGATGGATCTAGGTACAAAAATTGGAGAGGAATGTTCCTAAGAGTTAGAGAAGATAAACCTGTGCTATAACATGGAGATATAATAGAATATTTGTAGGAAAAACAGCCTATGTGCTGGAAATAGAGTGAAAATTCTGCAATCCTAACAGAAATTGGGTTCTTCCCTGGTATAAGGAGCTACTTGTGCTTCTCCTCTTGAGGTTGTAGGTATAAAAACCTGGTACAGCAGCAAGAATAGAGGTATGATAAACAATAGCAGCAACTTACACAAATCAGCAGGTACACACACTCCTTTCTATGTAAAGAAGAAGTGGGCAGCAACAAAGTTCCACAAAATCTGCTTCAAAGGCTCCACCAGGTAGCACACCGACTGCCAAGCACAAGAGCATGACTTGGCTTAGCATATGACAGTCCAAGTGCGTTAATTTACAAGCAAACATTCCCCAATAAAAGCCTTCCATAAAATCTCTACAAGATTTCTGGAAGCAGCTTTTTTATTATCTTTTCATTATTTGTTTGCTTGGACATATGAGATAATGATAAAGTAATTGAAATAAAACCTTTTGTCTACGTTTCGAGTGAATGGGCACTTAAATATATTGTGAACATATTTAAAAGGTGTTTTGACTTAAAAATTAGGGTTTTTAAATTGAGGGTTATATATAACTTAGATGGTAGAGTATTATATATGGTTAGGAAGCTCTTGAAGATTGTTTTCCAAATATGAAGTCATAATTTTTTAACATCTTTGACTAAAGTTGACCATTTCCATTTATGAAAAATGGTGAACATATAAATTTAGGGTTTGCTGGAAATTAGGGTTCAACACAATCTGACATTGTTTCCAACATTGTATGCTTGCCACGCTTACGACATCCATAGACCTTGTTTCGGCTTGATGACATTATCATGAACATCATCAATTTGTAACCGCCTTAATGCCATTGCCCTTGAGCACCTGTATAAGGAGTTCTTGACCACATAGATCCTCAATCTTGCCAATGTCAGTCTTGAGAGCTCAAAGAGTCCCGTTCTTCAAGTAAGTACTTTTGAAGTTCAAGTTCCTATTCTTGTCTTGCTCCTTGTTCTACTCAAGTCTAGTCTACCTTCTAGACATCTACTCCTATCATCTTGTAATCTCATAGTATGAGATCTTGTTGGATTTTGTCTAGTATCTAGTTAATCTTCGAGAAGGGAGTTCTTGTAGTTCTGTTATCTCGCTTCATACCTACTACCTAGGATCTCGGGTTGTGGGATCTCTTGAGAACAAGGGCTCAAGACACCAAGGTTGCGAAAAAGACGGTTCAAGACGCCAAGGTTGTGAGCAAGGGTCCAAGAAACCAAGGTTGAGAACAAGAAGGTTCAAGAGATTGTGCAAGGGTGAGGACATCAATTCAAGGGGAGATTAGGGGCTGACCATTGATGACAATGATCTCTAGAAGGGGAAGAGAGTGTTAGACTGAAGAAATAACAGGAAGGAGATAGTTGAACCACACCCTAGGAGGGAGGTTTGCGAAGTTATCCTCAACCATGGCTTTTGGGGCAAGTACTCCTAGTATGTGGGTCATGAGTTCAATTCCCCTTGAATACAACACCAAATGCTATTAAAAGTAGGTAAAACAAGTATGGATGGTTGAGATTAAAGGGAATTAAAGCAAAAAGCTGCATCGATTTTCGTGGTCGCAAAAAAATTCATATAAAGACATGACCACAAGTCATAAATCAACTATTACACATTCTCAAGTGCTGCATATTTTTTGAGGTGTTGCTATTCTAGTGTTGTTTTGCTGCTCCTACCACTTTTACACACACACACACACACACACACACACACACACACACGCGCGCGCGCACACACACACACACTCTCTCTCTCTATGCGTGTTTTTATGGTATGTAAGTTGCAATTGTCTGTTCCATTTTTCTTCTTACTGCAGTACCAAGTTATTCCAACCTTATAATTCAAATTGAAGAGTTCAAGCAGCTGTCTACAGAGAAGAGGTTATTTTCTGGGTTTTTAGCAGATTTTCACACTCACACACAGCACATAGGCTGGATATTGCTTGTCCAACTTATTTATCATCACTTTCCAGCACACACACAGTATTTCTCAACCTTTAGGCACAATTCCCTCATGTTATATTTCTAGAACCATTGAATTTTCAGCCTCTACATTATTTTTCGCACTTGCTGCCCGTTTACATCTTGTCTTTTTCTTTGTTCTTTATCTTTTCTCATCTATCTTATTTGGTTCAAGTTGTGTATATGAGCAAGGTTTCTAGTGTGTGGAAGATCTTGTGGACATGTGTGTTAGGCATATTTCACTTCCAACATTAGCTACCTTTGGCTATATCTATTTCAAGTATCAAGTCATATTTTTGCATCTCAGATATATCTTCACATATGGAGTCACCCGATTGCCGATATATTTGTCCTATAAAGATAGCCCCTTCTCAAGAAATTTATTGAAATTGTAACAAGCTATTATTAGTCAATTTGATCTTCTGAAACATCAATTCAAGACCTGAGACAAGAGAAAATTATTGCTAAGTATCCAAACTGCACCAATCTTATGAGCAATATCTATTCTGAGACCTTTGGAAGCCTGGAACGGTGTGGGTGTGTCAATCATTAAAGTGTGCCAAAAAAAAAAAAAGATGTGTTGTCAACAAATCCTGCATGAATGTAATTTGTTACCTGGTTTGCGGGTCAATAATATGCTAAACAAGTTTCTATAGTAACAAGTTGATGGAGGAGATTTTAAAAGCCCTCAAGAGACTAGAACTCTATGGTGATTTCATAGTTATATCAATCATAAGTTTACAGGCATCTTTTGAAGCTTTCAAGAAGGAAATCTTATGGGACTGGTTGCAAGAAAATAGTATTTTATTCTTGAAAGTTTTTGGGGTTCTGAGAGCCCACAGCAGTGTTGCAGCATGTTTGAGGTGATAGTTTGCGAAGCAGGATCTGTTGGAGTCATTTGGGAGTTGCAATATACCTGAGTTATGTGGTTCTTGTATCACATGATATGAGTTGCTCTACCATCACATCATTTGGTGGTTTCAGCTCCTTGTGTGTTGTTTATTTCCTTAAATGGATTTTCTGTGTCTATATTCCAAATTCTTTGAAGGAGTAATTCACTAAAGGCTTATTTGGTTCTGTCCAGCATTGTGAGGATTATAGTATATGTAGAGTCTAGACTCTTCAATGACTTGTTTGTCCTTGTGTGTCCATCCTGTATGATACCAACACTCAATGCAGTTTTTGGGGCTACCTTATGGGTCTGCCCTTTTAGAAACACATGGTATTTTCTCTGTTTATACAGCTTCAACATGCCTCTAGTGATGGCTCTTCCCTACTTCTCACATCAAAATAGAATTTTCACACTCTTAAGGGCTTAGTTGGCTAATCTTTGGAGCATCATGAGGACATTTCAAGAATTGAGATAACACAACGCGTTGGTCACTGAATCACTCTAGTTTATAAATTCCTTTACATTGAGGTTCAGTGAATTTGGAATGAAATACATGATTTTTAACCATGAAGGCCAATAGGTTAGTTTTGATAACCACATTTAGGCCATTTGGCTGGGATCGATACCTCTTCTTCCATGATGCGTTTTTTAAACTATTTAGACTGACGGTGTCCATCCCAAATGGTTAATTTCACATAGGTCACATCCCATACCATAATATACACCAAAGGTTAGAACCACATTGGTGTTAATTATATCCAGTCATCTCACCAGGTGATATAGATGGATCGTACTGTTTTATAGCAATATCAACCCTGATTTCATGCAAAAGAAAGAAATGATTTTCATAGACTTCAAGAAAAGGGGTCAGTTGATTAAAAGCATTAAAAAAACGTCATGTTCTTTTGTCACTGTTCGTTTGCTTTATTATCATCGTTGTTCTTTTTTTCATGTTTTGACTCTCTGAGACCTGTCTCTCCCCGTTTTTTTTCTTTGTTCTTCTTCTTCTTTCAGAAATAAATTATTCTTATATTTTGGA
>CM035420.1:190301379-190303879 GCA_020310875.1 Ceratopteris richardii
TATTGAGTGCTCGGTAGTCAACACACATCCTATAAAATCCATCTTTCTTTTTCACGAGAAGAACTGGTGCTATAAAGGACGAATAGTTCGGTCTAATTAGCCCTTTCTGCAAGTACTGGTCCAAGACCGTGTGGACTTCATTCTCCTCCTGCAAAGTCATTCGAAATGATGGTCGAGAAATCGGACTCGCTCCTGGTACCAATTCGATTCTATGCCCAATGTTCTTGCAAGGAGGTAAACCAAAAGGTAATTCTTTCAAAAATAACTCTTGGAATTCTACTCTTACTTTATCAGAAAGTATTTGAGCATTCCAACTAGAGTTTCCATGATTGCATGAATCCATCACTACACGATGAATACACAAAATAAAGAAAGTAAATATACTTACAATCGATCTTGAGCAACTTGGTAGCGGTTATCAATCGTGTCTCTTGGAGATCTAGCTCTCCACATATCAGTAGTCGCCTCCCCTCATGCTCAAATTGGTACACATGCGAAGCAAAGTCTATGATTCCTAGCATGCCACTTTTTACTTAGGACTACATTGGAACGTGACAGTCTAGCTATCTCAAAATCCAATCCACTCCTCATAGGAGTGGATCTGAATGGGCAAACTTACCATTCGTCGGTCCCATGTCTCAGTTCCCTTCGCGTCGGCTAACTCTACTCTGTAGGCATACTCTTACTGAACTCTAGGTGTGGCCTCTTGACTAGTCGGAAACTAATAAGATTGTGCGTAGACCCAATGCGAAAGAGTACTCTTACAGGCTGTCCTTCCACGACTCCTCTCTTGACAATGAGCTTTGTGCTTGGGAATTGATATCCTTTCTGTGCCACTGGCGAAAACGGAGCGTCCCGTCTGGCACATTAGGAACTTTCTTCGTGACCGTCATCGCCAATATAGGAGATGATATCTGAGATTGAGAATCTCCAAAATCCTCATCTGAGTCACTCCTTGCCTGTGTAGAATTGATGACTATGGTAGCTGCTATTTTCTTTTTCTTAGGACAGTCCTTGAAGAGGTACTGTCCTAGATATCCATAGCACAATCCTTCCTTCATTGCCTTCTCTTTTTGTTGAGGGGTAAGAATAGACTTATTATACACCCTTCCAGCTAGAGTAGACACTTTCCTTTTTCCTCCTCAAACTATCTTGATCATGTGCACCTGCTTAGCCTCTTTTTGAGGCTGTGCACTGATCAAGCTAGGAGTGGATGAGGAAGAGGGTCTACTCATCTTAGTCCATGAGGACTTGTGACCCTAGGAGCTTATGCCACTGTGGCCATCCACATAAACTAAAGCCATCTCCATGGCTTGTGCCAAGGAGTGACACCTCTCCTTCCTCACTAAAGGTCTAATAGTTTGTCTAAGTCCCAAGATGAACCTGTGGACCTGGAGAAATTCTGGGATAGTATCAGGTACTTTGAGAAGTATCTCTATACTTATCCGAGTACTCGTGAATAGTTTGGTTTTTTTTTAACTTATGAAAAACCAAGTGTCTAGGGCTCTAGACCTCTTGTTAGGTGGTATAAAGTTATTGCAGAACAAGACTTTAAATTATTCCGAAGTCGTGGGCTCTTTCTTGTCTTGTTCTATCTTACGCCACTACTTGTGGGCGACATCCATGAGATTATATGTAGCTTGCTGAATTTTATGCCTATCGTCCGCGATATGGCATAAACAGAAGAACTCCTCCCGCTTGCTGAGCCACTATGCAACAACATCGGCAATCCTGGCACTAGTTGAGCCGTGATATCTAGTCGACTTAAGGTCCTTAAGCTTCCATCAGGCCTTTCTGACTAGTATGCTCTCTCTAGGGATTTCTGGAGTTTGATGCTCGCTTGGAGCATCTACCTCCATCCCTTGCAAATTGGTCTCATGCGTCACTTCCTCTTCTTGGAACCACGCACGTGTTCCAAGATGTCGTGAAGTGCGCTCTCTAAGTGTGCTATCCTAGCACTTGTGGTCTCTATAGGGTCTGAGGTGCACTCACCCATGAGTGTCTCAGTCCTAACTGGTGAAGAGGGTCCTGATTCCATGCTAGGATAAGATATCAGTCTCTTTTTATGATTTTATGGTTTTATGTTCTTTTTTTTTGGGGGGGGAAAAGTTTGTGCTTTATGTACACCTAAGATCATAGTGGCAGCGAAAATAGACTAATTGAGGGCCTTTGCATAAAAGAAATAACAGAAAAAGAAACTTTTAGTATGCTTTTTTACTTTTTTATGCATATAAAACTTAAATACTTCGGCAGCATGTCGACGTAAAAATGAAAATCAAAAAAATAGAAATAAGTGCATTACACACACTTCTCCAAACAAACGGTGTCGATAGGCACAATATATACACAAAGAAACCAAAGGGCACCACATGCCCTTGCAATAATCCTCGTGCTTGCGACACGGTATAAACAATAAGAACATTACAAGTTCTTATATTCTCCTTGCTGAACCTGCAAAACCAAGTGTTAACATACTATTTTCACGCAAAGTGAAGAGCCG